>VZRV01001220.1:102869-147572 GCA_013398115.1 Falcunculus frontatus | reverse complement strand
GGGGGGAGGAGGGAGGATCTGAACTTGCCTACAGTATTTTAGGAGGCTGACAGTATTTGCCTAAAACATCCCACTATATTTTCAGGAGGTGCTTCAACTGGGGACTGCTAAATGGGTCTTGCTGACTCACAGGTGACTACTGCCAAGGAATGCTGAGGTGGCAGGTCTGCCTCCCTGGGGACAACATCTTCGAGGTGTGAACAGCAGCCTGGAAGCAGAAGGGAAGGTTTGAACTAAGCTCTTCATCCTGCTCATCAGCAATAGTCACACTAATACACAGAAGCTGAAGGCAGGATATTGGCAGGGATAGGAAAAGAGCACTTTGCCTTTTGTTTACTAGGTAGATTATTTGTGGGAGTAAGTAGACAGAAGAAACATTATCACCTTATGTCTTTAAGGAATAAACAGAAGAGGCCTTCCTTATTGCTGTAGAGGGTCTGATCTCAAATATTTACGTTCATACAAGCCTACTTTTCTTACTGTCTTAGGATATCCCTAAAACAAAAATTGGAAGAGGTGTTTCCTCAGAGACTACACAGAGGTTTTCCAAAACCAGCAAAGCAGGTGTTAAACTGTAAGAACAGCATCTTCAAATGGCATTGAGCATTTTCTAAAAGTTAAATTTCTGTGTTTATAAGCTCCAGATGTGTTTGCACTCTCTGTGGCTACACATGGACATGGGGGAAAAAACAGACATGGAACAACCTTAGGAAATCCAGAAATAGCATAAAAATATTAAAACAATTTTTCATAACTTCCAGATTTATTAGAAGTCACATCCTACTCGAGTCAGAAAAAAAATTCTTACTCTTATTTTACATACTTAAATAAACATTTTAAATTCTCTGTGAAAGTTGGTAAAAGGTATTGACTAGTAAAAATATTTTTTGAATGACAGTGAGGAGCCTGTGGGATAAGAACACTGGGGACAACAGTAATTTGTTGCATTTATAATCCAGCCAAAGAATATAGCAGTTCTCTTCTTGGGACAGTATATTTTCTAAGATACAGGAGGCAGTGTGTATATTGCATCACATAATTTCGTAGAGATGAAGAACAGATAGTATACTTAAAGATGTGTCATTGTCCTCCTTCTGCTGTCAGCATTAGCCCTCTGCTGAGCATCAGAGGAATGCTGGGAAGGCTGGCTTCCTACAGTAGAATATAGCCCAAGTTTATTCTTAAATATCACTTTCTTCATTTACTTGTAGAGACCAACACCATATTAGATGCATCGATCAACTGCAGATATATTTCCAAGAAATAGGCCCACATAGGGCTTTGTGATTCCCAGAAGTATACACTTTTTAAAGAACTACCTCCAAATGCCAAAAAAATAGAAGTAAACAGTTCATTCTCTGTCACTGTTTGTCTCCAAGCCACATGGTGTAACAGAACTAACATAGCAATCTTCAGGTCTAAAATGTCAGCAGGTGCTAAGAAATAACTGACTCCACGAGGATACTCAGATTATCCAAGGGAATGCTTTGACTATAGTGCTTCCAGCCCCAACATATAAAATGGGGATGAAAATGTCTTCTTACTTGTGCACCCTGAAGATTAATTGTTGTTTGTGAAGAATTATAAATATTCTGGGCAGGCTGTACTGCAGAAGCATGAAGAAAATTAGTAATACTCTTTCCATTGTGGGGCTGAATTTTTGCACAGTGCCACCTCCTGAATGTGAGGAGAGGAATATTTCTATTTTTCTCTCTAATCCTTTTGGCCATTACATCACCAAATGAGTCAGGATCCTCTCAAAAAAACCGATTCATGTTCCTGTGACTAACTGCTACATCCACTCAGGGAGGCTACAGCAAGGTTATGTAAACTGTCCCAGTTCTGGCACTACCCAACTGTTGAACTCTTGACCTTCCACTTCTCATGTTCTTTTAATCTATTTTTGGATGTGATTTCCCAGTTTGCTTGTTTTTGTTGGGTTTTTTTTCTGTGATGGTAAAATAACCCAGAGATCTGTCAGCTGGAAGTAGACTGGTTCCATGTGTATCATTAGCAAAGACATATGCTAATGAGCTTATTAGAGGGTTGGGAGAGTCCTTTAGTTGCCTGCACTCCTCCTCCTGGAGGCTGCAGTTACTGCTCAGAGGCAGTGGGCTGTCCTTGTCTGCCTGGGACAATTATTAAGAAGGTACAAAGTGCACATCTTAGCAGTGAGTTTCCAGCTATCTGCTGACGGTGGAGTGCTGGTGGGTGTTCCCACAGTTTGGGGTAGGGGCCGAGCTTCTCATAGATTGTCTTACATGCCTTCTTTCCCAAATCTGCCCCTTTCTACTCATGCTCATAGAGGTTGTGTTCTCTCTAGTGCCCCATCTGTTTGTCCCTATCACACACCAACAGCCTTGATGCACTGTTTTACTGATAGTAACCCTCTTTCTAATGAGATGCTGACTTGTGGACTGGATTCCAAGTAAGCATTAATAAGATTTGCATTTGCTTTCAGCTTATTAATCAGAGCCTCTTCCGCTGGTGTTATCTCCAAAGAAAACACATTCAAGCCAGCAGTGTGCTCATCGTGCTCTTTACCCACACGGTGTCTGCTGGCACCTGCAAATGGCTGTGATTCAGTGGAAACCTCCCACAAAGCAGCCTTCACCTTGCTGTCAGCACATAGGCACCATCACGGAATGCTGTTGTGGAGCTGCAAGTTTGAGTGCCACTGCCCTCCTTTTGCATCATTCTCACCTCTTGCAGTATTTTGAACTGACAATTTTGTTGACAATGTCAAAGTGAACCTGTGCCTTCATCAGCTTATTTTCTAACTGGGAGCCTTTATTGCTTGGCAATTGCAATTGCATCTGTCATTAGGGATGAATTCTGGATCCTTCAGCTAAAGAAAAACCAATAATCATGGCACCGTGCCATAGCTGCCTGTATGCAGATGACCGTGCTCATCATTTAGACATTCTCTAGCTGCACTGGAAAACAGATATAGGATGTAGTGAAGCCAGGCAGAAGGAGGAATAAAATAAATGCGGCCACACTGCTCTCTGAGATGCACAGCCACATGCTGAACAGATGCATCAGCACTAAGCTCGTGAGTACCCAAGTGAAGAACTAAAAACTTTCTAAGACTTTTCTACCCAAAAAGACTATCTGCTCAGTCTGGAACAGATGACCATCTTGCTGAACTGTTCAAAACTCCTGTGATTATCAAACCCTAAAGTACTTAAATATGAGATTTTTCCTCAACGAGCCTCCAAAAGCTGGAGCTGTATGCAAGGGTAAGGAGCAGTTTCCCATGTAAATACAAGATTTAAGACGAACCAGACCCAAAACCGTTAAGCCACTAATGGAAAAGAGAAAACACAGAAAGGTACCCATATGAATGCAAAACCCAAATGCACAGAGGTAAAATCTAGATGAACAAAATTAAAAGGGAAAAATTAATAATATGAGGAGTAATAAAGGTCTCCCTGCACAAAGACTTTGTATACAGTATTCACGGAAAGAGAAGTCATTGATATTAAATGTACTGATAAAAGAAATAATACAAAATAGCATTGTCAAGCAGGCAGGAAGTGAGACCAAGAGTCAGATTTTGCAGACACATAGTATTAATGTAGTGCAAAGGCATGGAAAACCTCAGAAAGCCTCATGATATGAATACAAGATGGCATCAAAAAATGTGTCCCTAAATCAAACCCCATGATGCAAACTAAAAAAAACCCTCAGGAAATCAAAAGCAAAAGAAGCAGTAGGGTGGTAATAAATATGTGAAGCGGTAAGACTTCAGCCTTGTTTGAGAGAAAAACTCAGTCAACCAAAATGCTGTAATGGTGGTAGGATGGTATAAAATCCAGGCTGCCATCATTATTCTGAGTCCCTTGAAGGTGAGGTCAGCAGGGCTGTCATGGGTGTCACTGTGTGAATGACTGTACCAACTCAGGTGGGATAAGCATCTTTTCTTACGCAGTTCACAATGACTCTGTGCGTGGGTGTTTTGCTGCACCCTTCTCTTACACACTTTTCCTACCAGGAACAACAGGACGTTTCTTTTCAGATACCCATGCTTCACTTTGCTTCAGTGTTTATTCCATTTGAGATCTAGGGAGAGTTGGCTGGTAATTGAGCTCCCTTTTTCCAAAAGTGCCTTTCGAGTGTCCCTGAAGCACGTATGTAAGTGTGCTTCCACTTTCCCCGTGCTGTGACTGGATGAGGAAAAGCTTGCACATTTGCAGACAGCTGGAATTCACGACTAAATACCTTCCTGGATGAGGATTTCTTGCTTTGGAGAAGCAGGATGATTCCTAGTCCTTCATGGCAAACAATGGTAGTGTTAAAAGCACTCAGGTAAGTCAAATGGCTCCTCTGCAAGGTTATGGACCTCATCTAGATAAAGAAAGCTGGCAATGGCATTTAGGATCCTATCTGCAGAAGAAGTGAGTAATGCCTGTCAACAACAGGAGTAGGATTAGCTGAATCTCCTGGAAGTAGCATGTATCTCACAACCTTTTGCTGGCCACAACCTGGTTTGAGAGAGTTCAGTAAGTAGAATAAAATTTGACTGTAACCACAGTAAAATGTGCTTTTCTGCCATGTCATTCACATGCGTTTGCTGACTTCCTTGGGATTATCTGCCAAAGAGGTAAAAGCAACAAAGCTGCATCTAAAGATAATTTCTAAATGGCTTTAATAGTAGTTCTAAAAACTAGCAGACATTATTTTTACTATTTCCCCACCATCAGACAGTTGCTGAATTCTGAAAAAAAAGGGAAAAAAACCCCGTAGACATGGTTACCATGTATAACCATTACATACCACCGGAAAACAGATAATAATTTATCCTGTTCCAAAATAAGGCAGTATGACTGAAAAGGCAACAGCACTATGCAGTGCTCGTGAGTTGTAGTTTGGAGTACCAATTCCTACAGCATAAAAGAGCTGGTAGCTTTTTGACTGAGTTCATTGCCACCACAGAACCAAAAGACACCCAAAGGAAGAAGAAATGTCTAGCAGTCATGTTTGATGTGAGTTGTTTCATCATTAAGTTTGAGGGTGTAAAGCAACTGAAGCAGAAAATGACACTAAATCACTAGAGAGCATTTTAAAAGAGTTATTGCTTGTGACTCTCCATGATGCTGAAACTGCAATGCTACAGTTTTGAGGTAAACAACAAAAAGAGGGAATTAGATATACATAGCTGGCTTAATTTTCTGGTCATGGAAGTACAGCAGATGAACCAAGATATGAGATCCTCAAATTGCTAGAGAAATGGGTAAGAGAAAGGCACAGAAAGCAATCAAGCCAATTATTTACCATTGTCGAGGAAGCATGTGAAAGGAAGCTGACAACAAACCGTATGAAACAAGTGCTCATATCTATAATTTTGTGGAACTGGGCATATGCCAAAGGAGAACTCCCACCCACATGCACAGAGTACTTCAATTTTTGAGGCAGTCTGGGCATACAAGATAGAGCATCATAGATAAAGGCAGTTGGCTCACAGCATTCAGATCACAGACGCTTCCTCAGAGCACCTTCTGAAACTGAAGTGTGTCTCCAAAAACCTGGAGATGTCACTGTTTGGCAGACATGGCTAGGGATATCAAAGACCTGGTAAACAGTTGGAGTTCATGTGGGTATGTGCAAAACCAACCTAAACCTGATGACATGTACATAGCATTTGGTTTGTCTGTGCTCTAAAAAGGGAGAGCGTGGGAATGAGCTTGAGTATTGGTAGCACATTGTCCACACCATTTAATTGTCATTCCTGGCTTCTCTTGGATGATTCAAAATTAGGTTCCTTCAAGCAACTACCCTGCAGATTTGTAGGCATGATCTAGTGTGTTCTGTCTGAAAATTGGTGCCAGGGATCAGTCCCTGATCCTCCCTTGTTCCTTGTGGACAGAGAAAGTTACAGGTGCCCCAGAAAATGTTAAATCTTCCTTGTGCCCTCCCACCCACACCACAGATATTTTTTGCTACTGCCTGACTGAGGTGACCTACTTGAGACCCTGAAATTGCCTTGGCTGCCCAACCCTCCCTGTCTGTGCACACACTGTGGGCTGTCTTTCAGGCTGACAGGAAGCAGATGACTGTCAGACACTGCACTGACCACAGCAGGAATCATTTCAGCAGGCCTGGTACCCTCAGCCTTGTACTTTCAGATAACAGCCCTGGCTTGGGCCACTCTGTTCAGATTATTTACCTTGGAAGAGGAGGCCTACGTCACCATCATGTTACGATGACAAAGTTTAATCGCTGTTTAAAAGTGCTGCAGACCTATTAAAGCAAGCTGCTAAAAAGAAAGTATATGCCAAGCCATCCCTGAATAGAGTAACATTCCTTGCAGAATGTGTTAACAGCAGCCTGGTGAAAATGCTTGCTGTCAAGGTGAATATGTACCTTTGGTACTTTACCCCATCAAACAGAGGTGGTAGTAAGAGCAAGAAATAGGATGAAAGGGGAATACCTCTGGGCCAAAGCCTGCCCCTGTGGGCAAACTACAGTCCTCCAAGAACTTAACATTTAATTGATAAAGCCAGACAAGGAAGTATCAGCCCACAATTACTAAATTCCCCCCCACCAGAAGTGCAAGGCTGTTGGTCGTCAGTGGGAGAATAGCCTGACACACATTTTGGTATCGAGCACCTAGAAAGTATACACCTCACTCTTTACAATGCCTCACAAACCCAGGGTGTTTGCAGTCAAGCAAGCAGATCTCTCAAAGAGAGATTATTTCTAGAGATAATTAAGTGCTATCTTAACACGTACACAAGGAGCAGTATTCACACTCAATTTTTGAGACAAAATTAAATGTTACAAGACAAATCACCCAAGTGGGAGGCATTATACCAGGCTTAGGTATGGGACTGTGTCTAGGGACCTCAAAAACTCAACATGTAATGTTTGATAAAGGTTGATAAAGGAGACTTGCAGCATAACTCTTGGCTGTGCTGGTACTGGCAGTTGCAGTAGAGTGGAAGTAGCTGGGGAGGGCTGGGGCGCCTGCTGAGGGCTGCCTGGGACAGGAGGCCCAGTCTGTTCCCTGCACTGCTGCCACATGAACCATTCCATGCTCCTTGGCCACCACACGTGGCAAAGGGATTTTTATCTTGTCTCTCCCTCTTTCTGTCCGTGCGTGTGTACAGAACAAGAGGCATGATGTTTTGAAAGGACTTGAAGGCCAGCCAAAATGAAAGCGAGAGAAATCATTGGAGCAGCCAGTGGGCTCCAGCAAGAGGAAAAGGGGACACTGAAGTACATAGTAGTCTTTCCATTAATTTCAGGGCAGGCTGGATCAAACCCATATAAGCCTAAGGCCAGAAACAGGAAATGTCATGCTGAATATTAGGAAACAAATTGTGGCAGTGAATACAATTAAGCAATTTGTGTACTGGGAGGGAACAGAGCCCTGTCCTGCTATGGATGATGACATACTATTACAGCACTCTAGAATCCTTTAGAATGAGTTTCCTCTCTATCTCATTATTTAGGATTTTTTTTGTTTTGTTTTTAATCCATTGTGCTCTGAAAGAAAAATGTGAACAGAACTCTCTTCTTCCCTCTGTCCTTGGGAATAACAGGCCATTTCAGGCAAAGAAACCTCTGGCACTTCAAACAGCAGAGGTAGAGCTAACATTCCTTAATGAATTGTTTGGTGACATAACATGACAGTGCCCAAGAGATTCATACTTTGAAAAATATTTTTGTTATTTAAATTTGGAGAAGGGAGCACTTAAATCACAAGCTAGGAGTCTCCCTTTACTCTTTGGGGACTGTTACTTTGTTCTGCTTTGAGGTGTGCAACATTTACTTTGACATATCTTGCTTTTCGAATATTTAAAGTTAAAGATGATTTTTTGACAAAGAAATCTAAATTTCAGAGGTTTGTGCTTCACACTTCACAGATGCTTGGAGTCAAACGGGCCAGATTCTCAGCCCTATGAAAACTCATTCTAATTACCCAGGGAATTTTAAGGGAATTCTGAGGCCAGCACAGTGAGAAAAGCAATGGACTTCCCTATGAGCATGTCTCAGGGATGTAAAGAAACAGTATCAGTTGGCTAAAACTAGTATTTTATATCACAACATGTATGGTGTGTACTTTACTCACAGCCTTCTCACGAATTGCTGTGGATGGTTTTCTCTGCAAAACAGGGATTGTTAAATACTATCACCGAAAAAGTGGAGTTGGGAGATGCTCTGTAAACAATCCTAAATGCCCAGAAAATCAGCAATCTGTGGCTTCTCC
This sequence comes from Falcunculus frontatus, assembly GCA_013398115.1. Lineage (NCBI taxonomy): Eukaryota > Metazoa > Chordata > Aves > Passeriformes > Falcunculus > Falcunculus frontatus. The sequence goes on along the minus strand of VZRV01001220.1, from coordinate 139,357 downwards.
CCTTGTTCTGATCTCGGCCATTGTTTTGAGCTGTTTCTGGCACAGTACTTTTGCCCTGTCCCATATCTTTTTTAAGTGCAGACAATTAAGATCTAATCAGCGTTAATGACCCTATGAAACTAAGGGCATTATCAGTTAGCACCGTGCAGTGTAGCACACTGCAGAGCCCCGCCAGTTAGCGTCACATGAGCTCTTCTGGAAAAGGAAGATTTACCATTGAGCTGCCTGTTTTCCCAACAAATTTGCTAATTTCGTGCATGCTTTGGGAGCCAAGGCAGAGATTTCTGCTAGGTGCTTTGTATGCCTCATGTCATGCAATTCTGAGCAAGACTTTTGGCATCTGGTGAGTTCAGTCATTTTAATTGTGTGGCCTTCTGAGTAGATCCACCTGCAAAAGCAAGTGGAGCTGCTAAACAAGATCCTCTTGAAAAAGAAAGGCAGACACTAAGTCTGGAGGGCTGGCCTAGGTAAAACTAAAAGGGGAAGAAGCAGAAAAGAAGAGGTACCTACCATTCCTCTACCAGCTCTCATGCCTCCAGAGCCAGTCAGTATTCCTGTGGTAGCCCTCTCTCCAGCAGGCTCACTGGGCTTACTCCATGCTCACGCTGCCGACACAGAGGAGCCTTTGTAGAATCACACAGCCCTCTGGCTTTACTGACAGTCACACCAACTTGCACACCAAAGAGCAAAGTTGTCTTGGAACTGCAGTCAACAAACGTGGTGGCTGGCTTTAGATTGCACATTTAATGTTGCATTTTCCAGTCTGAGGATCAGCTATTGACAGTGATGTGATCTGTGCTAGGACAATTACAGAACAGTGTCAAATTTGCAAGGAAAGAAGCAAAAATGTTGTAGTATGAATTTTCTTTTTAATTAATAGCTGCATGAAGTTACAAATGAAATGCTAGAAACAGTTTTCGAGAGTGTTTGATCAGTCAAAAGCTATGTGAGACACTCAAAAATGTCTGACAAGTACCACTTGAGGTTGTACCATATCTAGAAACTACAACATTTGAATTTTATATCAGAACATTCACATAAGAGCAAAGGGAGTGGAGAAAGTAGCTGTGAGGAACTTGACCAATTCATGACCTAGAACAGTAATATAAGGCTTAGGCACAAATTTAGAGGACCCCAGGATACATGACTGATAGCAAATAAAAGAAGTAAGGGACCAAGGAGTCCCTTGCGTTATAGACACCTCTTCTCATTACCTGAACACCCTCTGTTCAGTGTTAAAATACATATGAGTGAGCTGCCCTGTCCACCTGAACTGTGCTTCACAAGGCCAAATGAAGAAAAAGAAAAAAACAAACCCCAAGAATGAGCATATACGGAATTAGCTATCCACCCTTCTACACAAGTGGGACTGCTGCCAGAGAAAGGGATGTCAGATTAGCATCCTCACTGGTGGCCAAGAGAGAGAAATGTAGCTCTCTGGTGAGCCCTCAGTCCAATATACCCCATTCTGGCAGCCCCAGGGTTCTCTATTGTTATGAATTTCTCCTGGGAAAGAAATTCCCTATTTGTGCTCTAATTTTGCTCAGTATAGTATGTCATATTCTGAAATTTTTTTCTCTTTTAACATATTTTCTTTTAATACGCACTTACAAATTGAATGTATACTCATGTTTACATAACTATGACTAATTGTACTTGTTTATAAGAATCTGCAATTTTTGTTGTTATTCAGCATGGGCTTTTCACACGGAGTTTAGGAGTATTGAAATCTAGGAATTTCTTAATTCTTCACCAAGGGTGTTTTTCTTGATCAAAAGTACTCATATATCCACAGTGAGAGCATTCAAAGCCATTCAAGCTCTATAAATTAATCCACACAATACAAATGCACAGAATTCAATTTTTTTCATTCATCTTCACCAACTACTGTCATTTAGCTCCAAAGTCATTCTCTTTCTCCCATTCTCCCTGACCCTCCCCTCGTGTTTTCTTTTTTTGTTATGCAAACTTGGCAGATTTAGGCTGTGTATTAGGTATGTTCGAGGATTATCCTTTTGCTTTGTGTTGAATGGAAAAGCATAATATGCTGTTTCAAGGAAAAAAAATCTAAGAAATTAACACTTGTTGGAAACCCCATTGTCTCCAGCTTTCCAGCCGGAAAAAAAATACTACATGACATATTGTTTATGAGACTTAAATGGTCCATAAAGCCTGATCAAAAGTTTCCTAATTTAAAGTTATTTAAAGAAGTACAGACCATTACGGTTAGTCAGACGTGAATTTAAAGCTTCCACTTGTATCAGGATAGAGGGCGGGTTCTCCAAGTTTTTTTTGTTTCTGAATGAACTTCGGTGTTTATCACAGATCCGAGTGTTTTGGAAAGGAGAAGCAAGCATTAATTGCTGTTACAAGTCCACTTTCCATGGCTTGAAAATCTTGACTGTCAAAACAGCCCATATGTCATTTTAAGCAATCTTTTGCTTCTTTGTCTCCAATGTACCCATAACCCCTCAAACGCCATTTTTTCATCTACTCAGCCACTTTTCATGTAATATCCCGAAACTAGCAACATTTATCTTGGAAATGCTTTATAGTTTTAAGTATTTTGACTTTGCTGTATGCATTTGGAAAGCACATCAGCTTCATAAAAAAAAATATATAGATTTTATCTTTTTATCAAATGTCATATGCAGTGAGAAGAACTGTGAAGTGCTTTTATTGAAGTTGGTTTTTTCTCAATTATTGCTAAAGGCTTTCAGAAAAGGTAACATCTAAATGGTAATTCATGAGAGCACTTTCAGGACTGATCATGATGTCACAGTGGGACTATACTGATGTGCAATTATTGGGGGGTTTTGCCACATTTAGTGGAGTTGCTCCCAGTTTATACTAGCACAGATGAGAATATTCACAGAAATAAAGGCTGTGAAGCTCTTAGAAATATGTCATCTTATGTCTTTGCTGTTTGAGACCTCAATTTCCCCATCATTTGAATTCTGCTTTGAATCTCAACAGTTCATTAAATACTGTGTCAGTGAAGTCAGAGTTTGGAAGATCTGTTAATGAGTTGCTATTGGGGAGGGCACCTTAAGATGACGGATGTGGTTTTGGATTTTACTGAAGTAACTGTGAAGAAGATTTAGGAGGCTTATATAAAAGTACTGGACGACTTAAGGAGAAGAGGAAGTTAACTGGAACTCTGAAAGATGGTCCTGTTGGCTTTGTGAAACACATACTCTTCTTGTTTCTTCTGTCAGAAGAGGGACAACCCAACAACCTCCTTCCCCACCTGGAAATCTGTAATCCTTGTACATAGTATGAAGCATGATAAACTGAAACTCCATGACATGCACTGTGATCAGATCTCTAATATTTTCATCATAAACACTTATGGACAGCTTAATTCTCTCTTCCTTTCTGTACGTGGTCGTTAAACTTCAGTTTCCTGGAACTGGAATTTTTGTGTACCCTTTTATGTTTTTCTTTTTTTACAAAATTTTTACGTTTAGCTTTGAATCTCTTCCAAAAGGATTCTGAACTTTATAGCGCAGATCTTTGCTTGGCCAGGCAATATGTGCACTTCCTCTCATGAGGCTCACCACTGGGATGGATACAAGAAACTCGATGAGGTATCTGAAGTGACTCCAGTACCCACCCAGCTTATCCCCCTTAAGTGACCTTTCTGAAGTCAACAGGCTTCTTAATGCTGCCTACAAAGTGATCTTTTATATTAATTTTATGCAAAACAAAAACAGATCAGAGGACTCTTTGAAGGCTTTAAAGCACACCGCTAGCTCCCCAAAACCTGGCGATATCCAAGGCCTTTTTATCTTCCTCCTTTTCTTGAGATAGTTTTTTTTTATGGTATTACATATTTAATCCTCTCTGCCTACGAGGCACATAATCACCAAGTATTAAAAAAATAGCTCTGGTAGACTGCCTTAAGGAATAAACTTGTCCACAGTCCTTGCCCAAAGCAGGTCCAGCTATACCAGAATGATTCCAACTCACATCTGTCACATTTGCTTTTAAAAACCAAGAGTGATGGATATTCCACAACCTCCCTAGGCAATCTTTTCCACTGTTTACTGTCCTTATCACTAGAGGAAGCTGTCTCTAGCACCAGCCCTCAGTCTCTCTTGGTGCAATCAAAATACATTACACTTGTCCTATCTCCAAAGAAAATATGAATAATTTCTTTCCTCCGTTTTTGCATCTGTCTTGTCCTTAAAGGCTCCTAATGTCTCTCCTTACATTTTTTTTTTTTCCTGCTAGACCAATCAACTTCAACCCTTCCTAGCAGGTAATTTTTCCTACACACTCACTTTTTTATTTCTGTCTTTTGGAAGCATGGTGCCCTTGATATTCTTCATCAGACCCATTTGCAGCAAGCACCAAATAGAACATTAGGATTATTTTACATGTTATAGTAAAAGTTCTTCTTCATGGCTTACTGGAGTCCATTAGGCCCCCTGTAAACGTCTTCAGTCTTCGGTCAGTAAGCCCAAGTTTCCACCAAGCTGAGGTGCAAGTCACTTCCTTCAAAGGGCTGCTCAAGCTTACAATGACCATGAACAGAGGTGCTATTTGAAGATGTGATAGGAAAGAGACTGGAAAGCAAAACAAAGGAGTGGGGACCCACTGCAGGACACACTCTGTGGACAGTCCCTTTGTGTTTTAAATCTGCTTGGAATCATGGAATATAAATGAGTTAAGAGATTTTAACTTATAGGAAAAAAACCAAAACAACCCCCCCTACCCAGCGCCCCCCCAAAAAAACCCAAAACCCAAAAACCCACCAAAACCCCCAGACCAATAGCATATTTAAGCTCTAGAGCTGACAGGTGCTGAAGGGATTAAAGAAATTATCCAAAATGAAAGCAACTGGGGTCATCCAAATATGGAACCACCAAAGTTTGTGAGGACTGTCAGAGGGTGTGACACAAGCGCTCTGCTTTTAGAGAGCCAGATGCAGCAGTGGAACAAAAACCTGTGATGAGGGATGATGAACTTATTCTGGGGTGATTAATAAAAACAATATAATTTTTCACTTACATACATTAGGGAAGTGAGCCAAATATTTAGACACTTATTGTGGATGAGATAGTTTGTCCAGAGAATATCCAGGCACTACCATCTGACCTGGAAAAATGTCCAAATGAGAATGTTAACTTTTCAGATGTTTTAAATTAAGAACTGTGCCTGGAAGTTAACTTTTCACTTAAGAACGAAACCTCATTTTAATCCAAGATCTGTCTGTTGCAAGCATAGCAATCACCAGTCATGCCTCTCTTAGTTTAGTGCTGACTTTATGAGTTGCACGTGGTTTGTAAATGAGGGGATAAATAGGTATCAAATGCTCTGTGCAAATTTACCACAAAGACATCTGGATTTGAGAACCTCCCAGCAGGCAAGTTGCTAATGATCTCAAATATTTCCTTCAAAGAGAATGACTTGGTTAGGTCTCTGTATTCTTTAAAGATCTACAGGAAATTCAAGCAGGGAAATGGCATAGGTTTATTTTTAGTCATGGATACAACTTCAAAGTACTACTCATGTCAGTCTTGTGAAGTAAGCTGCTTCTTGGTGTTGTGCATTCTCAAAGTGCGTATGCCTTCCTGCCTTGCAGAATTAATAGTATTTCTATTGAAATGGCAATGTTTCAGCATGGTAGTCATGAATGTCCCTGTTTTATGGATTCTCTTGGCAGGAATATGTGTCCCTAAGGGAAGCGTAGTTTGGGTAGCTTTGCATCAAGGATTACCTTTCATCAGCCTTGAGACTGAGGAGGGATGAGGCATGGAAGAGAGACAGCGATGCTGTGGCAGCTCCTAATCACTGGTTCAACTGACTGGTGCAGCTCAGCAGATCCTGCTTAGTCGCTCTTCAGGACCAGCCACCACCAGTCTGACTTTCAGCCCTAATGCACTGGTTCAGTTTCTTATCTCTGCCCTAGCTGTGCTGGCTACATGGAGAAGTCACAGCACTGATCAAGACAGGGTTTTCCTTCTCCAGTAGAAATTAAGGGTGATGACATAAAAGCCTTAGGGATCTGTTTAGCCATGGGCGTTCTAGCCCAGATCCTGGGAGTCTGAATAGCCTGGGAGTCCCTAAATCACTCCACAACTTTTGCTGAGGACTGGAGCATAGATTACAGTGTTGATGGATATGAGATCTGGTATAGAACCCTGTGGCCCCAGGGCTTCTCGGCATTGAAATGCCCAAGGTTTTGCTCAGTCTAAATAAATATGTTGCTAAATACACCATTGGAGTACTCAGGGAGCACAATCTCTTTAGGCTGTAGAATATCTTTTAACTTCTTTTTTTTTAAACCCACGATACAGGTCTTTGCCTTTAAGCCCAGTCCAGGCAAATGTGTACACAAAGTCCATTTTTTCACGGAAAGCAAGGCCCCAGGATAGAGGATGTTGACATTGGAAAGATTTCCTAGTCAAACTGTTTTCCTGCCCTGATTGCTCTCTGGGGTCCTGGGCATGATATACTTTCTGTGGTAGGGGCAGGGAAAGGAGGGGGAAAAAGCCTTCAAAAGGGTGTGTGCTGCAAGTTGCCAAGTTTTGTGTAGTAATTGGCTGCAGAAACCAAGCTTCCTTGAGAAACCCTTCTTCAGGGAGATCCCTCCTTCCTCAGGGGAATCATCCCAGGCTTGTGCTGTAGCTGCATCGCACACAAAAATAAAGCAGAACTACTCAATGCTACTAGTCCCTATCCTGCTTTTCTCCACCAGCTTTTGCTTCAAAGTGCCTGTGGCCTTCTGGTGACTTCAGGTGGGCTTCAGTTGTTTTTCCCCATTAACGGTGTGGGCAGCAAGGCTTTATCAGCCTTATGTGAATCCCATGGCACCCTTAAACAGAAAAGACCACTGTAGTTGTGGCACTGGCAGCAAGACTCCATAAAAACTCAGTGTAAATCTGATGAGGCTCTTTAGCTGATGATGAGGAGGGATATGTCTGGGGATCTCTCCCTGGGTTAGTACCAAATAGTGTAAAATCCAAGTTTTCCTCTTCCCTCTCTGTATGGTTATGTGGACACTTGAGACCAAAGAGGCCTCCTGAAAGGAGAGGAAGGTGAAAATATCAGGAAAGATACGGCTTGTTACTCTTGCAGCCAGTCTCAGGATGCAGGCTCCTCTATTCGCAGCTCCCTTTGTTCTGCCTGAAGTGGCTGTGTACAGCAGATGTCCCCAAGCAGGTCCACTCTTCTTTCCTCTGACAGAAACAGTTTTGAGGCAAACAACGTTAGTTTGGCTACAGGGATTTTGATCTGTGGAGAGAAGTTAAAAAAAGCCTGGTGTGACAAGGGATATTTCTCTGGCACCAGGCAGTTTGGCAGTGACACATCTGGACACGTTACCCCTGTGCCCAGAGTCTGTCTGACAACTGCCAGCTGATAGCAAAAGGCTGGGGTAGATTTACTCACTGGTCAGATTTTCCCATCTCTTGCCTGCACTGAATGAGGCAAACAAAGAAAATATGGCCGGATACAGATGTGTGCAACCTCATGGAAATCCCGACTTGGATTAATTGGTGAATTAGTCTGGGGATGGAAAGTTACTGCAGTTGTTGCTTAGGCAGAAAAGTGAAGGAATAACAGCACAGTACAATATACAGTGAGACAGCAACCGCACCAGCTCTGTGCTAAGCCCGGTGATGATCCCTTGGCAGCACTTGGGCACTACAAAAAGCAAGGGAGGGGATTCTCTCACCAGGGAGTCAGGAATGAGTTGGCATAACAGCTCTGCACTAACCCTACCCAGCCCCTGGGATGTGGCTTAAAGCAGGCAGCAAATGTAAAACAGGAAAGCAGCTAAGAAGATAAGGTTGTTTCCACACCCTATTTTTACATATGCCCAGATCCTCCCAGGTCTGAGGCTGGAGCTGACTGGGGGCAGTCAGAAGCCCTTGTGACCTCAGTGGAGTCACATCTCTTTCCAGCATTGCTCATCTTGCTATTCCACTCTGTCACACACAGGCATGACTTCCACTGCCTTTTATTCCCTCTTTAGGTTTGCATACAGTGACACAGGCTTGGTGTTGCTAAAAAATGGGCAGTATATTCCTCATGGAGCCATACCTGGGATTTATATTTAGATGAGTGGTTGCCTATGAGGCAAGAGGAAGGCTAGAAGGAAACCATCCATGATGGAGCTGACAGGAGCTGCTAAATTTCTTGCAGGGCTGTGTATATCTTTTCATATTCATAACCTCTCATGAAAGTCTGGAGTAAACCTTTTAGCCTTCCACCTCTCCCACCTAAGCCATGTTTTCTTCCTCTCTCTTCTCCACGGGACTCTATTCAGAACTGCATCATTCTAGACAAGCTCCCCCCTAAACAAATGCTTTTGTTTGCTGCAAGCTTGGGGAAAGGAAAACAGGAATTTTAGATCACATGATAGGAACAGTCACTGAGAGAGATCCAGTAGTCCATGTACAGGAATGTGAATATCTCCCTCCTGTTAAAATGAAGGACTGCCACTCTCCTATGAGAGAATCTTAAAATTAATACACAATAATATACTTCTAAAATTATTTACTGCTGTAACTCCATACCTCTTTGCGCAAGTTTTGAAGAAGTGACTAGAAGGCAGGATTGACCTCTAGTTGCTCTTTGGCTTTACTTGCAAACCATGAAAACAAGGCAGCATTCACTGATTCTGGGGCTGAGTGGTGGGGGTGGGTAAATTTCCTGCTGTCCAAATGTGAGTGACCCCCTCCAAAGCACATTGGGGAAGTGCACCCTGGCACCCACGCTCCCTTGGGAGAATGCTGAGTGGCCTCAGCCCTGGACTGGGCCATGTGGGTGCAGGGGTGGGCACATCTGTGCCAGAGCGGTGTTTTATTTCTCAGCACAGGTGGATGTGACAGCTCAGTGCAGCCCCTGCTGCCTGGACAAGCCGGCTGCTGGGGATGAGGAGCCCACACATGGTGCAGTCCCACGGAACATGCACCATGTCTCTGCCCGGTGGTGATGGAGCCAAGGTGGCCCTTGAATGCATGCTGGTTGCAGATCTAAAAATCCCCTCATGATCACTGGTAACTCTGGATCAGTTTGAAGACATGGAGGCAGGAAGCACATCAATGACAAGCTCTCCACCGCAAGGCAGATGCAAGGGATATAGGGGCTACTCTTCCCTTTGAATGACTTATTACGCTGTTTTCTTGGGATCATATTAACACAGCTAAACTCCCCTCTAGATATTTGGAATCGGCAGTGCTGCTCGGGAATGGTTTTTCTGGTCAATTTTCCTTTGAAGTTGATTGTTTGCACTCCCAAAATATCACCTCGGGGTGGGTTTTGGTCCCTGTGAATGGATGGGGATGTTTGTTGCTCCCAGCAGGACCCCTGCAGCATGTCAACTAAAAGGAAAGAAAACAACTCCCCACGCTGCCGTCAAAATCAGCTGTGACAATAAACATTGCTGTCCTGAGGGCTGAGAGAGGAGGGTGGTAGGTTAGGAGGCACAGGAAGCTGATAGCTTAGGTCAGCTTTTCAAATTACCCTGGCCGAGGCTGATTCTGGGAGAACTTCAGCAAGGGGCCTGCTCCAGGTAAAAGGGGAAAATGCTCAGTTATCCTGAGGCTTTTCCTCAAAATTATGGTAGACAGAGCTTCAAAAAGCAGCATGTTGAGAAGGAATGGGTGAGATCACCAAAATTTGAGGGGGACAGCTGGTTTCTGCTGTGAGTTGCAGCAAAGTTCCTCCCAGCCAGTTGTAGACCTCACTTACACAGATGTGTTGTCCTGGGTGAACTGGGCTGGTGTTTACCAAGCCTTCCTTCAGTCCAGCAGCATCTTCTAAAGTTGTGCCATTTCATACCCCCGGCTGAAAAGCTGTTTACTTCTTGTGTCTTTGCCATCCCTCTTATAGCATGATTTATTTTATGAATGAGATCCCAGCCTGACCTGCTGAATAAGTCCCACATTTAGGAAAAGCCTCTTGTGTTTATTTGAAAGCATCACCAGGGAAGTGAAGGGCTTTGATATGGGATGTAGGAAGTCAGATAAGGAGGCTGACAAACTCTGGGTTTGCTCTAGATTACATGGTTGAAGAGGAGTATTTTGCAGTGTACCATGCTTCAAACCAATCAGCTGAAACAGACTTTTTAGGTGAGGTAATTTCCAGACAGGTATAATATAACTATGTATCTTACAAATTATGCCATTGATGGGCCTGTCAGGAAGGCAGATGGATACCAAATATAGACAAATCCACAACAAACAAGGACTATTTCTTCATGCTTTCAAACACCTCCAGCACTGGAGGTCTCCAAATCACCCTTCTGAGGGGGCTCTAAATCCTGCAGTGATAGAATTGTGCAGTCAGGAAAAGATTAAGCCCTTAAGGTGAACTTCTGTAACTGCAATGGAAGTTGGGATAGGTCTGGTAACAGCTCAACATCTTGTGATGCTGAGCCATGATTGCAAGTCACAGACCTGCTTTCTGATGTAATCTTGATAATTAAAAATTAATTAAGTGAGTTTGGATGGAAACCAACATGAGGATTCAACCTAGAGATCACTATTTCTTACAGAATTGTTTCCCTGCTCTTCCCAAATACTTCAGACTAGGCTTGAGTGAACCCCAAGAGTTCAGTGTTTATCAGATTTCTTCTGACACCTTTTAGCTTTGAAAAGGAAGTTTTATTTTGGGAAACTTTTATACCTTACAGTCTACAATCTCGCTTTCAGTATTGAAAATTTGTATTTTAAACACATATTTCTTTACTAGTGCTACCAGAAATACCTGTACTTATTAAATCTGAGATGATTTAAAAAAAAAAGTCTTCCTTTACATCTTATGTCTGTTTCTTAGCTTGGGGAATGAAATGCAGCTTTTGGGTAGTTTTGCTGTTAGGTACCTAGTGCTGTCTTGCTTATGGTGTGGCTACCTTATAGTAACATAATATTTATTTATCTGAATCAGCTGTTTCTACCGGAACAGAACGCCCCTCCCCAGCAAACCTTTCAAAACTTTTCTATTTACTTCAAGTTCTGGCAAAAAATAAAGAAAAAAGAAGTAGCAGGTTGTCTGTAAGCTAACAGTAGCCTTTTAAATATAACGATAATGGTCTAACACTGGTGAGAGAAAAACCAGTGCTGCAGACAGATACTTAGAGACTGCCCTGCATGAGGACTGTGTGTCTGTGGCCACCAATTTGCCCTCCTGTTGGGGTCCAGCAGCGGGGCTGAGAGCATGACAGGCCAGCTGCATGGGGACCCAGCACCCCCTGCACCCCAGGGACAAGCTGGTGGAGCAGAAGGGATGTGTGGTTCCCTGTCAAGGCCCTGTCCTGCACCATTCTGCCTCTCCAGAGCCCTGGGCTAAAGGCATATTAGGATCTCCCGTCATGTGTCCCATTTGTTACTTTCTTTGCCATCCTTTATGGTGGAGCTTTCCTTCTTTCCCTGTACTTCTGCTCTGTCTCTGTTCTGGAAAGGGAAACATGGAGATTATTCAAGTCTGATAATTCACTCTTCAAGTGGAAAGTTTGTCCAGCTGTGTACTGAGTGTTTCTGAACACCAGAAGTGAAGAAGTACGTGGCACTATTTCCCCGCATATTTTTTAGTGCTTATTTAATTTTTAGTATTCATTTCACAGTCACTGCTGCAGGTAGCATAGAGACACCCCATCCCCTGTTTTGAATCTGGGCTTTCCAGACAAGGTCTTTAGGAAAGTTCTATTGAACTTGGGGCTGTTCCACACGGACCTGAGACACTGATGCTGCTGGAGAGGCACATGAGACCAGGGTGCCCGTGTGTGACAATGCCCCTGTGCTGGGAGCTGTGGTGTCCCTGGCATGCAGAGGGATGCTGCCCTGAATCCTGTGAGCACACAGCTGCCCAAGCACACCTTGGCAAACCCACGGGCTTTGAATTGCTTCTCGTGCCCATCCTCGGCACCAGGGCACATGCCAGCCCACTGCCTGCATTGCCGTGGACTGGTCTGTGTCCAAGCAATGCCCGGCAGGGCAGTCACTGTGGCAGAGCCTGTCCCCTCTGCAGGCAGGGCTTTTGCCCTCCCTTTACAGCCATTTGTTCTTCTTGGGAAATCTCTCTCATCAGAAATAGCTCTCCCCTCCCCCTGGCTGTTACCCCCACACGGTGTATTTATAGGGAGCAGCCGCGGTCCCGCTCAGCTAAACTGAGGCTGTTCAAGCCTTGCTACACTGCCGCTGTCTGTGCTTTGACAGCCTGTGCCTAATAAAAATTCAGTCCCTTGGCTCCAAGTCTAGAGCTCACATCAGTATGCAAAAACAAATGCAAATAAGGGAGAGGTCTTGCTGGTTGATGCAGGTGAACAGAGGATGGTGCTGCCCTTCTATTCATCTTTTTCTTATCTTGCCTTTCATTTTCGACCTTATTGCAAGCCTGTGCTCTTGAATTTCCACTGCCTTTTCCTGTGGCATCACTTGTATAGGGACAGGGTATGTTAGCAATCAGATTCAGCATCTTTTTTTCCATTCTGTCTGGAACTCTGCAGCTCTGGGGTGTCAGTTCTCCCGCTGATTGCTTTGAAGCTACTTTTTACCATCTCAAAAGTGCCACTAAGTTTTGAGACATCTTCTTGTTAGAAAAGACAGGGAGAGGTTGCTGCTCAATTTTCTTTCCATTTCCCCACTCAATTATTCCTCAGCACAACTTATTATAACATGTAGTCATTCTCTTTCCGACCAGCATGGATTTCAGCCAGTTGATTTCCCATCAAGTGCAATTTTTGTTATTTTTTTTGCTATTGCTTCACTTGATTTTTTTTTTTTGAGTGTGTGTAGCACACAAGATTCCTACAATACTAGAAATAGATTGGGCATATTTCTGTAGCTTATTTATTGATATCTAACAATATTTATTTAATGTTAATTTTGAATACATGTATTTTATAACCTGAGGTTTTGGCAGTTAATTTCTACATCTGGGTCATCAGCTTGTCGTTAATTTTTGGACAGCAGCTCCTCTGTCACATTTTAAATACTGGTTTTGGTTAGGGATGGGCCAGCCAGTTTATTTCAAGTAAGAACAGTTCAGAGCCATCATACCTCACACAGACTCGGAGGGGATCAGCCAAAACTGTGGGAATAGAATAGATTTTTTTTCCCCCGAAGCTGAAGAGAAAGTTTCATTTAGGGGACTCACTCTGCTCCTCTTCAGATGTCAGTCAAGTAAATTGTTCCTTCAACACGACTGGCAACTCTTTCTTGGCTGAAAGCAGACAGACAGCTCAATCTAATTGCACGGAGAGGTTTACCTGCTTTCCCTTTTCAAGTAAAACAGGTTTATATGTTTCTGTGGGGCTGGCTGAACAAACAACAGGTGGATCTAAAAAAGCCCTCTGGAAAATCCCTACCATTGATGCACTGGGAAATGACAGGGGAGTGTGTTAGAGCCACTCCCCTTGCTAGGGTAGCCTGTGTTCTGCTAATGCCCTGAGAGAGTAGAGAAGTGGAGGATGGGGACAGTGCCAGAGGGTAGCCTGGCAAGAGAGAACAGGTCCTGAAAGTTTAGGTGCAGAGCTCATCACTTTATGTACTTGTCCATATTCAGTCTAAAATCTCTGTCTCACTGACATCTCTAGGGTTCTGCAAAGATCCCACTCTAAATATAGACGGGCATTTGTATGCTCGTTGTAAAGATCAGTGTGAACAGGGAGGTGGCCATCTAAAAATGGGACATGATGACTTTTCATGTAGATGCTAAACAAAAATGTGACAGCACAGTGCAAGGTGTTAAATTACTTGGTTGTTTTTGAGGATAGTTCCACTTAAAATATGCAATCTGTACCTCTTTACCTTACTGCTCACACTAGGTCTGCTACTGCTGCAATGGCACCAACCTCCAAAAAAGTACTGAACGTCTTTTTTTTTTTTTTTTAATCTTTCAAGAGGAGCTTGAAGTTCAGTCAGATTTTATTCTCAGCCATTGATCACTAAATCTACTGTAGCCTTTTTCCTCTTGAGCTACTCAAGGGGAGGAAGGGCAACCTGAGTGATCCACACTCAGGGCTGTGGGGCAAAGAGCAAAGGGTGAGGAGGGAACCTGCACTCCAGACCTACTCACTATGCACCCAGGTAAATAAACAGGATTCTCAATACTCTAGGGCAGCCAGCTGACTTTGTTTGCAGGTGAATGGAAATACCGCTGGCATTTCATATTAAATAAAAAACCAACCCAATGCAAAGCAAGTCAAATGATCCCTCTGCTGTGAGGATTTTATCCCTCTACAGTACTTATTTGGCAGCATTTGCCCTGGCAATGGCTTGTGCTGATAGGCACTGGGACATGCTTGGAGATGTCTCCTACTCCTCTGGAAACACATTTAGATAAAAACCTATATAAACAACCGCTGCTCCAAAACACTCACCTTTGGTCACAGCATGATGCCCCAACTCAGCCTTGTGTGCCTCTGCTCTGGAAAGGGATTCACACTTTTATCAAAAATGCATACATCAAGACTGAGATCATGCTGTGTCTGGTCCCCTCATGCCAGTCTTCTGCCCTGTTGCCTGCAGCGCCACCTCCCTCCCACCCCATGGGTTTCCCTCTGCCTGGAAGGAAAGAGAGTTGTCCTCCCCACATGCCTCTGTCTGGCCTCCAGCCTGCACTGAGGGAGGTGGTATCTAGTAAGTTTATTAACAAGAACAGAAAACAGCGTTTAATGAGCAATGAGACCAAGAGGCATCCTCACGTGGCCAGGTGGGGCTGGTCATTTCCAGTGAAGTGCAGGATGTCACCCACAAAGGGGCTGGTACCTGCCTCCGCCTGGTCCTACTCCTCTGCTGCGTGCTGCCTACTTGAGAGCAAGGCCCTCTTCTCCTTGTTGCAGTTGTTTTCTGGGGGACCTAATCCCTCTAAGAAGCTTTTCTCCTCATAGTGACACAGCAAAGTACCACCCAGCCAAGTGCATCTTCACAAAGGGTTTTTCACAATAGGTGAATTTCTGTGTTATGAGGAAGGACCTCTCTGAAACAGCTAGGTCACAAATGTTTTTGGTGTGCTGTGTATGGCATTTTTTTTGCTTTAATTACTTTTAACTTCAGCTAACAGCTCTCTGGTAAGCATCATTAAAGCTCACCACAAAAGCTGTAGTGACCTTGTGTGGTTCTCTCAGTATGGAGTAGTTCCTGGGAGGGATCCGCAGTCCTGTGGTTCAGCAGAGCCTGTCTCTGGTTCTTCTCCCTCTGAGTCACAGGGCTGTGTCACCAGGAAGGTCATGGGACTGCCAAACATACCAGTGGGCAGATTTGGGGTTGCTTTCATCATAACCTCAGCTGATACCTCTTTTCCCTCAGGGACCTTCTGTGGATTTTTACAAAATCTAAGCCATATGCAGTGTTGGCATAAAACCATCCAGTCGATATTTAGGTTCCTGGGAAGCATCCCTTCCATGTGGATGTCACCAAGTTCCGTACCCACCGATCAGTTTCCATAGTAACTAATGTCGTTCAATGAGAGGGGGAAAATCAGAGGATTTTGAAAGGGGAAGACTAACACTGGAAGGGAGTAAGTGGAACAAACAGCATGTACAGTGGCTTGGAACACACCACAGGTTTTATGATGTGTGTTTTAGGGAGATTTGCAGGGTTTGTGAACCATTCCTTTCCTCATGAGACGTGCCAAAAGCTTGGCGGTGCAAAATATAATGGTGCTTCACAGTATCGCACTCATACAAATCCTGTGTCAGCTTATATTTATTCACACACTTGTGAGCACATGGAGACTAGAGGAAAATGAGTTTTATTCCCTGTTTCAAAGAGAATTGTCATACCAGTATTTTGGAGAAGCAAACATACATTCTTTTGATACTCCTTCCTCATCCATGCTGCAACAATGGAAAAGTGGAAAAGAACAGGACTCAGGCGGAACCACTTTTTAGCTTCTCGTTTATTCATGCTGTCACAAATGCCACCTTCAGTGGGTATAGAATGATGGTGCTGCTGCTAACATATTCTTACATATGGTGGTCAGAGTCACTACTACTGATACATTGCTGCTTGAGCTGTGGGATCTGATGAACAGAAGTGTGTATTTTCCTTCAGCCGTGTGGTGTAACTCAGGGAACAAACATATCGGTTAAAAATATATCTGAAATTAATTTATTATGTGAATCTACAATCTTGCACATCACAGATTGTATGGCATGACATATATTCCTCTGGAAAGCAAATGTTCAGAATGTTAATTCTGCAGAAATAATTACTCAGAAGTCAGGAACCATCAGTTCAAAAAGCCATAGGAACTCTGCATCGGTACATTTGTACAAGTGCGTTTGTTTAACATGCATATGGCAATGCCTTGTCCTAGGCTAGGTAGAGGCAAAACCACATAAAGGAAGATTCATGTCATCCAAGTTTAGCTGGGTGAAGAAAGTTGTCTGAGTTAGTTCTCTTGGTTTCATCTTTAATTAGTGGATAGTAACAGATGTCTCCTGTTGGTGACTCACCCCATCTATTTTAGGTTGCCCATTAGAGGTTCCTGTTTCTGTTCCTTTACTAAGAGGGAAACTAGTGGATGATTAGATTTAAACAGCCAAAGGCCGGTGAGCTGAAGCCCACCTAGAGGTGTGCATCTAGTGATGGTCAGAAGGTGGTAACTCTACAGAGAAAGAAGTTTGGCTCTCTAGTTCTTATCCTCATCCACAAAATGGACTGTCGTCCTTGGGGCACAGCATGGGCTGTGTTCCCACAGCAGGACATGTCACTCTCTGGATCAGGGTAATTGTACCCACTCTGTCTGTTAAGGACAGCACCTGCCCCTGCTGACCCTAGACTGGTCCTGGGCACCGTCTGAGACAGCGCTGTGGGGTGTTGGCCTGAATTGTGCAATGTAACCACAGTGGTAGTTTGACAGTGTGGAAAAACCCCCAGAGAGGAGCCATGACACAGCATTGCTTACTAGTGAAGGTGTAGCTAGAGGGTCAAAACCAGGACTCCATTACAGGGAAAGGCACAGTGGCCAGTGTGACATTACACCTGGTAGATAGAAAGATGACTAAGAAATTTGCTTTTAAGTCGGGCAGCTCATGTGAGGGCTGTGACAGAATTAAGAAAGCAAATCCACACGGGTGGTGAGGATCTGGGACAGGCAGAGAGCACAGCTATTCTGGGCCCTGGTGAGGCTGACAGACGCACGCAGCATTTCCTGGCAATATGCTCAGGAGTGGAAGCCGAGTGTTCAGTTCAGAGGTACAGCCACTTCTTGTCTCCACAGCCAAAGCAGGTAGGAGTAGCTGAGCAGGGAGCATCACACAACTGCAACTCCTCGTCTGCATGGTCCATCTCCTTCTGCAGCAACGTTCGGTAGGAGGAACCAAAACCTCCTAAAGGAAAGGCACGGTGAGAAGAAGCCAAATACGCTTCAGGGCTGCAGATGAGAGAAGCGCTTTGTTAATGCTCTCTCTGTGCTTTTCCAAGCTGATTCGTGTTACTGGGGTACAAAGGTGAGCAACCGATCAGGAGTTATCATCTCTCAGCATCCCCGAGCCCTGCTGCACCAGAGGAAAAGAAGAAAGACCGCTGCCAAGAGGTGAGTGCCCTGAAGAACGCCGGGGATGCACAAGGAGGGGCAGCTGGATGGCACTGTGTCCTGACGGCAAAGGAAACCAGGATGCAGCCCACAGAGCGCTGCAGCCGCCTGGGCTTTAATGCATTTTGCCCCGTGATAAAGAAATTACACAGATTACAGCTGAACATGGAAAATATGATTCATCCGGTCTCCAAGCACCGACCCCTCCATCCATCACGTCTGAAGCGTGCAGCGGAAGCCGAGGCGAGGCGGAGTCTCCGGGGAGCAGTCTGCGAGGCTCCATCACTTCCCGGTCTTTCTCGCTTCTTCCTAAGCCCAGGTGACAGGACCTTGCTCGTGCTAAGGAGACATGGGGGGGGAAGGGGGAAGTTTTGAGCTGAGGGAGTGGCCGGAGGCGCTGCTGGTGAGCAGCCGTGTGAGCTTCCCCATGGTGCCGGTGCCTCCGGCTCCCGGGCAGACCCTCAGCGCCTTCATCCTCCTCTGCCTTGGGCTGCCAGTGCCATGGGACAATGTGGATGCCTACAGGAGTGCCCCAGCCCGGACCCGCTGCTCCCCTTCGACGAAAATAAGTCTTTGTGTTCCATGTACTGAAGTGCTGATGAGAGCAGATGAAGCACGGCGGATGTGCGGGGGAAACCGTGACTTCCTTTACTCCTGCAGATAAAAGTAACGTCCTGGATGGAAAGGTGCAAAGGTTTCCTGTAGTAGCATCGCTGTGGTTAAGCCTGTAGTCCAAGAGAGTAAGCTGAAGTTACTGAAGTTCAATTTGCATCCTGACTGTGCACAATTGAAAGTGTTAATTATTTCACTGAAGATGCAGCAGCCACAGCCAAAGCATATGTGTCACTCCAATCGTAGCTCAGGCAGAGCAGGAGGATGTAGGACAGGATATGCAGCAGCTGGTGTAGTGCTCAGAAAATGAACAATTCTTCTTATCCACCAGAACTCTCAATTTACAATAGCCACACTAGGTTGAAGACTGCAGCAAAAATCCCGTAGGGCTTTGCATTCCTCACCAGAGTCAGGGAAAGCTTTAAAACTGGGATGAGACAGACAGATAAGAACAGAGAAATTGTAGTAGAAGTTTTAGTATTTGAAATTTTTCATTCATATCGGAATTATTACCCAATTTTGTTGTCACAGAAGCCTCCGGATCCATCAAGGAATTAGAGCTTTTAAGTTTCAAGTAAGACACCATCATTTCACGTGATACTACACAAAATGTTGTTTGGATGCGAAGGAAAAGACAGCACACAATCATGTTAGCACAAATTAATTTTACACCTGCCTGTTAGCCAAGCCGTCAATGTGCCATTCATAACCTTCCCCAGCACAAGGTAACACTGCTGTACCAAGCTGCAGTGAGGATTAAGCTAAGACAGGATTACTCTGCCTTTGGGCAAGTCTGAGGTTGTAATCTTCCCCCGCCCCTCAAATATTATCATAGTAAAAAGACATGGAAGCATAAGACTCTGCTGCAATTTTCCCCCTACATTTTTACCCCAGCCACGTTCTATCACCTGTTTTTTTGGGAGGAATGTGCCCAAAAGGTGGGACAAGTCAGGGACCTTTGGGGCAATCCTGACCTCTCTCATTGCAACATCCAGAACTGCTGCAGGGGACTGAAAGTTGTGTGACTGTATGTTCTACTCTGCTTGCTTTGTTATGGCAGGATGCAGCCAGGGACAGAGAGGTGGTGATAAACAGTGTGGAAATAGATGATAAGCAGTTTGAGAAATGCATGTGCTCTGTGAATATTGCACACAAGTGCATCCCCACAGATTGGCAGCAACTCCTAAAGCCAGAGCTTTGGGATTCACGCTCAACCATGTGCCCATGCTCAGAGTCTCAGAAAAGTAAATGATGCTGAAGAACTGAAGTCTGGAATGGGTTTTATGCCCGTCTTTAGAAGACCTACGCATTGGCCTCTTTTACGTTTTTGGGAAAATTGCTTAAAGGCACATTTGTCAGAATAGTAAATTGGAAACTTCCTTTGATGCAACTTCCATGAGTGTCTATGATTACCTTCCAGAAGATGGACTATGAGAAGGTATTTTAACTTGTGTTTGATGGCAGGACGTGGGAGAACATCCCAACCTAATGAGGACAAGGTCTGAACACAGGTAATTCCCTTTTTGCTCTCCATGATCTGGTTTCCATCAGATGGAATATTTCATGTTGGGAGGGTGAGACTGCCTGCTTCACTGAGTTTACATTTTCTGGACCAACCCCAACTTAGCCTCTCTGTGATGAGGCTAAAATACCTACTGATGCTGGCAGAACATCTCAACAGAAAAGTGAGCTTCTGCTAGGGCATTCAGGATCAGTTTAAGGAAAATTGCTCACAATAAAGTGGAGAGAGAGAGCCATAGAGACATTAAATACTTTAGTTACACCGTCTGGTTGGGGTGTTTAAATGCATGTGGGGATTAGCACTTTAACACTGTCCACCCAAACTCAAAATATCACCCTAATAAAGTTTGCAAAAGTGTATGTAAATATTGAAACTGGAAGATTAAAGAGAGGATATTGGAAATAGAAACCTTGAACAAGTAAAATAGTTTTATAACACATTACTGTTATTTTGACCTTTCAATATGTTTTCCTAAGTTTTATTATGAGGCAGTGTTATGTTTGGAAAGGAGGTGTATGACCTGTGAGGTAGTGTTCAATGGGAAAGATTACATAAGCAGTGAGGAAACAGCTAGGTCCCTTTTCTACACTGGGTAGGGTAAATGAAATTAAAATTTACTATTCTGGTTTCCTAACACATTTTGCTTCCCATGGCCCAGCACGCACACACATATGCAGAGCAGCCATGAAGTTGTAAGTTTGTGCTGTTTTGAAGGGAGAATGCCCAAATATATATATATATATTAATAAAAACAAAACCCCAAATCCTCATGACTTCTTCCTTACTTTACAAAGAAGAAGACTGGGGATGAGTGCTGATTTTGGCTGGAGTAGAGTTAACTTTCTTCACACGGGCTGGTATGGGGCTGTGTTTTGGACTTGTGTTGAACACAGGGTTCATAATACAGAGATGTTTTTGTTATTGCTGAGCAGGGCCTACAGAGAGCCAAGGCCTTTTCTGCTTTTCACACTGCCGTGCTGGCAAGGAAGTCGATGGTCCTTGGGACATCGGGAGGAGACACACCTGGGACAGGTGACCTCAACTGACCAAAGGGATATTCCAGACCATATGACATCATGTTCATTACATAAAGTAATAATCATATAAAGTGGAGGGAAGAAGGAAGAAGAGGGGGACATTTGAAGTGATGGTGTTTGTCTTCCCACATCACCGTTACATGTGATGGGGCCCTGCTCTCCTGGAGATGGCTGAACACCTGCCTGCCCATGGGAAGCAGTGAATTAATCCCTTGTTTTGCTTTGCTGGTGTGTGCAGCTTTTGCTTTCCCTATTAAACTGCTTTTATCTCAATCCATGAGTTTTCTGGCTTTTACCAGTTTGATTCTCTCCCTGATCTTGCTGGTGGGGCAATGGGCAAGCAGCTGCGGGGGCTTGGATGCTGGCTGGAGTGAAACCATGACAGGATGCAATCACTGACATTCTTGTCAAGTAGCACCAGCAGATGACCCCTTTAGCCTCTGAGCTTGAATCTTTTCTTGTGTTTGGTCAAAGTACTACTGTCATCCTTGCAAGAAGTACCTACTGCTGACTGTGCTTTTTGGCTGTAGCTCTGTTGGGTTTTCTTCCTTTATGTGAGGACCATTAGAAGATTTTGTGGTCTCTTTTCTTGATTGCAGTATCTCAGGCAGTGCCTTCAGTGTCACCCTCTGCTAGTAAGAGCAGTCCTCAGGACCTACAGACTTGCTGGTAGGTGGGTATCCTTCATGTGAGCACAAACTAAGGGGTGTATCCCTTTCTGTTATCTTTCTTTCTAAATCAAAACTAACCCAAAACCTAAAAAGGGACTGCTCTCTAACTTTCCAGATTCCTCATGCTCTTATTGCAGTTTGTTGTCCAGAATAGACCATTGTAAATACGATATTCAATAAAGTGAAGTCTGTTTTTGGCATAGTAAGTCCCCTGGGGCTGTTATTTCTGATTAACTTGTTATAATCTTTGTAGATGAACAAGCTTTTTATGTTTCTTCAGTTTTGTGTTAGTCCCTATTGCTTGTGAGTAGCGTTAGTGTTTTCATTGTGCTTCTTTCTAATTTTACCAGGGCTGATGATCTGACTCCCTCTGTTCCTCTATCCTGACATATACATTTTTCTTGCATGGCTGTTAGGATGAAAAGTATCCTTCTGAGATGACTTCTTTCAAATCAAATTGGAAAATAGTCATCTGCTAGCTCCTTGTCCAGTCTGAATGGTAGCAGTGGGTACAGTAATGTCCATTATAGAGCTGCTAAGAAATAGTTTTTGTGCAGGCGTGTATTTCTTAGAAACAAATGAATCAAAGAAGTTCAAGCTCTGTTCTTCTCTGGACTTGCCATGAGAGGGCTGTGCTTTGTGGTACGTTCCTTCACCTTTTTCCCTGAAACATTAAAAAAAATAAGTTTGGTTTTAGATTGCAGACTGTGTATCTCCAGATGCTGTGAAGATCAGCCCCATTAGCACCTTCCTGAGATAATTTTTCTACAGTGCTTCCCATTTAAAGTCTGCAGGTAACCTTGCACTGTTCTGTGTGAAAGCAGTAGTAAAAATTTCTTTCTTCTGATAAGAAAAATTGTTTTGATCCAGACTTCACATAAATGCAGATTCACACAGGGGTCAATGGTGATGATAATCGTAGGTAATGGTTTTCATTAACAGATTTGTTAAGACTTTGCCTCAATAGCTGTGCTAAAATTAAATCCTTCGGATTAGTGACCAAGATGTTGTATCTTCTATCCTGTGCATCTCTTAAATGACTTGATTAACCAGTGGTCTGGTAGTACATACACTCATGGTCCCAGAAGCACATCCCCTGCTGCAGGCAGGGAGTCCCAGGACCTTGCCATCAGACTTTTCTTCCCCCTTGCTTGTGTAGTGCTTGTTCCTAGCCTTGGGATAGGCAGTGTGCTCCCCCTGCCCTTGTCTCTGCAAACTTCTTGGTGATACTCCAGTAATTAATTATCAGAGCCCTTCTGAGCCAAGGGTCTGCCAAAGGGAGACAGGGCACGGTGGAAGTCTCCTGCAGCAAGGGTGTCTGGCTGCAGCTGGGGGATGAGGCAATGTCCTGCCAGGGTGGCATGGTGGTAGGTAGTCATCCATTGAGGAGGAGTTACACAGGCATGGAGGATAGGATGGCACATGCCACCTTGTGCTGTCTCCAGAAATCTCACATCCCTGTAGTCACGGCACTGCAGTTTATGAAATGCCACATGTCTGTGGAAAGTGATCTGGGCAATGAAAGCCTGAGAGAAAAAAATCATCTCTGTGAGCACAAGAGTCTCCTGCGTGTCTTATTTTAAATTCAGTACCTTTGCATGTTGATGTTTTCCTTTGTTTTCTACTAAGAGCACATAAAGGCATTGACAATGCGTAAGTGGAATTTAATTACAGGATCCTTACTCCAGTCAGAACATCTTGCAAATAAATTAATGAATTTATCCAGGATCCTCTGAGGCAGAGAGACATTGTTAATATTACCCTTTGCAGATAGCTTGCTGTTGTTTTGACACGTTTTTCACACGGTAGGGATGACAATATGCTTACAATCAATACACTTTTATTTTGGTCAGGAAAAAGTGGGATGGGGAAGGAGGAATAGCAGGTGAGAGCCAAACAAAAGTCTTTAAGAGGAGACATGATCTTTCCTTTATGACTTGGGGCATCTGCATGGCTTGGCTGAACAGCAGCCTGCCTACCACTGATCCTTTGCAAACCAGGGGGAGCCTTCCCTCTGCAGTGACAGAGGCTCAGGAGCCTCCACAGCTTAACCCTATGTTAGCTACCAGCCTGTGAACATACAGAGTTTTGAAAATGGTTCGTAAAAGTCCCTCTGAGAAGGCTTACTGCTTACTGCTAGAGAGGACCTCTCTAGTCATCTCAGACCTTTCCAAGTGCTCTACACTAGCCATGCTTGCTGTTCCCAGTAAAGATGTCTTGTGCAGTGGTAGCCAGCATGTGCTGCTCAAAGGGGCAGTGCTCTGGGGCCACACAGCTATTTTTATAGCTTGGAGACACATTGTTCCCCTAAACAACCCAGATTATAGGGGAATCAAATGTTTTAGAGCTTTCTGTCCCAAAAGCTTGAGAATGTCTCAAATGACTGAACTCTGTGGTTTCCAAGTCTGTCTGTGCAGTCTGGTATTAGGCTCCAAGAACTTTCCAAAAACATCCTTGGAAAACAGCAAGAAGAGTGTTATAAGGAGGCTGATGCCAGGACTTTAGCATTTTCAAAAGCCTACCCGGGAAAAAAATAAAGCCCAAACCATTCAAGCAATGAAGTTCTACACACAGATTTCCACGACTCAGCAGTACAACATGCTAAATACTAATAGTGATTTGTTTAGTATCCAAAAGTTCCAGCCCCAAGGAACATTCAGCCAAGTGACATGGTGAAATTTTGCGCGTACAGTTGAAATCCTACTCCTTGACAACACTTGAAAACAATGAAAAGCTTCATCCATACAAATACCATGCGAGAGCATGAACTCTCTTGGGGAGAAGTGCGCTGCGATCAGACTGACCCGCTGGGGAACTTGGATAAAGCAGATGTGGAAATCCTGGCCTGGAAAGGACTTGGGAGGTCACTAAGGTCGGGTCCTTGTGCTTGCAGGGAGTTGTGTCCCAAATCTCATCCCAGCCCCATCTTCTAGCTAACTAGGGCGTTTGTCCTTCCTCCACCCCTGTTTTGGAAACATTTAAATCTGACATTAAAATTGTTTCTTATATTTGCAACTATGTATCTTCATGCATTCCAGGTAGATAAGTGATGAAGCAACAAGTCATGACTCACTTATTCTTCCCTTTATACACAAGCTTAAAATTTCTGTAACTGCTAAAGGGAAATAGATGCCGAACAAAAGTATTATATAAAATGTGGAGTTGGAATTTAATGTAGGTTAGGTTATAATCTAGGCGTACCAGAGTCTTCCAAACCACTCCTTTGCAGGATGAATTTGCACGAATTAGAAAAATGGATGAAGGTGCCGACTACATAGCCTGCTTCTGTTTTATGACTACATTTCAGAATCATTCCTGTTGTGCTCTTCTGACAAATGTTCTGCTCTCCCCAGGTGTCATGTGCACATCACCAAAAAGCTTTCCAGACAATGATGATGCTCACGTGCAAAATCTGCTGGAGATCTGTGTCCCAAGTACCTTCAAACAAAGAACAGGAGTAGGGGCATAAGCTGAATAAAACATGTGTGCACACATGTGTAGACCCCAGAAGAAAGAATGGAGTGTGTGTGTAGATTCAGAGGCTGTACAGCAGCCCAGCCTAGAAATGAAGTCAGCTTCTGGATTTATTGCATGTAACAGTATCAAAATACACCAACCTTAATGAAGTCTCCACTATGTCTTATGACACATTGGAAAGGTCGATGTGAGCAACAATTTATAAAAGCATTTGAAAGAAAGCCCCATTTGAGAAAAATGAACAGTCTGAAGCACTGATTTGCAAACTTTTCTTCTCATGACCTTGTTCTTCCATGGCCTCAAGTGGCGGTGTCACTGGCATGAGGGCTTCCAAGCTCACGGCTCCGAGAGAGGGAACCGTTGACCTGGAAACACCGTCTGGCCAGCAGTTCTGGGGCAGCCCCCTTGCTTATTATTTATTTGTACTGCAGGGAGGCCTAGAGAGATGCTGCAGGCCGGGTGCCAGCAGGGTGCCTGGCAGTCGATGACAAAGAGGGGAGGAAGCGGCTCGGTGGCTGCAGCAGGACCAGTTGGCTCAGGCTCCTGGGGGACAGGCGCTGTGGCAGAGGGTGCTGGAGGGAACAGCAGAGAAGGCAATGCTGGGTTGCTCACGGGGCTGTCGTGGGGGCTTCCTTTCACAGCAGATGTATGGTAGGGCAGGAAACATTTATGTGTTTGCTAGAAGACCTTTCAGTTATTGAGCAATACTGAGGGAACTACGCTATGACAGGAATTCCTCAAAACGACCAACATATTACAGTTTGCTTATTCAGTTCAGGGCTCAGAAAAGAATTGTTGTTTTTTTCTTTCCCTAGCCTGTCTGCATTTCAGCAGCTTCACAGCAAGGTTGTTTTTAATTACAAAGAAGGGTAGGAAGGTAATGGACATGACCAGAGACATTTTGGTAGAGAGCAGTCTTAATACTCATGTAAAACAGTACCAGTAATCATAGGTCCAGATTGCTTCTTCCCAAAATTTGCTCTGGCACACTGCCTACTTTATATAACACATGCTACTTTAAATGAAAATTACTAGACCAAAATAAACCCTAATAATTTTTTTCAAATTATTCTTTTTCTTGGGCGGGGAGGGACTCATAGCAATGAGATGGGTGTTGGAAACAGTTTCTGGTGTATACAAAGTGAAAATAGATTCTCAAGTAGATGTAGGAAACCTGAGAAATGATCATGCTGAAAAAGGCATAGGAGAAATAACAGACAGGCAAAGGTTGAATTGGACCTGAACCTGTAATGTAAAGTATTTCTACAAAGCTGACTGTAAGTTTCAGTGTCAGATGTGACGCCTAAAAAGTGTAACAGCATATCAGATTTCAGAAGGAAAATAATAATTTGCAGATATTTGAATAGTATTGTCAGAGGAACTGAGAAATAATTCTTTGACTATTCCTTAGCTACAGAAAACAAGCAAGAAAAGAGGAAGACTAGTTAGGGATAAGAAAGATGACAGCTACAAAATAAATATGTAAAGCTGAGTTTCATGAAGAATATTTTGGCAGAACGCTTTTTAGAGATGGAGTGATCCGTGCAGAAACCGATTAGATCTTAGGTGGCTTCTGTAGTCTTCTATAGAGTTTGTCTCTTGGTGTATGACACCTGACCAAGATGAAACATGAGAGATCTTACAAGAAGTGAGCATGGACATGGGCCAGAACTGTGAGATGAGACAATCTTGCGTTACAGCTGCCCACTACAAAAATACCTTTTGGTGTTGTGTTCCTGCTTAACATGCCATTTGACGCAATAGAAAAAAACAATTGTGAAAATTAAGTGCATGGGATAAAATAATGCCAGAGGGATGTGAAATGCTGGAACTGAGACTGAATAAGGAGAAACAGCTGACAAAATATGTTGTCTACTGTGATAAGACGTTCCCTGCACAGGATGTGCCACATGAAGATGTGCAAAATCATCAGGAACCATGGTTCTTATAAAGGAAACAAAACAGGAAATGTCATGAATCATCAGCAAACAGGCTCTGGACAGGTTACATGGCTTGATCCTGAATAAAATTAATAATTCAGCAAGATTGGAAAAAAAGAGACTTAAATAGCACCGTAACATTGTGACATAAGCTTGGGAAATACAGGCTGAAAATTGAGGCTGATCATCTCAGCAGCAAGATGCACGCGAGAGAGAAGTTACACTGCCACAGTGTGGGATGCCTCATTAAACAAACAGTTCCAGACACTAATTAAGAGCATACAGAAACAGATACAAGAAGGCGAGCATGCTTGGAGACTTGGGAAGCTTCAGGATAAGTTGACTTGCACACAGTAAGCAGTGACAATCTCCCTACAGGAAACTATTTCATTGGCATCCCATCTGTAATCTTCAACTAATTACCCACTGGTTTGCATCTCTGATTCATATTAAAATTCCTTGTGTCCATTTATTACTAGCAGAGCTTAGCAGAATTTCAGTGTTGGAAATAAAGGCAGCATTGGACTTTTGGTCAAGATAAACCAACCCAGTAGTACCCATTTCAGAGAAAAAAAAATATAAGAAAGAGGGCAAGTGTGACAGAAATCCCACAGGCTGACATAATTATTAAGTTCCAATTAAAGCAATAGAAACCGATGAAAGTGAACTGGTGTTTCAAAATAAAGGGTCCTCATATGTGCCTTTATCCTCTTTCTCCAAAAATCTCAATATCTCTCAGTTTCCACCCATAGCTGAATAGGCATTATTTAGTGATTCTTTACACTTGATACAGTATAACTCAGTTAGCTGTTGCTTTTCACTGTGAGTCACTGTATAATAAATAGGGTGTCTTAGCTGCTAGATAGCTCTTTCTTTTATTATAGCAGTGACCTCTAGTGTACAGCTCTCAGTATCCAGACCTAGCAATTCCAGCTTGCAGAGCAAGGCCGTTTTCCATCTCATGGGAAGGAAGCAGCCTTGCAAAGTGACCTTTCTGTTTATTTTGGATTTCTTTCAAAGAAAATAAAAAAAACTCCCTTGAGACTTTAATAGTCAATAAACTCGGGCTACATCAGCACGCTGGATCTGTGGCTGCCCAGCCTTCGCACTCTAAAACATTTTCATTTTGGAATGGTTCAGGAAGAAATTCTGCAGCCTGTAGCACTGCCTGTGCTGTTATTTTATATTTTGACAAGGTAGATTACCTGCACATGAATTTTCTTTGTTAGAAAGCTAAATGTCAGATGCATTTTAGGGCAGGACATGCTAATCTAGTGCCTAGTAGGTAAAGTCAGCTGGGATTTCTTGAAATGAAATGTGCTAATTATTTGTAAGATGAGTTATGTTTAATTTGTTTCTGCTGTAGAAATTCCAGGGGAATCACTAGGACACAGAGTAATAATCTTCCTCTAGCTTTGAGCTCTGTCTTTGATGGAGGCCAACACAGGATGTTTCACCACTTGTATTCCTATAGGAATACTGTGCGTTTCATTGTGTGATGCTGCTTCTTCCCAGACAGTGAGGATAGAGGCTGCCCTGTTCCACTGTAGCTGCATGAAGGGAGCCCTCTCACACAAGCCAGTTCCCTGCCAGATATCCCTCCAGGGAGCACTGAGGGCTGTCAGAGAACTGAATCTTCTACCCCTCTCCCTGGAGAGACCTACAGCCACCCCATCCTTATTTCCCCTGGAGGCAGAACTGGGTGGTGCTTGGAGAGGAGCTTGCCCATGGCAAGTGATGGGCACCAGGGATCTCTGCAGGCCTCACCCTTACCCATAGAGGGGCTGGGATATGGGGCTGGGGACATGAGAATGGACTTCCATGCCCACAAAGCTGTCCCGGGATTTGCCCCTGGCAGAGTGAGTTCTGTCATCCGAGGTGTGATGGCATATTACACCTTCTGGTGGTCTGGCAGCACAGGCCACTTCTGGCCTCCCACAACTAAATCTCTTTGACTGCATTTTCATATTCAAGGGCTATTGATAATTATCAATACTTATTTAACTTGAGGACATAAATGACCATGTCAGGAAAACCAGTCTTCCTAAAAACACAATAGTACTTCAATCTGTCCATCTTGACAGGCGTTTCCACTCAGTAGTCACGGATGTTTCAACACAATTGATAAAAAGAAGCCATATTTCAAGTAATGAGGAGGTGAAGGGTGGCTGGTGGGGTTTACACACCATCATAAATAACCTAATCTCACCTGTACATTGCTTTCTAGATGGCAAAGTTACAGAAAATCATGGAGGAGGGGGTCAGGAGCTGTCAGGAAAGTGAAGAAAACACATTTCAATGCTGTTGGCTTCCTGCTGCAAAACATCCAGCCTTACTGCTGAAGTGTTCCAAAAATAGACAAGCTTGCTCATTAGCCTTGTGAACATTTAAATAGGAGAGGGATCGTTACCCAAATTATATCCCTTAAAAAGGACTTTCACACTGGGGTAAACTTAAAAAAGAACATTTACGCAAAAAGCAATTTTCTCTGCCTGCAATCTTCTGTATTCCCCTAAGTCTCGTTGGGATAAAAAACTTCCTCCCTTTCCAGCCTGATTCTCTTTTTCTTAATCCAGCTGTGAAATCATAAAGCTCAGTGTTTATGACAATAGTTTGCTGCCATGGAAACAGCTATGTCGTCACAAATTTAGCCTTATGATATGACCTCCCTGACTGCAGGAACAGTCAAAAAGGAAGATATGTTAGAAATGAGACCTTGTTTAACCAGAAATATCTATTTTAAATCCTTTTGCATAGCACACTCAGCAGCTCTTTAATAAGAGGACCTTTGATATGAACTGCACACCTCATTACATACTGCTTTATTATGCCGTTTGAATTGCTTTAAATGTCACCTTTGAATGCAAGCTGTCCTTTTATTGTTGAACATTTTGAATTCTCAGTGTCCTAACACAGCACTGTGGTGATTTCTACAACTTCAGATCATTGCCCTTCTGAGCAGTTTACTGTACCCTGTGGTTTTGCTTGTTTTCTTCTTTTCAAACTGAAAAAAAAATATTAAAAGGAAAAGAAAAATCTACTCTTCAGCAGATGTTGGAGGGAATCTATTGGGATTCTGGGACACCTCCTGCTGCCACGCTGTATGTGCAGTCCTCTCATTATCGTTGTACAGAAGAAGGGCCTTTTGTGCATTGCTATAGCTAGATACATAAAATCTGATAGGCATCTGTCATGCCTTGCCACAGTGTCCCCTGCCTCCAAGTGAGGTAACCAACCCCTGTACATGTGCACAGTGGTTTCTGATACGGAGGGTGCTGGCTAAACTAAACAGTGAAGTGCCTGATGACAGACAAGAGCAGTGTGACCCTCACTACAGAGAAGCAGACATGAAATTTGGCAGCTGAAGCCATAAACAATTTAGTCCTCCTGTGTCCTTGCTCACTGAGCCCCTAAGAGGCTTCCCTGCTGACCTTTCGCTCCGGTGAATGAACCCATCTGCTTTTGCTATGCTAAGCCCAGCAGCTATGGGGAGCTGTGGAGCACTGGGGGGTTCCAAGGGGATTCCTGCTCCCCAGCCTCTGCAGAAGAGAGCTATGGGAGGAGGCTACTGCACAGCATAACCTTTCCCGTGAAGAACAAAATAAATCTTTCAGAACATCCACAGTACACAATTTGGGGAAAAAAATGAAGCCTTGAAATTAGGAAAAGGGTTACCAATTTCTCCTCAGCATTTCAAAACAACAACTCACCATTTCTGCAAGAGACAGTGTCCAGCTCCAGCACAGGACAGAGGGTCCCAATGAAGTGTCCCATTGTGGGAAGGTCCCTCTGTACATATCTGTGCTGGCTGATGTATTCCTTTGGATATCCACACAAAATAAGTTTACATAATTTTCAACAGATTACCTGTGATACAAACCAAGGGAAAAATAAAGCTCCTATAAGCAAGATGAGTAACATTTAAAGTGCGTATAGTTCTGAGCAAGAAAATCCTTCTAAAGATATCTGCGTTGAAAATGCTCATTAAGATAATTACACTGAATGAAGTGTGGGAAGTGTAATCAGAGGGGCAATGGGGCAAGGCTCCTGTGGGTGGCAGGAGGAGGGAGCCTGGCTCGCACAAGCTGCTGCAGCAGCACCCTGCAGCTGCAAGAGCCGTCAGGGTTGTGCTGCTGCACGAAGCTGTGGTGTGCCCACAGTAGCTGCAGCCAGGACCACAGACCTGCCTGGACAACACAGCATGTCCTACCTATTTCCATCAATCGTGAAAATTCTGCACAGTTTCTTAAAAGTACATGTAATTTCATCCTGGTTTTCTCTGTTTGTGCTCTGCTTGTTATTTTGTCCTCAATAAATGGATAGGGGTGTGGTCTGTGCAATCATGGAAATACTCTTCAACACCTCATGATCTCTCTGGATATCTTGCTACCTCTTTTGAACACATTTAGTTTCACTTTCTTCAAGTGTCACATTATTTCAAGCTTCTTTTTATATTTCTCTCTCAGAATTTCCTTCAACATTACGGTTTTTTGTCAGTTGTGACAGAAGGATGCCCCACAGATAAATGTTGTGCTCACACCAAGACCTACCTGTGGCAGTCTACCTTGGGAAAAGCCCCTGCTAGTTTTACACATGAGCGATGTTCCTGCTTGGGATGCATATGCAGTGCTCCCCTACGGCTCAGGATCCACTCTTGTCTTAGGCTGGGCTATGCTGCACAAAAGCAACATTCCTACTTTCTGTGTTCATGCAACTGATGTTTCCCTTAGATAGGAAGCATTTCACATCTGTCTTAAATCTCACTCTGGTTGCACTCTATTTCTGCAACTTATCTAGCTCACACTGTATTTTAAGGCTCTTCTCCAAATTGCGATACCACTTGATTATGAACCTTGTTCTCTCTGTTTGGTGATTGCAGAGGAACATTTACCTTAAGAATGCTCTTAGCCCTAAATAACCTTCATGTGTCAGACTGCCCCACTGTCTTCTGTGCTTAAGTTCTATAAAGCCACCGCAGCATTCCCACACCAATCCTTTAGCCTCACACCCATCCCATTTTGTGGTGCCTCGTCAGCTGCTGGTGCCTCCTTCCAACATGTTGCTTTGTCCCCCTCCAGTGCTAAGCAAAACATGAAAGGCTTGGTCCTTTTGGTGGCTGTGGCTTGCAAAATGCAGATGTACAGTAAATGACAAGCCTGGTGAGGGGTGTTGAAAGGAAGCAGTGGTGGGAAGCATTTCAGTTTAAGGAGAAATAGCGTGGGCGTGGTGCAGCAATGAGAGAAAATTGGATAGAAAATGAAATTGGGGAGTGAAAATCTATTTTTAACAGGGCTTTGAAAATCTGGCTGGGGCCAGGCCCTGTCTGAAATTATGTAGAGCCGTAACTATTTCCTCGGGCTTGCATTTTCCATCAGGGAGAACATCTGATAGCAGAGCAATAGGTTCGTTCTTTCTGAGTACAGCCAATGAAAGCCTTATCATTCTTATGGGAGAAAACAGAGGACACTTGTTAGCCTGCACACAGCACAGATGTCTGGCTATTCTCCATGCTAGGCGAGATCTTCTGGGCATGCAGGGAAAATGAGAGCTCAGATGGTGAGAGATGCATCCCTCTGCAATAGAGACAGCATCTCACCCAGGCAGACATTGTACTTGATTAAGAACTGCCAGGAGAGAGATATGCATAAAAAGGTGGTGCATATAATTACTATATCCACTGAGTTTATAACAAAAATGCACATTTTTGTTTCTACAGTCAGGATTCTCTGTGCTCTGTGCTTTGTGAGGGTACTCACAGGAGGAAAAGCTGCGTAGTGTTGAAAGCAGATCTCTGTACAGTTCCAAGGTGGGGCTCCCTGGAAGCCAGGAGAGGTATTGGGGAGCACTTCTGCTGCTTGCATGGGACCACACATTGCTAGTGCCCACTGCTGCCCTGGGCACCCTATGGGCCCCTTCCAGCTGAAGGACAGGAGTAGATCCTTCTTGCATATGAATCATCTGACTTGCTTAGACCCCTCTTTCTGAGAAGACAAATTGTACCCAAAGAATATTTTTTATCCACTGAGGACAAAGGAAGGGTGGATATCCTGGATGTGTATTTGGAACGGACCTCTGTCTTGTTTGCAATTGAAGACCTGCAAAAACCCCCCCAAAAAGCCCTATAGACAGCTGCATCTGGTCTGACAAATTACAGCCCTGAGCCTTCCCAGTGGAGGAGCCAAGTCCCGGCAGGCAGGATCTGTTGGTCACTGCAGTGGTACACGAAGATAAAACCCCACAGTAGGGTCAGAGAAAATGGTTCAGCAGCTCCAGCGGGTCACCGCTGCCCTGCAGGCACCAGCAGAGCATTTAGCTGCAAACCATCTCTCCCCAGTACCAGACACTCAGCAGCTGTGCAATGCCAATGAGACCATCACTAAGTTTTTGAGGAATTTTTTTCCAGGCCTCGGGGCAGTGGCTGGTGCACTCAGCTGGGAGCTGGTGAGCTGGCTACAGGGAGACAGTTGGCAAAGGCTGTGCCTGCAACAGCCCGTGCTGGTCCACATCTGCAGGTGACCCTTCAAAAGGCAACAAACTCACCCCACAATTCTTTTGGGGGGCTGTTTCCGCAGAAGCACAACCCCCAGACCCTCTTTCTGCCTGACATGAGCGATTTGGCTGCTGACACCACAGGTGCCTGCACCCGGGTGATGGACACCCAGCACCACTGCTGCCTCTCTGAGAGGAGCCTGGCTTCTTGAAGGAACAGTGTCAAGAGCTACTCCAGGCATCCTCTTCATAGGGGTGTCAAGGGCAGATGGTGACATTCCCTGGGGCCAGGCTCTGGCTTCCCACTACATAGCCTCAGCAAGAAGGACTGACTGCAGGTGGAGGATGCTGGTGCCACCCTCTGGGGGCCTGGGTTGCTCTCACCACCCCTGAGGGGTTTGTAGAGCCCTGAGGTCACTCGCTATGATGCTGAAGTGGTGGGAAGGTCTGGCTTGCCCTACAGTGAAGGAAATGGAAATACGGTTTGAAAACCGGGTACTGAGGATGGCCGGATAAAAACAGAGTCATCCAGTTTTCATGCAGGCTGCTGAATACAACATTTTCAGTCTGGACAGAGAAACTTCTCACAGCAGAATGATAACCCTCCTGATAGTCACTGGCATTTTCTGCCTCTGGATAGGCAATG
Source organism: Falcunculus frontatus (assembly GCA_013398115.1). NCBI lineage: Eukaryota > Metazoa > Chordata > Aves > Passeriformes > Falcunculus > Falcunculus frontatus. The sequence goes on along the minus strand of VZRV01001220.1, from coordinate 105,467 downwards.
AAGTTGGCCTTGAGGCTGTAGAGAGGCACGCAGCAACCAGCCAGTGTAATTATTATGTGCATTTGGGAGAGCAACCTCGTTTCTTATTTTCACTGTTTTCTTTTCCTTTTTTTTTTCTCTTCCTTTCTCCTCTTTGTTCACCTGAATAATAGCTACTATTATAATAGCTATTTAATAGCTACTAACAGTTTAGCTGTACTGTGCAGCACATCCATGGTAGTGCTGTGTATATGTATGCACACAGAAATCTGTTTCTGGTGTGGATAGTCAGCCTCCTTTGGAAACACACCTTCTACTGCTAACAGCTCATCTTCAGCTATGCATGAAAACCATGACATTGAAACTTCCTTCCTTCTTTCCCTCTGCACACACTGAATCCAACAAGAGGACAAACAGCAGAAGAAGCTGCATTGCTGATAATCCAAGGCAAATTCAGGCAGGAGAAGGAGTCTCTCAAGTTGAAGTGTATTCCTTATCTCCACACGCCTCAGTGTCTAAAATCCCTCACAGCAGGGAAGCAGTGCCCTTTCGTATAAAACGTCCTGCATTTGGAAAGGAGGTGGTCCTGACAGGTCATCCTAAAGCCAGCGTGCATGTACTGCCCTGGACTTGAATCCCAGATGCCTCTAAGGTGAGGCTAACATGGAACTCTTTTTTTGTTCCACCTTCATCTTATTCGCGAGGGGAGAATCATGTCCCTGCTTACCAGCTGCCAGCTGATAAAATGAAGCTGTTGTGGCCTTTCAGCAGGGCAATTTCATTTTGTGTGCATGGAGTCCATCCACTGTGCTCCTTACAGCACTCCCAGCAGAGCCTTGCAGACAGGGCTGCAATACTGCTCTTTTCTACAAAGAAAGAACTCTGGCTGGGGAAACTGCCACTGCACCATCAGGAGAGCTTCAACTAATAAATACCAGGGTGTCTAAAAGCCATTGAGGTGGATAACTATGAAGCCTCAGGCTGAGGAACTGCAATACCCTTCAGTCTCCAAAGAAATGTTTACCCTCAAAGACATTTTTCCTAAGCAAATATTCAATTAAGCCATCAGGGAATTCTTTTAAATTCACCTATGGGCACCAGCAGGGGCAGACACTGCAGCTATGGAAAGTGGGTACTGCCTGGTTTTCTACAAAATGTGATCTGGAGGAGGGAGCTGCCATCACCCAGAGCCACCTCCAGCACCCAGACTTCAGGTCCTTGGGGTCACCCTCGTTTGTAGATTGGTCGTATGCAGCTCTCCAGTCAGCCTGCATTGGTAGTGGTGTACTGGAGGTAGGAAATGTTAGGAGGATTTCGCTCATCAGAAAGTTTCTTGAGGGGAATGAAGAAGATGGAGATGCACTGTAGAACTTTGTCATCTATAATTGGATTTTCCCTTAGGTCTAACTGAAAATAAATTAGCTAATAGTATATTAAATTAATTTTGCCAAATTTGAGCAATTCTTTTAATTAGGAGGGAAGAACTTGATCTCACAGAAAACAGACAATTTCCAAAGGCTGGCACAAGAGTATGCCACCAGAGTATGTCCCTATGAATTGCTGTGAGATGAGGAACACACACATAAGCTTACACAGAAAATATAATTACATGCAAGTAGTGGAGACAGCAGAGCAGTGTGAGCTATTTAACCTTGAGGAAGTGGCATGTAAGGTTGGGAGGTCAGGTATTGTGGAGGTTTTCAATTCTTTTAGTGAGAGATTGTCAAGCTAGTGTATTATGATAAAATCAGAATTTCATTTTAGTGCTAAGGCTAGGCACATTAATCGAGTGTCCTTACACGCATGCTGGTGAGTGGGAGAGGGGCTGCAGCTTTCACTGTCACGTTGCTGAAAAGTGCGTTTGTCTGTACTTCAGCAAATGCTGCAGGAAGTTTATTTACTAAACTTGGGAGGAAGCAGGAGCGAGGAGACCTGGTGTGGTCGTGGCTTTATTGAGGTTCCAGGGCAATGGCACTGATTGCAGACAGAAATGTCAGGACACAAAAAGGCATTGGGATGGTTGAGCCTTTTGCCTTTCTCCCAGCACACCCCAGTGTGAAAGGCCTTGTGGTGGCAGACACAGAAACTCTGCAGCTGTAAAAATCCCTCTGTTGGGTCACTTTTAGTGCCTGGTACCATTTATTTGTACATGATCAGACTTTGGAAAAGAGGGTGTTTAATTCTGATAGCTAGCTACTCCTCTCTGCTGTCTTACTGACAGTACAAACAGACAAAAGACAAAGTAATAAAATGTTTTGCTGCTTCCCATTTCTTATTAAAGTAACTGTTAACCCACTGGTAGGTTAACAGAACTGTGTGTGGGATTACAAATTAGAAAATTCGACAAAATTCTTTTTACCTATTTTACAAACTCATTTTTTCCTGTACTAAACATTTATTTCCATTTTCTGTCTGTCCAGTTGCCCAGTAAAAGAAGCCAATTTAGTACTTACTTCTCTCTTCTGTTATTAGAAAATCTGAACTAGGGAATATGCTGAAGACAGAAGTGAAAGTTTCCCAGCTGAATCCAGCTGGATGGACAGAAAACTGCTTCTTTCTGAATGCTCCCTTACATAGATTCTGGAACATTAAGTATATAAACACTCTAAGTACTTCAGG
>VZRV01001220.1:65490-102836 GCA_013398115.1 Falcunculus frontatus | reverse complement strand
CCTCACAAAAAAACCCACAAAAAGAAAAAGGGAAAAATAAAAGAAAAAGTTAAAAAGGAAATCCAGTATTTAGTTCTTCGGGAGTTTCCATAAAACCAGAGAGGATTTCAGAGGATTTTGAAACTGTTGTTCTCCACAGACTTACACGACAAATCATGTGTGATGACAAGTCCAGAAAATTATCAGGAGTCTTGTGATCTTTGGTGTTTTTTTCCTTACAGTCCCAGTTTGTGTGACTAAACAATTCCTTGGCAAACTTGGCTTTCAGTTTTGGAAAAAGTTTGTAGCCCTTTGGCTGCAGAGCTGACCTCAGGGAACAGAAGTCTAGAGACTGAGTAAACAGAAAAATAATAAAAAATGTTCGTTTTTTACAATCATGTGCTTTTCAAAACAACTTTATAAGTTTTGAGGTTTGTGGCATGATTGTTGAGTGTGTTAATTTAGGAGTATCAGTTCACATTTGGGAGGATGTGCTCTTTCTTCCCTGCATGTAAACATGGCACCGCTCCTTGTGCTGGGGACAGTTATGGATACTCCATTGATGCTCCAAGGAATTATGGCCCTGGGCCCAAATCTTTAGTTTTTTCAAGCAAATGGTTAGTTTTGTTGTTCTTTTGAGGCAGAGAGCTGGTGTCGTGCAACCCTAGATGAAAAGGTGGGTTGGGGTATCTATCCCAGCTGCTACCCCTTCATTTAGATCAGAGGTCATACCTCTGCCCAGTACTGTCATGGAGTGAAATCTGGACAGTTTTTCGAATGAAAGAAATTGGGCTTTTTTACTGTGTATTTTTCTGCAACATTGTGCTGTTTGATGTGAGTTCTGAAGTGCAGCCACCTTTTCTGTCTGGCTATTGGGAACAGGGATGACAGAGGACCCTCCCAAAAAGCCTGCAGGGATAACCAGGAGTGTTGTATCACAAAAAAATCTCCTAAGTCTCAAAACTTTTTTATTTTGAAACCACAGCGATGGTCGCTGTAGACACGCCTCCGTAGCTTCTGTGGCACATTACAGCTGTGTTTAAATTAAATATATTTCTATTCTTAGCCAAATTAACACATCATTGTCTAAATCTTTTCCCAAACTGCCACTGGTCAGATGTTTTATTAACCTATTTCCACTCTGGAAAACATCCATTCATTATTAATATTTCTCGTCTCACAACAGATTTTGCTTACGCCTTCCTCTTTACTTACTCAGCTTTCGAAAGAGTATCTCTGGGGCAAATACCATAATAATTCCCTGCTTCCCTCTGACAGCACAAAGTAAACTGCTAAATCAAGGCTAGCGTGTACTTCTCTTCTATAAATTGCCCCGATTCCTGCTTGGCACTGGCAGCTGCCCGAAGCCCTGGCTTGTGTCATGGGCACCCTCCGTCTCGCCACTCCAGCACCGCCCGCCCGTCCCAGCGCTGCCTCCCCTCTCCTCCGGCGCTGCGGCTCGATGCCTTTTCCTGGCGGGAGGCTTGAGAAGTACAGCTATAGGCCGGCCGAAGGTGGGCAGAAAAAGGGCAGCCCATTGCCCGGCGATAATAGCCTGTGAGCTGGCACACTCCCGCCATTACCCTTGTAAAAAGCACATTTTCACCCTCTGTGATTCACGATGTGAACCAACAGTTGCTCAGGCAGCAGCTAAATAGCTTTTCCCTAGGAAGAAAGTGTTCGTAAAAAAGGCTTCCTCGGCCGCAGGGAGCGCAGGAATGCACCGTCCGTGTCAGCCGTCCTGTCCTTCTTCATTAGGCGAGGCGAGCAGTGCTCTGCCTGCAAATCCTGCTGCAAACCTTCCCGCCGAGTGCTGTTAACACTGCCTGCCTGATGCCTTGCGGTGCGATGGAAAAATTGTCCCTTTGGGAGTTTTGGCTACTGAGACACAGTGCTTCAGAGTGGGAAGGTGGGGAGGGCAGTGTTTACCCGGGTGCACCAGCGCTGCCTTTTCCTCTCCTACCTGCCAATGCTCAGCATGCAGCACTGCACAGAGCAGAGCCAAATTTGGAAAAGTCCCTCTGCAAAAGCTCCAGCTTATGACCCAAATTCTCAGTCCTCATTAGGTGACACTGGAGCTGTTGTTGCTATAAAAAGAAATCTTCAGTGGTCGCCTCTCAGAGCTGTAGCCATCCAAGAATATCACAGCAAAGCCACTTTCACATTTTCTGTGGGTTTTTTCCTGATTATCAGGATATTGTCTCCTCCATAGTGCTCTTCTTGACATTTCCAAAATGGCATTAATAATCAAAGTGTTGAGAAATGTAGGATCTGCTGGACTTGTTGCTGGATGTGGGGCAATTATTCTCTCCTATCTCCCACCAGATATTCTACTTTCTGCGGAAATAAGGATTTCTTCAATATATAAGACCTTGGCAGGACACAAAGGGGACTGTGAAACATTCAGTCTTTCCCCACTACAAAATTCAGCCCAAACTCCCCTCCTGCCCTTCTGTAAAGGAGAATAATGACTGTGAACCAGTGTGTGTTGCCACCCACGCTTAAACAAAATAGGCAGCCTCGGGAACAAGGGCTTTTAGTCTTCTGCCAGCCTCACCAAGGCAGCTGTCTACAAGAGCCTGGACAAGACCAGGAGACAGTGGAACTGACAGTCAAGTTGAAGCGCTGATCTCCAAGTGGCCATGGACAGTGGAGAGACACCCCTGAACAGCCTCCCTTGCGGCTGCTGGGCATGCAGGTACCCATGCTGGGCTGGTTCATTGCTTCTCCTTCTTTTCTTTTACTAAACCTGCATTTCAGTCACTCCTCCCTCGATTTCAAGAAAGACTGGCTTACCTAACCAACAATAACTCTGAAAAACCCCAACCTGTGAAGCGGTGACCAGCTCCTTTTTAAGCACTGCCTCTGGCCAAGGCCAGCCTGTGCTGAGGGTGGTAGGGGTTGATGATGGGAGCAGAGGCACCCAGGCCATCCCATGGGGTACTTCTGCTTTGGGCTGCTGGGTAGCAGCTAGTCTTGACTGGGGATGGCAGTTGAGCTTGTAGAAAACCTGTACAGGCTTTTGTTGTGTTATGATTTTTCCAATGTGTGTTGCTCTGACCCTGACTGTCAATAAGAGCATTTCACTAGAGGGCTTCTAAATTACTGACGTGTCCTAAGTAAAAGGAGGGGTAATAAAAACACAAATGAGAAAAATATGACTTAGACATGTTTCTATTCCTCCTTCCTTCCCTCCCACCCTTTATAAGGAAAGAGATCACTTCTTAGAGGAAAAACCACAGCACCTGGAAAAGAGCTGCAGCTTAGTTGTCCCCTTATCTTACTGTGCTGCCAATGTGCGTGGTCCATGCTGGGAACAAGGAGTCACTTGTGACAACTGGTGTCTGAGGGAGCCTGGGCCAGAGGGAGCCCCTCACCCAGCACAATGTTGTTCCCTGGGACTTGCACTAGTGGGAGCTAACTCCGTCAGAGACTGGGTGTGAGCCAAAGTACAAAAAGAAGATAAAAGGGCTGATGGAGGTAAGGGAAGGCAAATATAGAAGAAGATACAAAAAGTCCTGTAGTCTGCACAAGAGAAGATGAATGTGGGAGTTCCTTATAGCCTACAAATAAATGTCTGTGATACATTCAGAGAAGACTCAAAAGTGTCATTATTTAAAAGGAGCAAGATAGTCAAGGGGTTGAACTTCAGATTCAGGCAGGCTGGGGGTATGCACCGGACTTGTTTACACAGGAGAAGGGGATTCCTCAAATCTGGACTGGACAGCTTGCAGACAGAAATGCTGTAGGTCAACAGGAAGTTTCTGCACTCAGTTCTGAAGCTATCTGGCTCAAAATAAAACTCTGTGTTGGGTGAGGTTGAATATAAGGATGTAGGGATCTCAGAGATTTTAATTTATAGGTCAAGTGACGGCATAAATCAAGAGTGATTGCCTTCGTTACTTCCCTGTGTTCATCACTGTACAGCTGGGCACACAGTGTGAACAACTTGATGGAGCTGGTGATGTCTGCATCCCTCAGGCCTTGACGAGACTCAATTAGTCTGAGCATTTAGGAAGAACTCCTGGGTTTCTCTCTCAAAGGGACAGAAGTTACCAGTCCTAAACGGCTTTTGGCACTGCTGAGTGCCTCAGCTTTGATTTTGCCCAATCAAGATCGAACTGCTCTGCTACTCGTCGTAGTTTTCTCCAATCTTCTGTGCTCATCAGGTCAGGGTCCAGCCCTACAAATACTTAGGCACAAACCCTTGTGCACATCAAATAGTCCCTCTGTGCAACTGCACTGGTCAGATGAAAGCACATCATGAAGTTTTTGAAGAACTGAGGCCTGGGGTCCTGGAGGGAAGGCACTCTCAGCTTTTAACACCGGTTAAATATTAGGCACTCCTATGGCACAATGAAAATACTAACAGCTGGTGTTCAGTAATATTTTCTGCATTGTGTGCATTTTTTTCTAACCATTTTATAGCAGCACTAATATTCAGGAGAACAGTAAAAGCTGTTTACTTTCTGAGTGCAGTAATTTATCCTGTCAGAAAGAGAGGAATGAAGGAGAATAAAGCCAGGTATTTTCAATAGCAGTAATTGCTACCATGGCAGACATCTGCAGAAGGCAAAGGGACAGCTGAGGCACTGCTGTGCTGAGGGCTGCTCCAGCCACTGACAGCAATGCGGTTGTCCTCTCGTTGCTGGGGACTTGCTCTGATTTCACGACAGACTCACACAGATTTCTGATCCTAACAGGCCTCTCATGCCACTGGCTTCCCCCTTTTCTTATGTGACTACTGATTTTAGGTCTCAGGCTGAGGTTTTAAGAGAGAAGGACAACCCAGGTTTTCTTTAAGCCCAGTTTGTTTTAAAGAAGTATCCATTGGATGCTCTGAATGGTTTGTCACCTTTGGAAAGCCAAGCAAAGATATCCTGCTGGGCCACATTTCCATGCTGCCATGGCAACTCGGTTTGCAGGACCCCAGCTAGATATTTTAAAGGTGTACTTGGTACTTTCAAGAGACCTACAAAGGGCTGACAGTCACGTAGACACAGTCTCAGTGTGCAGTTGAAGACAAAAGTTGGCAACTGCCAGATGACTATAAAACTGATTGAATAAAGTGATTTTTAATGATAGTAATTTCCTGATTTAATGTATAATAGGCAACTGCACTCTGGATCCTGTTAGCAAAAGGTACGTGGAAAAATGACCAGGTACATTTTAGACTCAGAGGCTGTCTCTCCACTATAATAAAATAGAGCAGAGACCATTACCTGGCCCTGAGGGCTTCAGGCACAGCACTGCTCATATCTGTACTAGCAAATTCACTTCCCCTCAAAAGTGGATCAGTGTCTCCACCCTAACTACTGCAAAGAATGCCAGACCCATGCTGAGCCCTGACTGTGTCTGGGAGAGTATGAGCAGCTGGAGGTCCAGCATCACTGAGGAAAGGTTGAGCTTGGTTCAATGCTTTGAAGATGCCTGAAGACTATGAGGGCTGTGCATGGAGCTGAGATGTTACAATCCACACATGGGCTGCTTAATTTAGATGGTGTGACCACCCTGCCTGAGCTGGTGTGTCTTTTTGTCCTCCCCTCCAGCCTGCTCTCCGTCTGGGCAAAGTTCAGGCTGCCCATACATGTGTATGAGCAACATGGATGCTAAGTGAGACTTTGCTGAGATTTTAATTGACAGCTGAGCTTTAGCCTTCTGTACCACTGTAGTTACATCCTCTGGGCTATGTCTGTGGGAGTGCATTTGCCCACGGCAAAGGTCTGGAGCGCGTGTTCTGCGGTTCACTTAATGTCACCTTCTCACTGCTGTCATAACAGGCTGGGTGTCAGGCAATGCTGCTCATCCATGCATGATCACCCCGGGCTGTCTCCCAGCACACCGCGACCTTGCCTTGAATTGGATACATGACTCAGGGAAGCATTTTTGCCTCGGTTCTCCATTATTTTTGTCAGGATCCAGCTGCAGTCAGGGCAGGACTAAGTCCCCTGAAAGGTTTTGAATCAGTCTGAGTTTATTGTGGGGAAGAACTTCTGGAAGGTGGAAAAACCTCTCAAGTGCAGATTAGATATGAGCTTTTTCCTGTTGTTTCTGTTTCAGTATAGAAATCCCACAGCATTATTTGCAGTTGTTTCCTTTATCTGCCTGCCAGCTTTCAGAGAACAAATTTGCCTGTTTTGACACAGCAGTAAGAGTTACAGTGTAAAACTGGACAAGACTATCGGAAGAACAATGCAAGCTCCCCACCATGAATACACCAACTGTTCTAAATATCCTACTTCCAAACAGCATACTTCAGGGAGCATCTGCCATTTTCTGCAGTTGCAGCAGCATCTCAAATAAGCAGTTTCTAAATCCCACCTTTCATAGTTTCATAAGAAAAAAGATCCGATTGCCAGTTTATCTAACCTTACCTGGGTCCCTCAAAAAAACCACTTGGGGCTTTTTTCTGTTGAATGTAGCTTAAGTATATGGAAACAGAAGCCAGATTGCTCATTTCTTCTGTTCAGAGTGAATGAGTAATGTGAGCATATTCTAAATCTTCAGAGGCTTGAATCAGAACAGTGACAATGAATGAATCCTCTGTGCTCAGAGGTTCTCTGGTGAGTCTCTCTTAATTTTTTTGTTGAAGCCCTCTTCAAATTGAAAGGAAGAAGCTAGTGGAGGGTGCTGTGCTGGGCAGAGCTGCCAAGACGGCGCTTGCTGGGTAGCTGTGGCTGATTTCTCCTGTGACTTCACCCTGGGCACTGACAAAGGCGCATCCCCTCTCATTGCCCCTCATAGGAAGCAAGGAATCAAAAGCACTTTTCAAAGTCATCTGAATCACGGGCTGGTCCTGACTGCCTATGCCAACCCTATGGCAGGCTGCACCATGCCTATGACAGCCCCAGAAATGCAGAGAGAAGGCCGGAAGGGACTGTGAGGTCACCTGAGCATGTCTAAGCATCAAGTTTTACACTGTACCTCGTCACCCAAGCTGTGGGAATAATTACTTGTTTTATTCAAGTAGTTGTGCCAGAGAGATGCCTAGACAGAAAACACACGCTTATCTCATCAGATGTCACTCCAAGATCCCAGCATGGTCACCAGAGACAAAAAGGTACAGTGGTACTCAAACAGATGCAATTCATTTCAGCCTGAGGATGAAGTGTCCATTTGAAGAAACGAACTGCACCATGGAAGTACCAGCGGTTCTCCAGAAACAAAAAGGGTTCCTAGCTGACACATACCTGTCCCCATTGGAGGACATCTAGGGGAATCTCACCTAAAAAAAAGGCAGAGAACTGCCACATCCCTCCACATTTTGTGTTATAGTTCATTCTGTTAAATACAAGAATTTGTCTGGCTTGAGGTTCCCATTACTGTGTCTTCTTATCCCTCTTTTTTTTTGGTTAAAGGGTCTTTTTGGTACCTTGGTAGTCTTCCCTCAGAAAGTCTCTCTGGAGCATAGATAAACATACATGACCTGTTAGTCTTATGAGAAAAAACCCAACCCTTTTCCCTTAAAATGAACTTTTTCCTTTTCATGCATGAAGATACCCACAGAAGCAGGATGTTGCCATCACTGAAGCTGGTTTACAGTTTTGGAGAGACAGGCTCCGAGGCAGGAGCCCAGCCTTGGGATATCTGGATGGGGTCCTGGATGAACTGGATTCCCCAGGAAATGTCAGGGTTGCTGCTCATTTCTGAACTCATTTAGGAGAGCAAACATGTATTTGACTGAAATAAAAAACCAAGCCACTGCTGTAATTTTTTTCCCCCTGATATTAAACAAATGTTTAATTAAAAAAAAAAATCTGACAGATGGCAGGGCTGTACCTAATGCAAGACTGAGCATTTCTCCATTGAATTTAAGGTGGTCTGAAAGAGATTTAAAAAGGCAAAGGGTGGAGGGATAGATGCATTCTTGAGAATACATAAAAGAAAACGCTAATATCTTTCTTGCTTTAAATTATGTTGGGAAGGTTTTCTTCCTTTCTCCTAATTAGCTTTGCAGTGCAGGGCTGTGCATGGTTTATCTAGAGGCCTCCTGGGTGTCTGCCCAGGTACTTCAGGGTATCCTCCCTCTGGTAACTGGTCAGCAGGAAAGGCAGGACGAGGTGTTAGGTGCAGTGCCTGCACCCCTCAGCCCTAGCTGAGGTCTCCTAGGCAGGAGACCAGAGCAGTGAGTGATGAGGGGACACCAGCCTCATGAATGATCTGGCTCCAGCAGCACTAAACCTTCTGTTTCTCCCTTTCGTTTAGATTTCCCTGGTTTTGCTTTCTGCTACTGCATTGTTCCACTTGGAGCCAGCACCATGTCTCCCACCACGTGCGGAGCCAGAATTTTAGTGAGGCAAAAAACTATAAGGTGACATCTCTGAGGTGCAACTTTTGCAGAATAAATATGGACAGTTTTGTAGCTATCAAAAGGCCATGACTCATTTATAGAAAATGCAAATGAAATAATCCTTTAGGCAAAACAGTACTGAAAGCCTTGGATCCCAGACACATTACTCACTTGTTTATGTTTGAACTGTCCTGTGGGCTTTACTGGATTGGAGATGCCTGATTCAGGTGCAATCATTTGCTAGGAGACTTCTGCCTTAACCCCTTCCAGGCTTTTTTTCCTGTCCTTCCCCTTCCACCCGCATGGCAAATCAGAGTGCTTGGGCAACTCACCCGCTGACTCCTTCCTACCATCTCTTCTCTTTCATCCTGGTGGTGATGGTGAACACTTTATTCGGACTGAAGAACTGGGATAAAATAAATGGACACAGTTGTGCAACAGAAGTGTTTGTTTGCCTTTCCCCTGATGATTTACAGGGAATTCTGCTGTAGGCATGCAAGAGGAAGGATAACTGTACAATTGAATTGTTGAGGGGGTCAACCCAACACAACTCAGCTGCATTTTCCTTCAAGCTGAGGAAGCTTGCAAGCCCTCTGGAGAGTTTGAGTTGAGGTGGGGTTTTGATTGGACGTTTTGTAAGTTTTGATGCTTTTTTTGATGCTCTAAAGGAAAATGAAAATAAACCAGGCATGAATGTTTAAATTGAGTTTCCTATAGGTTTTGCACTTTCATACAAATACACTGAGGTGAGATTCTTAAGCAGAAAAATAAAGAAATTTCGCACTATTCTCCATACCCTTGTCATAAAGGTGTCATAAAGACTTTGGAATTTTTTTCCTCTTTAATAATTCATTGCTTTGTAGATCCTGAAAGACATAGCCTGAGGGCTGGGACAAGAATTCTCTTACACCCTTTCCAAAATCTTCCCTTACAAGAACCTGAACATGGGCTGTTACCGCCTTTGTGAACCCTGGACCTCGGCCAGATCTACTGCGCCTGCCCAGCATTTGCTCTTTGGACTTTCCATCACCAGTTCCCTGGCTTCAGCTATTTTTAATGTACCTGTCCAATGAAGGGATAAATCCTTTCAGCCCTGAAACTTGGAGCAGCTTCCTTGTATGCAGGAGGAGGGATATGGTGGTGACCTTCATTCATGAGGAGAAAGAAGTGGAGATGATGCCACCAGCAGGAACGAGAGGAGCTGGCACAGCCTTCCATCCCGCTCTCTGGGGCTGTTTTGCTTCCTGAGACACTTGGCATGAAAAATGGGCACCAGATCCAGCCAGTGCCCTACAATTTATGCGTGTCTCTGGGTCTGTAGAGAGCATAATATACTTTTCCTGCAGACCAAAGAGATGAGTTTGTCTTTCGGATGATTTTGTGCCAAAATAAATCTGGAGATAGCAACGTGAATGCACCAGTATTTATGTGGGATTTCTTTTTTTAAAGGTTAATAAAGAATGTACTGGGAATAAAATAAAATTTAAAAAAATTCCCAACTGGTGGCTTGGGAAAAAATACAACTCTTTTTTTGTGTCTCTCCCATGCCTTACCCTCAAGGAAGGTTTGGGTAGGACATTGGCTGGGACCTTATTTTCATTTCCATCAGGAATGTTTTTTAGCTGGCACACAAACTACGTGTGTAAACAGCCCAGGAGTTTGGGAAGCTGCTTTACTATTTCCTCCTATAACTAACAATGGAAACCCTTTGAGAACCGAACAAGCCTCGGCAGACATTCACATGTCTCTTGATGTGCAGGATTAGCTGCCCTGCTCAAATATTTATCCTGACGGTGCTTCTCCCTGAGGAACAGCTGTCTGCCTGCTCCGCAAAGAGCCCAGCTGGGGGCGAGAAAGGTAGGGGAGGCTGGAGCTGCCAGTGTTGGGGTGCCCACAGAGATGGACTATGAGAAGAAAAGCTGATTTGCAAATACGGTTTGGGCTGATCTGAGTTTATTCTGTCACAGTGAATTCAGCATCAAACTGAAAAAGCAGAGCTGCTGCACTGTGTGCAGAATCGGCCAATTCCACCATGTAATAGGTTAGCTCAGCGCAGTCGCGCTTCTTTGCCTTGCTCGGTGGGTCCCCAATTTGTCTTCATTTTTATTCCTGTCTCTACCTTCACTTTGGCCTGCTTTGTGCAGCCTCTGCCTTTCTGGATTGATTGCCGAGAGCCTGCCCAACAGAGCTAGGCCGAGCACAGACTGATCCTGTTCAGTGTGTACAGATATTTTTAAATGACCTGTTAACAAGAAAATCAGGCTTTCTCTGATGACAAATATTCAACTTAAAAAATTCAGAGAATTTCTAGTTTCACATGGTTGATAGTCGCAGAAAAATGGAACATTTCAGAGATGTGTGCTTAGGAATACAAGCATTTTATGGCATCTTTTCTGTGTTTAAGACCTGTTAGAAGAAAATAGAATATAGACAACTACCTGCATAAAATAGTTTTGAAAATGGGACCTAGTCTTAAACCTGCATGTAAATATCTTCATATATGAGGTCGCCTATTATAGCTCAGAGAAGCTTTATGAACCAGTTTGGAAGCAGACCACAGCTAAAATAGAAACAATGGCACACTGTGGGGAACATAGTATAGCTGCCGTTGTACAAAGCATTTCTACCCCTCCAACAGCGACCTCAGTGTTGCATATGCTCTTGCTGAAGTGGGTGTGCAGGACAAGATGAATTTCTGTCCCATTGGAAATCCCCCCATCACCTCGGGAGAAGGTCCTTACTCAGCTTGTTGAGAACGTGTTGTTGATGATGGTGCTCCAGGAGGAGAGGTATGGAACATTTTTGAGTGCAACTTGTGTCCGAGACTCAATTTGAAGAGAAGCAAATATGGCCCAAATTTACAAAAGCTGAGCAGCTGACCCGCAGAGAAGAGAGGAACCTCACAAGAGTGAGGTGGGCGGGGGATTCCTCTACAAAGACCATCACAGCCCCCGGCCTCAGGCTTCCAGCTGGGAACTTCACCATACCTTTGAGCACGGCTAATCCCAGGTCCTGGTGCATGCCATGCTGCCTGGCAACAAACCCTGCCACTCCCAGCAGATGTCTGTGCCTCGGTGTGCCCAAAGTTGCAGCAATAGCAAGCAGACCTTAGTGAAATCGAACCATGTTTTTGGAGCATTGTTGTTTTGAAGAAGGCAGCTTCCTTCCAAAGCCCAAGTGAGCAAACAGCATGTGAGACAGGGTGAGCCAAGGGCAATATGTTTTCATATAATGTTCCTATTCCTTTTTACCCATCTGTTTATATATTTGCAAGAAGAGACACAGTAGGTTTGACTCAAACAGAGGAGTCTCTTTGTAACATCCATGCTCAAAGAACAGTAAACCAGGACAATGTGCAAAAACTTTCCTGCCAAAAAGTGAACCCCCAGCTCTGGTGTGTGTCTGGAACTAACACCCAGTTATTAGGAATGACCAAACCCAACCCCGGCTTTGATGGATTTTATTGCAGTAACTCCACCAAGCCCAGTAGGGAGTACTGAAAATACTGGCCCACAAGTATCAGTAACGAATACCTCCGGCATTTTGTCTAAGACCTTGTATCCAGTTAGAATGCACGGTTATATTAATTTATGGGTTTATAACTCATACTTTTCTATCTCTTAAGACAATGGATTTACATGGCATATTTCACAGACAGGAAGAGGATTTTTTGGCACCAAAGAGATCTGTGCAGTATTGAGAGGTCACTGAATACACAGCTAAATTACATTTCTGTTCAGGGTGGTATTAGAATGGCACCAGATAGCAGAGGAGGTTTCGTTCAGGAAATGAATGATGCTTTATGTAATCAAATCTGCAAGGGAGATTTGGCAAGAAGGATGCATGCAGACAAACTATTGCTGAGTCTGGACATGGCATTAAAAACATTAGTTTTTAAGTTGTGGGGGATCACTAAAGACCTGCAGGAGAGGAAAAGGGCAGATTGCCTCCATTTATTTAAATCAGAGCCAATACCAGCAGAGACACAGACTCCAATACTCAGTAGTCAAAGCACTGGTGCACTATTTATGCCTAGGAGTTAGTGCTGCTGTCTTCGTGGTCTTGTGGCTACTCATTATACATGCAGAGATCAGTACTGCAGGTATTGCGAGGTCCAGACAAGCCTCATTTAAGTGCACTTGTTAGGGAAAGGCAGTGAAGGCATGTTGTTGTTTTGGAGAGCTGAGTTGACTAGCAGGAGTGGTGCTCCTAGCAGCAGGCCCTTCTTGGGCTGAAGAGGTATGCTGGTCGATTTGCGCACATGTGAGCAATCATCCAGCCACCTAAAATGACATTTTAATGTGTTATATCGCCAGAATGTCTTCTTTGGGGAGGAGCATTCCTCCCACTCCTTCCAAACCCGACATTTTCTATCAATCAGCTTAATTATACTCTAACCACAGTTTCAAAGTCTCACTCTCTAAAGCCCAGATATCACGTTCTCCAGGTGATTCCAGCAAAATACACCATATAAACCCAATGGGTAATCCTACAGAAATATCCCTCCTGTTTCCCAAAGGCTGGGCACCATCAGACCATCAGACCATCATTTGCCAGGTCACATAGAGCACTCCCAGTCCTGCACTGGTCACATGCTTTATCTCTGCAATGCAAAGAGAAACAACACATTTCAAATGAATGCCGTGTGCTCCCCTTGCAGTTCTAGAAGGAGAATGGATGTGCTAGTCCTCTGACCTTCCTCATTTCTTACAGGCTGAAGGGTGAAAGGGGTGTCTTTGGGGCTGCAAGAGAAAACTGTACCTGGAATCTCCTCAGACAGCCAGCATTTCTCATTATTATCCCTCTGATAGGTGGCCAGGAGAGGTTTAGCAGCCTCCATCCTTGGAGGTTTTCCAGATCCAAATAGAGCTGTGAGTAACCTAGTCTGATCTCAGAATGAACCCTGCTTGAGCAGGGGTTAGACTAGAGACCCCCTGGGCCCTCTTCCAGCCTCAACTATCTTCTGATTCTATGAAAGAAGCTATGTTTTGATAGTACACAGAAGAGACTTTTGAGAAACCTGTGTGCTATGTTCATAAGCTTTCAAAGGGAAACACAAGGATGGCTCGAGTCTGCACTGCCACACACCAGAGTAACATAATGAAACAAACTGATCTGCAGCATCCACTTGTCACCCAGGTACTGCCTGGACTTTATCCTGAGTTATGTAACAAAGTGATTGTACTAAAGAAAAGCAGATTTTCAGTGTTTTACAGCTGAATGCTCCAGAGTTTCGAGGGGCAGTTCAAGGTGCATTTGTAACCGCAGAAAACATGTGGTGCTCCAGATCTGGGAGCCAAGTAGAATCGCTTGAACTGGATTTGATACCCTACTCCCACTACTGCCTCTGTCCACACATGGCTGCAGTGTGAGTGTGATCTTTGGCAGCCTCCCCTAGTAACTCTTGGGCTTTACAGGAGGTGCCTGAGCAAGGACAAATGTGAAAGAGGAGCATTTACCAGGGCACCACCAACACCACTGCTGCAGGGCTGGACCTTTTTCTTACCCTGGAGACCCTCAGTTGTTAGCCTAAAAATCAAACACATCACCTTGATAGTATTTAAAGGGAGGGAATTTGGAGATTTGAACAATCTTGTGCTTAAGTGGGGTGACACAGCAATAAGACAAGGTGCATACTTCAGGGAAAAGTACATTATTGTTTGGGCTTCCCCATTAGGATTCCATGGAAAGAAGCAGTTCAGAATACGTAGCAGCATTACAATACTTTACAGCATCTCCTTCCCTCTTTAGAGACCATGTACTGACTGTGAATTTTTATGCAATGATTTGCTAGGCACAATACTTTAGAAATTTTGAAGAACTCTGCTTTCTCCATCTCAAAAAACACATGTATTTGGGGCTCTGCCCTTCGGATTTCAGAAATTCCTGCAATATAGATTTAAAGACAAGTTAAAAATAACACTGCATTTCCAGCAGCAAGATTTTAAGAATCAGATGTCACCCTACCCGACCTCAATTAAGTCTGGCTGAATCAGCTGGATGGGATCAAGCAGGGTGTGAAAATCTGTATTCTAGCAGTGGGCAGAGAAAAGAAGACCAGTTGGAAATTTCAGTGTGAAGCTGGTTCTGTATGAAGTGGAGAATTTCAAGTGTGAATGCGTGTATGTGTTCGTGCATGTGCTGGGGAAAGTAGGGTTGGCAAGGGAGACAGAGGAGAGCTTTGTGTTCAGTGCTTCCTCTGACACAGCTCAGCCTGTTCCCTATCTCCCAGTTTCACTTCTGAATGTGCAGGAACATGCGGTGGCTCCTTGTTCCCACCATCTTCATCATCCCTTGTACTCAACAGGTAAGTTCACTAAAAAGAAGAAGAAGATTTCTCCCTTCCTCACCTTGTCCTGGTTAAGTTTTTATTTGCTTAATGATGAATTAAATTTCAGAGAAGTAAATTCCTCATAAAGAATAAGGAGCCATTCCCTACTCCCGAGTAAATTTCATTTGCAGCTTATTTACTGCATCAGTCACATTTTGGCAATTTTTTTCTCTTTGTATATTTAATATGACTTGGTGGGAAGAAAAATATGTTAGGGAAGGTTAAATTGTCACTGACCTTGCTTTTTTTTTCCTCTTCTTTCTATATAAGCACAAACGACTATCTAATGCAGCAAGAAAGTAAACATCTTATCCATGCTCGTATTCCATATGTATATATATACACATGTGTTTGCAAATATGTATATATATACACAGCAGTCTGACTTCAGGCTAGTTTTACAAATGAGAAAAGCAGCTGGGCTGCATTATACTTTGTCTCTTATGAGAAAATTTTAAATGATAGCTTTTTCCAAAGGGATTTGTGTCAAAGGCCAATTTCATTACTTATTTACTTAATTTTGAAAATCCACTTTACGTGCACAAAGTGTATTCTTCTTTTACAATCAAGATGAATGTCAACAGGAGAATTTTTAAACGGCTGTTTCTCTCCGCTGGCTTTCTGCATATTTAAAGCCAGACTAAGATAACTGAACATTAGTGATAATACATTGCCTACTTTTGCTATTTGCTTATTTACGCCATACCGACCTTGTTCAACCTTTAAAACATAGGAAAACAAACCACACATGAAGGGTCCTTACACAATGGTCTCATTTTCTGATCTGCCCATAGGATCAGGAAAAGTATGCAAGGGGCTTGTGTGATGTGAATACCTTTGGTATAGAAATGTGGGGAAGCACAAATTAGAAAAACATTTGACCTGTAAACTGTACAAGCAAACTTTACATTTTCATTGTAACATAACAGATATGTGAAGATTTTTCATGTAAACCGAAGTTCTCAGTAATTCCACAGTTAAAACTGTCAGATATTTGCCTAATGGTGTTTTTCTTACTTTGTAAGAACTTTGTAGTCTCACACCTTTCAGCTGACATCTTTCTCTAAAAAAGGAGAGAAAAGTCCCTTAAGTGGAAGTCTGTAGGTTTAAAGCATGTTTCAATTTGTAATACAAATTAAACATATTGGTTGAAGCACATAAGATTACTTCCTGCTACACAAACCCATTTTGAAACATGATACCTGATTCAAGCCACATAACCTCATATTACTGGCATATGGCCAAATTCCTGATGATGATGATGATGATAATTATAATAATACTCTGCTTCTAAAGAAAAAAGCAGCAAGGAAATGTTTCCTAAAGCAACCATATTGTCTTAAACACTGCTAAATGTATAGGACCACCTGTGTGCCTTGTTTTCAGAACAATCCTTTAAGAACCTTTATATTCCCTTGCACACATTCATCCAATGAACATGACGGTTTATAGGAAAGGCTTACCTGCCTAAAAAAAGTATACTTGAGTTAGTTGTTTCTGTATTATTGCTGCATTTAGGCAAAAAGCATTAGAAGAAATTCTTTAACAAATGACACATTATGAAACTATCTTCTTCATACTGCATGGAATACCACATGACATTGTTTAACATCCATTTACTATATGAATTGCCTATGTAAATTAATATCTAGATTAAAAATCATTCAGCCAAAGAAACTTGAAAGCTACTACTTTAGAGCTTCATTAGTAGCTGCAGATTAAGATATCATAAGTATAGCTGTAAACGACCATGAAAAATGGAAATTAGTGGTAGAAAAAAGCCTTTTAAAAGGTCATTTACTACTGCATGCAATTAAGCCAGCTCAATTATGCTGCAAGAGTTTTCCTGGGGTATGACATATGAAATGCTGAATTCTGCAGATACTTCCAGTTTGAAAGTTGAGCAACAAGGAGACCCAGCTGAATGACCCCTTTCCCAGCTTTCCCTCAGCCTCTGCTGGAGGTGATTTGTACACCAGCAGAGCCTTGTAGTTTGGAGGAACAGAGAGAAACTGATAGGTTGGGCTTCATACGCAGAGAAAAAAATATAGGGTATATGTTTTGGTTTTTTTTCTGCAAACTTGATGGTGATACTGGCACCTGATGAGGGGCTGAGTCTTCTTTCCTTTTTTGCTCTTTGGGCAGCCAGAGCTGTGTGATGAGTGGCTACAGACCTTATGTTGCATGATGGCCAAGCACTGTGCATGCCCCCACTTACCGATGGAACCAGTCATCCATGGGGAATAACTATACTGTGATCTGCATTTCTGCTGAAATCAGCAGCATGAAAAGACTTAATGCTAAGATCTAAACGGATAAGTTTTAGATGTAGTTCTCAAAAAATGCAGATAGACTACAGCTATCTCAAAGAGATCCTTTCACACTGTGCTGACTTAATCTGCCCCCATGCTTCAGAAAAATAAACCCATCAAGAATTAATTCGGTCATCCTTTACTTAAAAAAAAAAATAAAAAAAAAAGAAAAAAAAGGAAAAAAAAAGAGAAAAAAGACATGAATTCTGAGACAGAATGTGTAAACCAATAAATTCTGGCGAGATCTTGACTTCCTACTGCTGATACAAATCTCTTTAATGAGATGTGTCTTGGCTCTATAAGCCCTGGATTCAATGAAAGCTTAGTCATGCAAATAAATGCACTCTTAGAAAGTGACCTATTAAACTCAGTACAACTACTACCCTCCCTTATTAGGATTAATTTTTTGCATCTAGCACAAGAACATTTGTAAATATTATAATGCACCTTCCCAGGCATCTGCTCAAATTTTGGAGCAAAAGTAACATTCAAAAGAGCTTCCCTATTTTTAAGAGTCTTGCCATCAGAACTGGCACACAGGACTGTGGCTGGCTATAAAACAACATGAGGATTCAAAAGCTAATTAATTAGATAGACGGTTTGTAGGAAGGAATACTTACAATAAAACCATAATCTACTTTAAAACACTTTTTTTTACCTCTGTTCAGTTTTGTTCTATAGAAGGCAAAGGAACGACCAGTGAATTGTGTTTTGTACAAGCAGTAGGCCAGGCTCACTGGTGGGACATCTCAGTGTATGACAGTGACTGGTGAAAATGGTCCTCTGCCTTCTACCTAATCCTCACACCCTCTCTCACTTTTTGGTCTTGTGAGATGAGAAATGTTATGTATCTTCACTCAACTTCACAGTTTTTTCCATCTTGACTTCATTTTATGCTATTCCAGCTACACATAATGCATTCAGTGCTCAAAATAGCCCACTCTGTGTAAGTTTTTCCACAGCCCACCAGAGCAGCCTGGAGATAAACCTTCAGAAACTGGTGAAGTCCAGCGCAAGGAAGTTTGCCGCTGGCCATGCCGATGCCCGCCGGTGCCAGCCTGCACCCCTGGGGTGAGCCTGGTGAAGGATGGCTGTGGCTGCTGTAAGGTGTGCGCCAAGCAGGCAGGAGAGCCCTGCAATGAAGCAGACGTCTGTGATCCCCACAAAGGGCTCTACTGCGACTACTCAGAAGACAAGCCTAGGTATGAAACAGGCGTGTGTGCATGTAAGTTGTTCTTTCACATTCCCTTCTTGAAATCCAAGAGGGTGGGGACCAGCAGGTGAACGGTTTTGGAGGAAAACTGCTCGCAGGTGCTGCACAGCTCTCTGCTAAGGAATTTATCCTAATTTAGTCCTCCAATTGCTCAGTCAGAGAATCTTGAGAGTAGGGCTGGGACTGTATTTAAGCTTACCTGCGTTAATGAGACCAGTTCATTGTGCACAAGCCTGTTACTGGCAGACATGTCGATTTAAAAAGCCTTGGATGCCATAAAGACTGACCACATTTTAGCACTCTGCTAAGCAAGACCCATGTGCTCTTCCTGTGTTAGTAACTCTTGTTCACCGTTTTCAGATTTGGTAGCTGTAGGATGTGAGCTCAATGGAGTTTATTATGCCAATGGGCAGACCTTTCAGCCTAACCTACTTTTTAAGTGCCTGTGTGTCAGCGGCACAATTGGATGTACCCCTGTATTCACACCAAGATTAGCAGGAAGTCCTTGCACCAGGGTCACAGGCAGAAAGAAGCCTGGACAATCCATCTGTGGCCTGGGACAGCACAAGCAACTTCAATCAACCAACTACAGACTGATGTCAGGTGAGCCTGGCTACACTGGTAAACTTTTCTGTACATGAGCCTTTCTGCATTTAGATCCCTGGCTCCAGCAGCCAGGCAGGCAGCACACTGGCACTTGCCCAATTCTTGCTCAAGGCCTTTGCCAGGGTGACTGTTGTGTCCCACTTACCCCTCTTACTCTCAGGTCACAGACTCATTTCTCTAAACCTAATGAATGTGAAAAGCTTCTGTCTCCAGGGAATTGGCCAAAGCATCTTTCTGCAGAAGTTTACTACTCACTGGATCAGCCCAATTAGGGATGCTGGTGGACAGCCATTTTGCAGCTGGGAACTGTCGCACTTTTTCCTGCTTTGTGGTGTTAGGGAGTCTTGGTTTCCACATACATACATTAACATGATGCAGGTCTCTTCTTCCAATAGAAAGCAGAAAATGATAAAAATTGCCTTACTGGCTTTCCCGCATTCACAAATTTTAGGTCACTGCAAGAACAATACTTCCCCCAGTTTCTTCTCTATTCAGTCTGATCAAAAGCTTGTCCATGCAATTCTGCCAGGGTCAGTTAATATTCCCTTTAACTTCATTCTTGCCCTGCTGTTAACACTAGTTCTGTTTTCCACTCTAAGGAAGCACCATTGCCAGAAGCAGCTATGCCAGCCCTTCCCCGGCCACAGCTGCTACGCTTGTGCCATCTCCTTCCCTGTGCATGTGCAACTTTCCATGGTGAAAATCTTCTTAATTACAGCTAATGCAGGTACCAGAAAGCAGAGCCATTTATTTGGTGGCAGCTTGAATCACCATCATGGATCAATAAAATAAAACTAAAAGGACTGCAAAGCTTATCAGAAAACCTTCATCAGAGGCTGCTGAGTAGATGCCCATAAGTCAATCAATCCACAGATAATAGACCTGCTTACAAAATCTGAAGTCCAGTTTGCACAACTTCTCACATGTAAGCAGCGGTTATGCAAGTAAGCCAAAATAAAAAAAAGCTCATCTTTACTTCAAAATTATGATATAATACCTGTACCTAGTATCAAAGCCTTTTAACGGAAATACACTTCATGCTGTTGTATAAACACACATTCAGTAAGGCAACCGACTTCAAGGGAAGAGAGATTTAATTTCTAGAGAACAATGCTAATCTAATTGAAGAGAGACCATAATGCATTGCAAACAATGGCAACAAAACCATTTGAGCCTCTGAAATACATCTCACCACAAACCCAATTAATGTATTTCAGATATCTGGGAACAGCATTAAGCCATTTACTTTGTAGTCCTTCAGCAGATCCAAAAGCTGAAGTCCAGCCTTCAGTAACTCCTTCACTGACTGCAACATGCCATCATTTATTCTGGAATTTGGATCAGCTGCACAGCATAACCTTGAGAGCAGACATCCAGCTGGCAAAGTATGTTTTCTATTGGGCTCGGTTCAGGAACCCAACACCCTGTCCCTGTGGTGGCTGCACGTGCTGTAAGATGCTGTTCTTTGGGAATCTTCTGAAGAAAAACACCTTGAAATTTTTTTTCAAAGTGGAGTCTTCCCCCTCCCATTTCCCAGTCCAGCAGAAGTATCTTGTCAACTTGTCCATGAATTCCATGGACGGCTCAATGGGCTAATATGTATTTTGAAAAGTTCTTTTTCTGCTACAGTGGATAATAAGTGCTAAGTTTCATTTTACTCCTCTTTCTTTGTGTTCTGGCTTTCCATTTCAATTTGATTTACCTAATTCAGATACACAGGGATGTAACTAGGTCATACTTTAAAAAATGTACCAACTATAAACAACCATTTAACTTCCTTTTATTTGTTGCAGATCTGTGACAGGCTTTTAAACTGCTTGCTTCAATGAGATCTTTAAATTGCTGTCTACTTTCCAAGTATTCTGGAAAGTAGACAGCAGTTCTGGTAATTCCAGGTAATTCTGCCTGTGCTCTTACGTAAACACACATATTCCACATAGTTTTTTTTCAGAACTTTTCCACAGCAATTTTGCTTCTTTTTTTAAGTATACTTCACCAAATCCAGTTCCCAGGCTTTTTAGTGGTATCTAAAAGTGATTGGACAATTTTATTCCTCAATACAAAACCTAAAGTCTTAAATATCTAAAAAGACACAAATAATAATGTTTTCAGCAGCCTTTACAAGCTATGCTTGGCCTAAAATAAACTAAAAATCTGGACATTTCATAGAAATTCCACAATTAACTCTCTTCAAAGAACACTTCCATCACATTAAACTAAAAGATCATACAATACACGCAATTTCATAGTGCTTGCTAGGATCTGAGTATCCAGTGTCAGCAAAGTTTAACTGCAGCTCAGCTGAATTTTGTATAAATGTTATTTATGTCTCATTTTTAGGTTTACCTACAGAAATACCTTCATGAACAGAAATCAAATTCTTATTCTTGCATTTTCAATTCATCCTTTTGGGGCTGCATAAATAAAATATTGCTGTCTTAGCTTACAGAAGCTTACCTCTAGTTTTGAAGAAAAAGTGCCTCATACAGGCAACTCCCTGGACACCCTGTTCCAGGACATGTGGCATAGGAATATCCAGCAGAGTGACCAATGACAACAGGAAATGTGAAATGAAAAAAGAAAAGAGATTATGCTTCATCCAGCCTTGTCTGACCAATATGCTGAAGAAAATAAAGGTATTTCCTAGCATAAAATTAATTCCTCACAGAAAATTAAAATATTGGAAGTAATGGAAAAATTGATGTGTTAGCAAGTACTAATAAAACACTTACTTCTTCCTTTTTTATGGGTTTTAAAATAACTCTTCTGTGTTTTCTACCATCAATCTTCATGTTTCAATAGCAAACTACAGATGTACAATTTCAAACAAAAGAATGTAATGTCCTGAAATATAAGTGCTGCTAATGTTGTCCTGATGTGCAGTCACTCTGAAAATATTTTCTACTTGTTGACCGACAAAGGAAAAACCAGGCAGCTTTCAGACTGAGTAACTTTCAAGACATTTCTATATAAATGTTGCAACTTTTGTTTTACATGATCTGCTTTTAATGTTCAGTGTTTTCTTTGTTTTAATATTAAAGATTCCAAAGGGAAAAACATGTCAACCAACTTTCCAGCTTCCAAAAGCAGAGAAGCTAGTTTTTTCCGGATGCTCAACTACTCAAAGATACAAACTAACTTTCTGTGGAGTGTGCTTGGACAAGAGGTGTTGCATTCCTAATAAGTCCAAAATGATCACTGTACAGTTTGAGTGTCCCAACGAAGGCTTCTTCAGGTGGAAGATGATGTGGATAACATCGTGTGTGTGTCAGAGGATTTGCAGTGCTCCAGGAGACATATTTTCCCAACTCAAACTCCTATGATAAATTATTATTATTATACCATTGACTATAACACTTGAAATGCAACAGCACATTCACACCCTGAAGAGTCAGAAAACCCCCCTGCCACAGCAGTGTTTATAATGAAACTACATACATGAATATTCACACATCTATCAAATGGCATCTGGAAAACGCGGGAGAGCAGCTTTTTAAATGTAACTGTTTTTACATGGGGAGATACATTCTTGAGAAGGATGTATCTAACACCAGTACTGCCCAAACAAGAACTTTCGGTAACTTAAGAAAGGCACAGCAAGACAGCTTCATACCCCCCTGCAACAAGTTTCTGCCCACAAAGACAACATGCTCTAACCTATTAGGAAAAAAATTACCCTGTAATACTTCATCTAGCATTCTTCATTCTTAAATTAACCTTTTCTGCTATACATCTGCACTAGTAAAACACATCAATGCTGTTTTGAAACAGAAGTCATCAACTTTAAACCCCAGACTGCTTTTTGCAACAGATGGTCTTTCTCTAGTGTTGCGCATATAAACACTGCAAGTATAAAGGAACAAATAAGTGGGCAACTGCAGATAACAGATGCAAGATTTTAAGAAAATGGTTATTTTTAAAATACTATCTTAAAAAATGCTCTCAACAAACGTTACCACAATACTTTATTGAATATTATACAATTCAAAATTGTGCTTACTTAGATATCCACTCCAACTCTGCTAGAAGGACTTCAGATTTCAGGAAATTATTGTGTCAATTCATTCTGATCTGTAACAGTTCACTGGCAAGCAACTGCAATTAGCTGTACATTCTATTTTGTAAAAGTTCTTACTGTAATATAAAAAGCTGCTTACCCTGATAATTATAAATATTAAAACATCTACTTTACTTGCATTCTTTCAAGGCTATAAGCGTTTTTCTCCAAATGGTCATTATAACTTCATCATAAGTGCATGTTTCGCTCAGAGGTATTCTGTATTATCTCATTATCAAGTGCACCTCAGCATTCATGAGTATGGATCATTAAAATATTAATTAATATTCCAAGTATAATACTTGAAACAAAATTTGTTTTTTGGAATTTTCTGTTATTGCCACTTTTAATGTCAACTGAGAATGCTCTAATTTATCTACGTACAACACAGAAGCAAAAATACTGAAGTGAGGAACATAGCTTAGAGCATTCTGAAATGTCTACTGCAAAGTGTAAGAAAGCAGTTTCATTAGAGACTTGCTTTCATCTTTGAAAAGACTTACACAGGCTTTTCTTCTCTTCATAGTTGCTTGTTAAAAACTAAATCTAGCAATGGTGATCCTTCTTTGAAGCAAGACCTACCTTTAGTTTACCATTAGTTGAAAGTCTGAGAGAAGAATTACATTTTTGGCTGCTACAACCTCTCCTCCTTTTCTTCACAGCATACAGTGTGTCAATTTACTCCACAGTCAGGATTACTGTCCTTACTGATACCAGCCACAATTAGGTGCCTTCAAATCTTTCTTACAGGCATGGCTCACCACTTAATGACAACTCTTGAGGTAAGGAAGCTGTTGTCCTGGTCCCACTTTGGAATTACAATAGCCAGGCATGCTGCAAGTCATTCTGGTTAACTGAAGTGGCTAGAGGCTTAGGAAAAGTGCTTTTTTGTTGTTGTTTTTTAAAATCAGTTTTTCCTTCTTTAAACAGCTATCTTCAGTCTTGAAGGATCTATTCTAGGCCCACCTTTTGTAGCATCCAGTTCATTGTACTCTTCTATTAGGTCAGTCAAAGAGGATATAGCTTCTGAAAAACAGCTTTGCTCCATCCCATCTATTTGCAGATAATGGTGAAGGTGAGCCTAAGAGAATAAAAAAAATGGTGTTATCCTTTTCTTGGTATTTAATTGCTTTGGCTCAGTAAGTACCATTTAGCCTGTACTGAAGGGGGGGAATGCAAGTACTGTCGAAAGGAGACTTAGAGACTTTTATCATGACATCCCTTGTTTAAACACTTGGCAAATTTGGCAGCAATCCCCTAGTGAATCACAGTCAATACTACTGACTTCTTAACACCCATCTTTTCATATTGTCTTCTTGGGTACACCTGACCAGCTGTGGTTTTGGGTTCACACGGCAGGGTTTCAGTGGTGGGGGAATGCAGGGCTGCAGGGGTGGCTTTTGTGAGAAGATAACAGGAGCTGCCCCCATGCTGAACAGAACCATCCCAGCCAGCTGCAATATGGACCTGCCACTGACCACAGCTGAGCCCATTAGTGATGCTGGTAATGCCTCTGTGACAAATGTATTTATTGAGGGGTAAAAATGCTGCTCAACAGCTGTGAGAGAGCAGATTTAGGAAACTGTGAGAGAAACAGCCCTGCAGACACTAAGATCAGCAAAGAACGAACAGAAGTGGAATTCTGAGGCTGGGAAGAAGGCAGTGGAGTGGGGGTGAAGGTGTTTTCAGTTTTGGTTTTATTTCTTGCTGTCCTACTCTGCTATTGTTGGCAATAAATTAAATTCTTTTCCTTAAGCCAAGTCTGTTTAGCCCATGACAATAACCGGTGGGTGATCTCGCCGTCTTTATCTCAACCCACAAGTTTTATACTGTACTTTTCTCCTGTCCTACTGAGGAAGGGAAGTGAGAGAAAGCCTGGTGGACACCAAGGTTTGGATTGATATCAGGAAGAAACTCTTTACTGGGCATTGTAAACTCTTGCTGGGCAGAGAAACTGTGGATGCTCCATCCCTGGAAGTGTTCTTGGCCAGGTTGGATGGGGCTTTGAGCCATCTGGTCTAGTGGAATGTGTCCCTGTCTAAGGTAGAGGGGTTGGAACTAGATGATCTTCAAAGTTCCTTCTAACCCAAACCATTCTATGATTCTGTGATATTGCCAGATAGGTACAGATTAACAAGGGGTTTGTGCTTTTTAAGAGGCAACTGTTAGAGTGATTCCTCGAGTGGTAACACAAATAAAACCCTTGGGCTGTTAATTATAAGCAGTTCCTTCATGACATTAAGATTTGCATTCCAATAATGCAAAATGCTAATGATTAGTGACTACGGATGGACTATTGATAAGAGTTGCACCTTTTTCTTGTAGAGCTTCATAAATCTGTCTTTGAGTTCAATGAAAGTTGGTTTTACACAGGTGTTGTTTGCTAATGCCAGAAGGGAATGGGAATGGCCCACAGGAGGTACTGAACACAAACCAGTTTTCCAGCCCTCTTGATTCCAGGAGACAAAGTGCAGAGAAGGCTTCAACCTGTGATACAAAAATTTAGTTATCTAAGGAATATAAAGAATATAAAGGCTAAGTTTCCTTTCTCAACTAACAGTCTGAAAAGGTTAACATTTAAGCACTCAGGAATAAAGAAGACAGTTGTAACTATCACTGTGAATAAGAAATTTTGGATTTCAGACTAAACCATTGTGTCTCTATTTTAAATTTAAATTGCAAACATCAACTTTGTTTTGTTAGCTTAATATATCAGGATTTGAAAAGTGAAATTACAAGTACCTGTTTCTATAAAAGGGACTGCAAGCACTCTGAGATTTAGTAAAGAGGCAGATTAATACTGTGTGGGAATAATCAGTCTATGTATAGTTTTGAAGTAAGTAAAATACTTTAGATTCTCAGAAGTTTTCCCCATGCACCCCTTCTGCCTGTAAATTCTGTTTTGCCTGCCTTTCCTGTTACATGTATATAGCTCAATAGCGTAAAAGGTAGAAAAGGGGTGCTAACAACACAGAGTTGTTAAAATAAGGATGATTTCCTACCTACATGAAAGTAACCATGAAAGAGAGGGGCCTTCTGTTCAGCAAAAATAAACTTCTACTACAGAACTTACTACTCCAACATCCTTTGCTGTTGGGAGACCCCTGGAAGGCTGGGCTTTGCTTTCCGTTGCAATATGAAGAAAGAGAGGAGTAGCACCTCCCTTTATTTGGAAATCCAGGAATAATATTACTTATTTTCACTCATTACATAAGTTAATTATGTTTTCTTCCCTTCTAAAATTAAGAAAAGGAGGTAGGAGTAAACTGATTTGGTACTGAAACTGTTCAAATGAAAAGTTGGAATGCTCTGGACAACTGCCATCAGTTTCAGTACAAATCCCATGACTACTCTGTGTGGTATTACAAACCTTTCAATATTTCTGCGAAGGTCTGAAACCTGCACATTTCCTCGAACAAGAAGTGCACAGGCGAGGTAGAGGCTGTGCTTTGGATCTGCTTGAATTAGTTGATGATCTCTGCTAAATGCATCTGAGAACATCTGATCCAACCTGAGTGAAAAGAAAACAGTTATCTACTCTCACTGAAGTAGGATACACAAGTTCTTCAGAATGCCCATCTTCAGGGTTCAAAAGTTCATAAAATTCTGGATAAAGATACATTTAACCCAGGACCATAAATAATAGGAAAGATTCAAACCTTTACATGTACATATATTGGCACTAGAAGTTTTTAAAAACACACTGGATCCATTTCTTCCTCACCCTCAAGTTACAAGCCACTGTTGAGTCACAGAAGTTGCTTTTATAAAGGTAATTTGAGGCCAATGGTTACAAAGTCTTAAAATTACCTAAAAGGATTTAACTACTTGGGGTTCTGGTTATGCGGCAATTTGAGTGGACAATCTCACTGAGAAGGATCTGACAAGGAATATCAAAGTGCTGCTGACCCTTACAGAACTGATTATCTGCCTGTCACACTTCATTATTTAAAAGGATCAATGAGTCATAGAACTATTAATTTTGATTAATGATTTGGGAAAAGACAGGCTATACATACTTGTCTAGTCTACTTATTCTAATTTTATCACACATGACTGCTTTAAAAGATGACACTGCAGATCATATTCTTTCTCTCTTCATTTCCTTAACCAAGTTTCACTGTACTATGGGATACCAAAGATGGTGTTTTGTGGACCCACAACATCTAAGCTATTCTTTCCATTTGTCCCAAATGCTCTGTAGTTAACATCTCTATTTACTTTTTCTTATTTCATCTCTGCCACAGTCTGCCTATTACAAAAAAATAATAAAGGAGACAAAAATATTACTGTTCCCGCTTTATTCTGAAACATCTTTGACTGACCATCTCCTGTAGCCTGCTACCTTGCCCCCAGCCCTGTACTGTCTCCTCAAGGCATGTTTTCAACAGATCTGACTGTCACAACTTGCTATCAGAAAATAAGGGTGGTCCTGCCCTCTTCTCCACTTTGCATACTTCCATCACTTACCCTTAGCTGCCTCTATCACTAGTTGGGCCTCTTGCTGACTGAACATAACCCACCAAACCCAGTAAAATCTGTTTTAACTGGTTATTTTTCTGCTATGTCAGAGGGATAAATATCTCACAAAATTTGACATGTCAGCTAATCATTACAATAAGATGTTAAATAGGCTCACTGCACTCACTGCATCTCCAGACTGAAGTAAGATGCTGTTATGCCCCCAAAGAGTCTAGTTAATCCCTTGTTTGTCTTTAGAGTATTTTGTCAGTCAAGAGCAAACTGCTATTCAAAAGAACTTGTGGTGTGGGTTCTAAGTATTACATTTTCCCAACAGAAACACTTCCAGCAGAGATTAAAAGGATGTCAAGTTTACTGGCTCAACCATTACAGAGAAAAGGAATGACAGATGTTCCATAAATCAGCAGGATGAATTTGAAAATGTGGCAGACGTACAAGTTTTAGAACTTCCACCCTTAGTTTTGCTACAGATTGGAATTTTTAAAAGAAAACTCTGGAAGAATGAGAAATTAAGCTTTAAGTCTGAAACTCCAATAATATTTTTTCTTACCTTCTAGAAGGAACATTAACATCTGCCAGTGTATACAGAGGAGTCAAGCTTGAAACCAAATAATGAAGTCGAGGAAATGGAACCAAATTCATGCTGATTTCATTAAGATCCATGTTTAGGGAACCTTCAAATCTAGCAGAGCTGAAAAATGAAAAAACTGTTATGAACCTGCTACAAACTAAGTAAATCACTTCTATAAGGAAAGCTTCCATGAAATCTATTTTTCAGCTGTTCTGTACAATAAAACTGTAAAACAGCACAGCATTCAAGCAAGTGTTCAACTATAATTACAAAACGTTCACATCTGGCAGTAACAGTGCTATGTCTTATTTACTTATACTTTCCATTAAAGAACAATAAATTACCAAGAATGATTCCTTGTTTTCCAGTTGTAGTCTTTACCACTGATTTTCAGTATTAATAATGATTAATACTAGTTAATGCCAGTTAATTAATACCAGCTGGTTAATACCAGTTAATTAATGCCACTTTTACTAAACAGGCTATAATAAAACACACGTGACTTGGCATTCCTGACAAGCTGCTTAGAAGAAAAACAAGCCAATACTCCAGAAGTATATTTCTTGCAGCAATAGACAGTTTAGGAGCAAAAATGATCTGACAATATTTATAAAATAATACAACTGGCCTAGAAGGGGAAACCCCCGTGGGTTCCATTAAGCACTAGTGGAAGACAATATCCTTTTGCCTATAAACTTACTTCAGTTATAAGACTATCAGGGCTAAAGCAACACCACCACAATCTGACTACTTCCAAATACTTTAGCATTTAGTAACCAATCAATATTACTCAAGTGATGCAGGCCTGCATATTTACAGCACACACCACCTCCCCCAATCCTACTTTGTTACAGAGGAATAACCTGTAACTTTACCTTGTCAGGTTCAGCAGCAGGTTGGCTACGATGTTATTCATTGCATCAAATGGCTTCTCTTGTAGTGTTTTTGCACTGCCTGCACTTGATGTTACCAAGCTGTTCTGCTTCACAGTTGATCCTAACTTCCCAGAATTGATCATCTGATGAATTTTATTAACTATCTCAAACAGAGACTTTGAGAGAGAGGGAAAAAAGGACAGAAGTAATCTTGAGTAAAGAACTTTCAAATTCAGTACCCCAATTTTTCATTCCTAATAATCTTGAAAGCTCAGACATTGTACTGTTAGCTGAAAGATTATGCGTTTGATACATCTAAGCACAACTTTTGAGCAATTCCAGCTGACTAAAGTGTTTCTAAAAGTGTTTCTATGTGCCTTACATATCACAAATATGTACACAGCTTGACTCAGAAGTTGGAATTTTATTCAACTATTCAAAATCCTTATGAAAATTTAAAATGCAGTTTTATAAGATAACACCTGTGAAACAAAACATATAGTCTCTAACTATATTTCACTTTCTCTTACTTTTTTTCATAAACAAACAGCAAGACAGTCACCGAAGCCAGACTGAAATCTATCTAGCACTTTGCAAGGTCAAGTATACCTATGATTCCCGTATCACTAATCAGCACAGTTAAGTTTGTTGGAATCTGGAGAGGTTAGTAATTTTCCTTGCAGGACCCTCATACTATGCACAAATTGATTGCTAAAAGAAAAGAAGACAGTGTCTCAGTAAGTAGAAGCTTTTCACCGTTTACCTTGAAATAGACATGAAAAAATTCACTCTACCTTACTTTGAAGTAGCAGAGAAACTTTTTTATGATACCCATGTTCATTTCAAAAGCTTGCAAGTGACTTAGAAGTTCAATTATTACTCTAAAAAATGAAATTATGCTTCTGGAGATTTGGTACTCAAATCAGTACAGAAAAGGAAGAGACACTTGCACTGTCTAACAAAAAAAAAAAATAGAATATTATTTCTTACTTCATTCTCTATTGGTAGTACACAGTCTGCATGTTCATTGAGCTCCTTCATAGCCAGAACACTGTTATACGGAGAAGTAATAACATCATCTTCACCAGAGGGATAAACCGAAGTAACAAATCGATATACTTCTGGGAATTCCTCCTCAAGCAAATTTAGTACAAAAGTTCCAAGACCAGATCCTGTCCCTAATTATGAATGAAGACAGAATGAGAGAAGACAGGTTCCCCATGTTATCTTAGGCTCTAAGACTCAAGTAGGAGACATACAACTTTTCAATTATAAATGTTAATGACTGTTTTCTGAAGCATTTGGCTGACAGTAGAGGCAACTCAAATGTAATTAAGGCAGGAAGGTTTTTCCCAGACAGAAAAATAATTAAGTAATAAAATTATTTCCCACAGTATGTCAGTCAGGATGAAGTACACATTGTTAAAAATTTCTGCAAATCATAAAGTCCTATTATGCAACAAACATTTTTCTGACCTAGTATTTCTACTTCCTATTTTCAATTCTTTGATTTGAATTATGAAACACAACATTTTCTTAAAAGCATTGAACTGCCCCAAACAACACATATTTTCCTTTTAGGGCTTCTTTATGAAGTTCTTGTTCTTCAGTAAAAACAACTGCCCCTTCCCCCCAGCACACAAGCTTTTCCTCATTAACACTAAGCACACAGCCCTGAGTTCAAAATAGAGAACTGAACTGTGGTCTTTTTCTGAATATTCAGCTACATTCTCAGTGGCAGACAATTTAATCTATGAACAAGACAGCAGTTTTCACAGTAATAGAAACAGTATCTGCAGGGTCTTTGAAATTAAGCAGATGGCCACAAAAAAGGCTGTTGACAAAATCCTTGCTTCATATTTAGAGCCATTTTCTGTGCCTTTTTCCACATCATGACCAGTTATAATATATGCTACTCTCAGGTTTCTGGGGCAAGAAGGCTTAGTGGCAATGCAATAATGACAAAATTGTCACTGCAAAGGATTCTCCCTTTTGGCTTATTACCAAAGTAAGTAGATTGGATTCAACAGAATTATGTGGAAGGAAAACAGAAAAACAAAGTTTTTCTGAAGTTAAGCAACATTAGAAGTCTCCTCCAAGGCCTTTTGGAAAACTCTTTCCCCACAATTAAAACCAACTTGATTATGACAATGTTGTCAGTGTTCAGACAACATTGTCACTGACCCTTCTTCTGATCAGTAATACCTCAGTGTTTGTCTTTGGTACCTGTCTTGATTTACTCACCGCCTCATCTTTAGAATTTTAGCTGCATTTTTGTTCTGGGTAGCACCTTAGGGTTCCTCAGTGCTCTAACAAAACAAGGTCCACTTAATTGGACTATGTTAATTTTTAAAATCTGCATTCAGAATGACGTAGATTATTATATCGATTTTCTTTTCAAGATCCATGTGATTTTTTTTTTCATCTGTGGCTACTGCAATCATACTCCCCATAAAAAGATTACTTACCACCTCCCATGGAATGAATTATAAAGAAACACTGTAGACAGTCACAATGTTCAGCGGTTTTCCTCAGCTTTTCCACTATGTTTTCCCGATACTGACAACCATATATCTTATGACCTACAGCCCTGAGGACATGAAAAGTACATTAAAAAATTCCCCAACAATCAAACTTGCAATTTTTTATTTTAATTCCTTCTATGTGACATTTTAGAGTTCAGAGTCCAAAGCTGGGTGCAACACCCCATCTGTGAGAGTTTCTAAGCTGTGACTACAAACGAGCATATGGAGTCAGGACATGGTTTTAACTTTGAGGATGCAAACAGCTCTAAGTTCATAGCTTTGGAGTGTGCACTTATTATTCTGTACTGAAAACGAACTATCACACTGGATGATCTAATTGTAGTAACGAAATGGAAGCTACAGAGTCCTTAACAATACAGATATTTCTATGTAATAAGTGTACAGATCATCTTTTGAGTACTATGCAAGTCAGTTGCTACTAGTAACAAAAAAACCCCATACAGCTCATTTTCAACACACTTGTCTGCTAGATGGTAAAGTTACAGAATATTTTATTCCCCATATTGCACTCTCTTTTGGTACATTTGCTGGTGATTTGCTTTCCAGTCTGTAGTGCACTGAACATTATTAGAGCACATTAAGGTCTCCATGAAAATTTGGAATTCATTATGTTAATCAATCTTCTGAATTTCTCTTTTGGTAATGTAGTTTATATGCACAAAGCCAGACTCTGTGGTGCTTAGAAATCAGAAGTGCATTTGTTCATATATCTCATTTCCACAGTAGCTGCACAGTCGCAAACTAGATTATGGCTTCGACTAAGCAATGAAAGCAGCTGAATGCCAAAGAAACAAAAATAAAAAGCATGTTCTTTTGTAAAGAAAATCAAAAAAGAGGGAGGAAAAAAAAGACAAAATGATATATCAGCAGAATTATTCTTCTGTAAGAGCCTTTTCAAAGCCCTCCCCCAGGCAACACTGACTCCAAGTTTGCTAGTAAAATGCTGTAGCTCTCCAGGTGCAGAACGATGCAGAAAGCTACACTTATCATTTCCCCTTTCAAAATGCCATCTAATTAGCTGCTAAGAAATGTGTTCTAAAGAGGTTCTCACCAGTTGTTTCCTGAACCAGAAACATCTGTGATAAGCTGCTTGCTATCAAACACATCCCTCAATGGTCCCTGTAGAATTTCATTTACCACACCCTCCTCCATGTCAATCAACAGCGCCTTCGGGAATGGAAAGAATTAAAATTCAGTCAGTAAGCAAACCACCCTTGAAATAATCACACAAAGAAATATAAAATTATTTACGATATAAAAGGAATTCTGCTTCTACTCTGCTTCAGAGAAACCTTCCCCCCTCCCCAGTTGTTAACTAGGAGACCAAGTAGATTCTCCTTAGCTGATTTGCTAGAAGTTGTTCAATAGGACAGCATTTCAGATGGTGAAATTTTGTTAAAATTTTATAACATTTTGCCCCACTACTTAGGAATAAAGAAATGAAAACATTTTTATGTTTCAAGTTTCCTCTTTTCTTAATCATGTAAAGTGGCTCAAAGAAACCCAATCCTTAGTTAATAATATCTGCAATCATTTTATTAAAATTCCAATTTAAATTACTCAACAAGACTGGCAGCAAACTGTATTACTGCATTACTAAAAAGTTACTATTAGAAATTTTACTATTCAAAGCAGTATTTAAACCTGTATGCAATTTTAAGGATTTCATGAAAATTCCCACACATTTGGACATAAATATTCAATGTAAAAAGAGTGACCTTTATAGATTGCCTTACTCGTGCTTTTAAAGAGCAGATTTTTCCTTTGTAAATATCAGGACCATTACCACCACTTCTGAAAAAAAAATAGTTACAGAAAAAATCTGAGATCAGATTTGTAACATAAAACACATTCTACAATAAAATTTTATCTTTTATAACTTGTGTTTGGAGGACTATGACAATTCAAACAAACAGGAACACTGTGAACATGCTGCTAAGACTTCATAATTCCCAAAAAGAATACAACTACAGAACATAGTCTCAATCAGAAATATCCTAAACATCACTTCAAGAAGCTGAAAAGATAAACATTAAAAGTTTACTCTCAGATGCAGCCTCTTCTTTGCAGGAATTCTACAAGCATTGCAAAAACTGGAAAGGATTACCTTTTATCAGCACATGATATGTGTATCCACACCATACAGTGGAAAAAAGCTCCCCATGAGCTTTTCAGTGGGGGTAGTACTTGAAATTGTGCTCGAGATGTGAAAGCTCTGTAACTGCACCAGCACAGTGCTGTGCTTGACTTATCCTGCTTATTACGATTAACCAGTTCAGAAATCCTGCTGGGCTGACATAGCTAAATCTGCCTTCTTTCCCAGGACTGGTTGTACTGAGCCAACATAGCACACTATACATTATGTCACAATCACATTTTTTCCCCCTGAAAGGATGAGATACTACGGTCTGGCCAAACTATATTCAACACAGGGGGAAAAAGGCAGGGATACTGGAAGACGGATCTTATTTTCTATTCCATTATTTACCTAATCTGGGAGCTGGCCAAGCCTAAATTTAAGGTATGTCTTAGACCATTCTACATTCAACTACCATTATATTCACAAAACATAGTCTACAATTCACTACAGCACCAATGTTCTGAACCTACTGAGTCCCATCAGGAAAAAGGGGAAGAGAGTACAGGGCTGCACTGAATTCCACAAGGATTTTCCACCTTCTCACTCAAAGACAGTCTCCAGACACTTCTCATTAGGTGAGCAGCTCACAGCAGCCTCCAATACTCATGTGATTCCTCTCGCCTACACAACGCCTATAGGAGTACACTATAGCACCAGTTAATCCACCTAGAGAATTTCTCTTCAGGGACTAACAAAATTCAAAGAGGAAATAAAACCAACCCCAAAAAACCATTTCTTTTTCTTACTATTGCCTTTGTGGTCTCTCATGCCAGACCACACATTCAATCACTTGGATTCAATTGCTGAAAAACATCCTCACATTCCTAGAACCATGGGATGGCTTGGGTTGGAAGGGACCTTAAAGATCATCCAGTTCCAACCCCCCTGCCATGGGCAGGGACACCTTCCACTAGATCAGGGTGCTCAGAGAGAAAACAAATGTTTCTATTGCAGCCAACCTGTCAATTACAAATTTGGTTGTTTCATTTGGCAGAAACAGACATTTTTATGGTTTCAAGAAAAAAAGAAAAAATATTATAAGAAATACCTATAAGGAATGACAATAATAAACTTAAATACCTTTGTAGTGTTCTTTCAAAGAGGTAAAATTTGAGACAAAGCAATTTGGATTTCACTGCTGTTCTAGTTAAAATTACATGCTGTACTGCATAACCTTTTCATGTAATGGAAGGAAACAGAAGTTGGTCAAATGTTTTTTTTATCAATTAAAATGCAACAGGCTATCCCAAGTACATATTTTCTTCTCGCAAACTGCAAGGATTTTTGTAACTGGATAGATAAGAGATGACTAAATGGACTTAAGGTATGAATTGGTTAACTTGTAAAAAACAATTCTAGACACTACTCTGGATAACAAAATAATCAAATAAGATTTAAAAACTGTCAGTTTTTTCCAACTATCTTATATACAATTCCTCTTACAACTCTTCAAGAAATGCTGCTCAGTTGGTGTTGAGAGGACACGCAATCTGATTGTGATTTGCAATGGCAAAAGCTATCAGATCCTGATGTCCACATTTAGTACAAAAGGAAAGGAAAACAAACCCACACACTTTCAACATATTTAACTACTGAAGTAAGGATAAATAAAATGAAAATGCAAAGATAAGGTTTTGTGGAGAATACAAAAAAGCAAGATCTTTTTCTAGCACAAGCTAAATGACTTGAAACAAAGAAAACTATAACTTAGGTTAAAAGAAGATACTACAAGCGCCAATCTACCATGTTAAACTCATGAGCTGCTTGATAAAAACTTACCTTGTATCCACGTTCCTAAAGAAACTGCTTAAGGCTTCATCATAAATTCCTTTCTAAAAGGAAGAAGCACAAAATTATGTGTAATATCAAAAATTCTCAGTGATTTTCCATGGAGTAATTTAAGTTGGAAGGGACCTCTGAAGGACACCTGTCAAACCCCACCACTTGAAACCAAGTGAACATCTCTGTCGAATCCAGCTAGTTCTAGTCAGCTCTAA
This sequence comes from Falcunculus frontatus, assembly GCA_013398115.1. NCBI lineage: Eukaryota > Metazoa > Chordata > Aves > Passeriformes > Falcunculus > Falcunculus frontatus. The sequence goes on along the minus strand of VZRV01001220.1, from coordinate 67,437 downwards.
AAAGAACATTTCATTGAAACATCAGCTTGTTATCAAAAACTGAGAGGAGAATGTAACTAGGAAATTAATTTTTCAGCACAGGATTAAGAAACTGTAGTAGTTTACTGAAGATCCCAATGCAATTATTAAATTGATGAGCTGTGCTTTAGCTGACTCAGTTCATCACTGATACACCTCTGAGTTCATCACGGGCTCCATGCCCATGATACCAATGCCAATGGAGTTCTTGAAAAGGACAGCACATCACACTGATTCTTGAACTCCCTGCCAAGGGATAGCATGGAAATTACTTACCTCAACATAAAGCTAAAGAGATCTGGCAAGTTTAAATACCTTAAGTGCTTTATAGTCACTGCAAGAAAAGTTTTTTGTTCAGAGTACTCAGCACAATCCTATGCCCTCCTTCTATTGCTACTTTGGTCAGTAAAACTGTACAGCAAGTCATGGCATGAGCTAATGTGGAAAACAATGGTGGGCTTTGGGGGTGTCCTCTTTTGTTTTACTGCCAGTGGCAAAGTACCGGCACTGAACAGTCCTCCCATGCTGCTAACTACCTCAAACCTGCTAAAGCCTGGCTGTAGGGAGACATCCTGAGCTTTTCAGGGTGGAAATGCTGGAGAAAGCTGACCAGAATTAGGGATCACAGAATATTCTGAGTTGGAAGTGACCCAGAAGAACTTAAGAGTCCAACTCTTAGCCCTTCAAAGGACACACCAAGAGTCACACCATGTTCCTGAGAGTGTTGTCCAAATGCTTCTTGAACTCTGACAGGCTTTGTGCTGGGGAGTCTGCTCCAGCACCCAACTACCCTCCAGGTGAAGAACCTTTTTCTAATATGTAACTTTAATGTTCCTTGACACAACTTCAGGCCATTCCCTCGGGTCCTGTCACTGTCACCACAGAGAAGAGATGAGTGCCTGTCCCTCCTCCTCCCCTCATGAGGAAGCCATAGACTGCAATGAGAGCCTCAGTCTCCTCTTCTCCAGGCTGAACAAACCAAGTGACCTCAGCTGCTCCTCATATGGTTTCACCTCAAGACCCTTCACTATCCTCGTGGCCCTTTTTTGGATGTTCTCTAATAGCTTAATGTGTTTTTTTATATTGTGGCATCCAACACTGTCCCCAGCACTCGAGGTGAGGCCGCCCCAGTGCAGAGCAGAGCGGGACAATCCCCTCCCTTGCCTGGCTGGTGATGCTGTCCCTGATGCACCCCAGGACAGGGTTGGCCCTCCTGGCTGCCAGGGCACTGCTGACTCATGTTCAACTTGCCATCGACCAGGAGCCCCAGGGCCCTTTCCATGGCACTGCTTTCCAGCCTCTCATTCCCCAGTCTGTCCGTACATCCAGGGTTGTCCCATTCCAGGTGCGAGATCCGGCAATCCCCGTTAAACTTCACACGGCTTGTGACTGCCCACCCCCTGATTTAACAAGGTCTCTTGACAGCTAACCTTACGATTTGTTTTCATGATTAGTTAAAACAGCACAAGGACCTGGGGGTGGTTGTGCTCACAGTGAAGCGCCCTTAGTTTAACCAAACAAACACGGCGCTCTGCAGTCACAGTGACGAACGCGGAAGGCAGCGAAGGGCGGCTCGGCCCGGGCCGGCGGGGCACTGGCGCCGTTACCTTGTTGACGGCAGCGTGTTCCCGCAGCGCCAGGTCCCAGAAGCGGCATCCCACCTGGTTCCCGCACTGTCCCACTGCAAAGGGGAGAGACACGGCTCAGGCACGGGGAGGAGGCGGCGGGAGGTGTGGGCGCCACGACCCCCTTACCCTGCACCACCACCGACTGGGTCATGGCAGAACCGGCGGCGTACTGCTGTTTCGAAGTCGGCGCCCGGAAGCCGCGCCCCCTGAGTTCCTGCGGTGGAACGTCCCAACGGTTGGCTGAGCTGCGGCCGCTCGCCGCCTGCCCGCCGCCAGTGGAACGTGCCATTAGGGAGCGGGG
>VZRV01001220.1:0-65461 GCA_013398115.1 Falcunculus frontatus | reverse complement strand
GGGGGGGGGGGGGCATTCGAGGGAGTAGTGAGGTTTTCAGACACTGTGAGTCTGAGGGGAACCTGAGAGGGGCTGCAGGGTCTCGGCTTAGGTCCAGCTACAGGAGGCCTGACAAAGACCTAAGATAAAGTCTCTGTACGATAGAACAGAAGTACTTCCATATAGTACAGTTCACTATCCTTTATGGCTAAAAACGGTGCGATAAAGAAGCGCTTTATTTTCCCCAAATACATAATTGAGGGAGATGGTGTGATATGTGCGAAACGGTATGAAGATACGAATTAAAAATTAAATGGAAAAACGGCCATTTGGAAACGCAGTAATGTAGCCTCCCACCAGGCTTGCACATTAAGCTCGGTTTCATATTGTGCACATAATTGTCCATAGTGAAAAAACGAAGAGTGTAGAGATGCTGTTGTCTCAGCATGGCAAGACTGGTCTGCAACACAGCTCAGCTGTAAAATCATAGAATCGTTTATGTTGGAAAAGACCTTTAAGTCCATCAAGTCCAACTGTTAATCCAGCACTGCCAAGTCCAGGACTAAAACAGTAAAGAATGTGGGACATGCAAAGCTTGCAGAAAGCTGTCTTGTGACACAGATGGCATTTCTGCTTCCTGTGGGCGGAAAAAAGCACTTCCATGCAACCCAGTCTATTAGGTTTTATGGCTAAAACCTTCCAACAAAATACTCTTTTTTCCAAATATATTATTTGTAATGCTGATGTACAAACAAAATTTGCTAAATAAAATTTTTGATCCTTTATTTGCTCCTAGACGTGACCTGGTGTCCTGTAGAGATTAATTGTAGGTCTACAGGAAAATAAAGGTGTAGTAAATGACTATTCTAAAAAAACTTTCCTGGAAAGATTATGTATGTGTTGCAGCAAATAAAATATTGTACAATACAATATAAGAAGGCATTGTATACAAGAAATAGACACACAGACTAATTTTGTAAAACTTAATTGAAATTCATATTGTTCTTAAGAAAAAGTACTGAGTGGCTTAAGCTTACTTAAGTGTAATGTATGGTATGTTGAAATGGACCAATGGCTTTAGTGTTTTAGGCATGTTTAGCATGAATAGAGTAATACTGCCTCAAACATTTTTTTTCTGTACACTAATCATCAGTGTAAAACCACATGAATATTAATCAGGAAAGTACTTAGTCGTTTCTCTCTGGACAGAGTAGACGCAACCTAGTCTTAATTTTGTTCCCTGTAGTTTTTTGAAGTGGTCCAAACTTGTAGGCTGGGCTCTGTTCTTGCTATTAGATGTCAAACTGCTTTTATATTTCTTGCCTACTGTCATGTCCTTAAAATCTTCTCTTCACATGTCTTCTCAGCCTTACTTAGGTTAAAAGCAGTACAACATTGCTTATAAGCGTTCTAAATTCTGCAGAATCTTTAAATTCTACGGAATCTCTTAATATTACTGTATCTGACTTGCTTTCTTCTTGTGTAATTAGCTCCACTTTCTACTTGTTTTTTAAGTTAGTTGTAGTTTTTGTGGTCTATGTCCCATCAAGATTCAGCTTAGTGAGATTCAGTCTATTGAACATGATGTTGCACCAAGACACTCTGTGCTTTGGCTTCCAGTGTTCTTTAAGTGGTCTGTGAAGGCAAATGTAAAGTGATTATTCACTCTGAGCTTGGGAACACTGTGAATTGGAGATGCACCTGAGATTCATGTTCATGTGGGGATATTTTTTAGCCAAAGGAGGTCCAAGGGCAGGAAGGTGACACGTAGTAGCCAGATTGACTTGATGCATATGCTGAGAGATTTAATGATTTCAACTCTGTGAAAGAAATAATCACACACTTGACTTTCTGTTTTGTTGTAGATGAAGCTCCACTTCATCTACATAGTATAAAATGCATGAATCTATACAGGTCCCCTTGGAGACACTTTTGTCTATGTTAATCATTTAATCAACAGACTTATGGTAATGTGTGTTTCTTACCCTTAATTTCTCAGTAACATTTTGTTGATGTGTTATACAGGAATGGTGTTCCACAGCTTTAAGTAATTGTGTAAATAACTTACTATGTTATTGAGTGGAAATGAATTGCCATGGACCACAGTGAATCTGTGAATAACCCTTAAATCCCACATTGTATCACGAGCCAAAAGTACATCACAAGTTAAATATGTGTGCTATGCTTTCAGCATCTTTTTAGTAACAGTCATTTGACTATTTAGGCCACATGCTGCTGTAGGGAGAATACACTGGAATTTGAACTAACGTTATCCCTTGATTTATATCAGGTCTTAGTTCGCATATGAAGGTTTATTAGTTTGTAATTTTATTTTTTTTCTGTTTGTGTGTTTGGGGTTCTTTTTTAATTTAGACTTGTTGGATTGGGGAAATTACTGTCAGGCTTGTAACAGTTCATCTTTCATTTTTCTGGTCAGGCTGTTGTCCATACTCTGGATTTTTGAGGAGAAGGGTGTTCTCTACACATAGAATCACAGAATCAACTAGGTTGGAAAAGACCTTTAAGATCATCTAGTCCAACCTATGACCTAACACCTCCTGATCACTGAGTGCCGTGTCCAGTCCTTTTTTAAACATGTCCAGGGACGATGACTCCACCACCTCCCTGGGCAGATGATTCCAGCTCGTAATCACTCTTTCAGTGAAGAATTTTTTTCTAACGTCTAACCTAAACTTCCCTTGGTGCAGCTTAAGACTGTGTCCTCTCGTTCTGTCAGTGGTTCCCTGGGAGAAGAGACCGACCCCCACCTGACTACAACCACCTTTCATGTAGTTGTTAGGGTTAGGGTTAGGGTTAGGGTTGGGGTTTGGGGTACATCTTGATTTGTAAGATATAGAGGGGCTGAAATCTCATTTAAATCCTCTATTTTGATGTAGTTTGCTGTGCATTTCATCTTGAAATTAGGTTATTTTTTAGATAGGCATTCAGTTGTCCAATTTCAGAATATTTCAGGATACAATAACAGCGTAGTTGCATCCCTGTTTTAGATAATGGCTATAACAGCACTTATTAAAACCTTGAAGGTGGGAGAGATAACTTATAATCTCCTTAGGGTCACTGCTCATTTTCTGTAGGCTTTCTGCAGAATTTAGAAAATTATATTCATGTCAAAAATGGAAATGGACCATCTGACAATGTAGCTCAGAACTTGAAGGTTTTTCCCAAATCTTTGTAGATGAAGGGTTTTGTGCTTTGAAGCTATAATTTTTAAGATAGATACAGAAGACAAATTGAATTCTGGGAAGATTTCTGCTTAGGCAGTTGCCTTCTCTTAAACATCAGCAGCCTTGAAATGAGTGCAGAGGTATGTTCAGTATAATGCCTCACATACTGACTTCCTTTGGTGCATATGAAATGGTAATTTTAAGGTCTGTGTGGATGTTGGAGGCAGGGAAATTTGCATTATTTTCTGTTCTTTCCTGAGTCTACAAGTATCCACTGGTTTATAGTGTTTTTCTTTGTAAACCCTGTTCTGCAGAGAGAAAACCTACACTTCTGAAGATTAGAAGGGAAAATTGAGGAAGATACCCTCCAAAATACTGCTGTGTTTGATTAGCTGGTGATATAGTTAAGAGAAGTAAATGGAATAGTAGCAGTTTATGAATTTTAATGTGATATTTATTCACATACTGTTTTAGTGTATTTTTAGTTTTCCATATATAAAGTATGCAAAGGACTGATTAATCAGAAAAGTCATTCTTAAATGTAAATCCACAGAACAAAACCAACTCACATTTCAGCAAATATGGCTAAGGGAAATATTGTTTATTCACAGAGCTTGGATGTGGATATGAGAAAATACGCTTTGGTTTGAAGTAGGTGTAAGACAGAAAAACATTCAGAGTATGTATGTACCAGTTAACATACAATGCTCCACTTAATACCAGCATTCACTAAACTCTGATGCTCTTAGGGGGCACAAGCATATGCTATTCCTGGCTATCTCTGCTGAGCAGCTGCAGGCAACTCAAAAGGAATTTCAGTAATCCTTGTAATGAACCTATCTAAGCAGGGAATCTGCTGGTTTTTTCTCTCCAGCAGTAGGGTCCTGGAGACCAGGGCCTGAGGAAGCTTAGCTCAGGTTGTGGTGTCATGGGCTTTTTTGAGCCAATCTAACAGCTCATTGGCACTAGGAGGAGAGAGACTTCCTTTTTTCCCCCTGCTCCCAGCTGCACTGCTGTGACACCATCCATTGCCTCTGTAACCAGTGGGAACCCAGCTCACTGATCTGAGGACATTTGTCCTCAACACCAATAATAAAAAAAATTCCCAAAGCAAAAGCCCTAAATTTTCTGTTCCATGTCCGGGTAGTAGCTGGGAGCAGGAAAAAGCTGAGCAAGCATACTGTTTTTGGTGCCTGAGACAAAGATGGCATTTGAAGGCAACTGGATTTAGGGACCCATGCCTGATCCAGAGAGACTGAAGAGGGATACTTTATTGCTTGCTTCTCAAGTATGAACAGTGGGCTGTGGAGTGATGAAAAGAAGGGTCTATATATCACTCCCAGAAGCAGGGGGTATCTGTAAGGGGTTGGAAAGGGAATCCATCCTTGGAGCATATTGCCTGAGAGTTGCAGGGAAGAGAAAAGGGGACATGTTCAGGAGAAGGCAGGCAGAACAGAAATGGGGCTGAAAGTATGAGCAGAGCTGACAAAGCTGGTGAAAGGAGAGACAGTGGCTACTGGAACCACACTGTGTTCACTTACCACCCAACACTGGACTCTAGAGACAGGTGGAGAGTCAGTGATGGGGTCCTAGCTGCTGGTGAATTCCTGTGCCTGTGTATCCAGAGGTTGCAGTTCTTTATCCAGAGTAAGCCAAGTCCTCTGCAATGTGTCAAAACACTTTTTTCACCCTACTGAGAGTAGTAGGGAAGCTGCTGATTAGTGCTTATATATGTATCTTATCCTGGTGGTTCTTCCATCTGTCCATATTTTCAAGATCTTTGGATTCCAGTCATTTGTGTGTTTTCCAGACGAATTCCTATTTAGTCTCTAGGGTGTTGTCCTTTATTTTCGCATTTCATACTTTTCTGCTTTGCAGCTGGTCATGTTTTGAGTTGGTTCCAACAATAATTTGCTCGGCAACCATAAAACTTTCTGTAATGTTACTTTATTCTTTAAAGAAAAGAAAGCGAAATGGCTTTGATTCCTTGTAGGTGAAGGGAAGAAATTTTGCAAGTGACTTGTGTCTATCTGGTGTTCAAGCCTACTGTGAGTTGAACCCTACCATTAACTTCCATCTACCTTCTATGGTTATAACAGCTCAGATTTGCAGCCCTTTGCCTTCTGTCTTCCCATTTCACTCCCAGTTCCTCTGCAGCAGCATATCTTCCAAAGGAACATGTTCCTTATTTGAGGATTACTACCATAAAGTGAAGTCCTGCAGGAGTCTCAAAGAGAAGTGATGCTTTTGCATGATAAGGGAGTCACCTGAAACTGTGATTCTGCTTTCTATGCTTCATGTTTACTTGTGTAACATTAGTACAAATGAGATCACAATGGGATTGTGAATTTAGTGCTGTGTTTGTATATAAGTGCATTTAAAAATTCGGAGAAAACCCATGAAATTTGACATTTGTCTCTAAGGCAAGCCTTACTCTAAAATTACCTGGTTTAGGTAAATGAGCATATATATAAAGCATCTGTCTTAAAAGATATACATCCTGTCTTTATATTGTGCTAGAACACATCCATGAAGTCTAGAAGTGGAATAAAAATTTTAGTTTTTTGTTGTTCGTAAGCTTACATAATTAGTATACTCTCTTCCCTCCATTTTATTTGAGGAATATATAAATGAGTTGAATGGAAAATTAAAAACATACAATAATATCTTTGAACAGTATTTGTGATGTAAATCTATTATCTAGCTTTATTCTTTAATGTGCATTAGCAGATCTTTCTCTGTGGAACAAAGGGTGACTAAGATATGGAATGAAATTATGTAGAGGATCTATTTTGAAAGTAACATATTTAATATAATTTTAATTTCTTTATAATCCCATTTTTTCATGTAACAGACTGGCCACACATACACTAAAAGAAATGGTAAAGCTCACTCTTGTGGTATATTAAGAGAAGTGCAGAAGCAACAGCCCTTTATTCTTCAGTGATTTTTGTTTGCGTGTAAGTATTAGAAATGACCCCCCCTTCCTGCTTTCTGTAGATGTAGCCATGATATTTTCATTCTTCTTGTCTTGCTGAGCACGGTTTCTTTTGTTCTATTATTCCTTCTGTGGTCTAAGGAACTTTTCAGATTCGATGCAGTGCACTATCAGGCTGCTGGACAGGTATTAATGCTTACAGCACCACTAACCAAAGCTGCTTTACTAAAACTCACTGGCTTTTCATCAATCATGAAGTTACGAATGCAGCCAATGAAGGAATTGCGTGTAGTCAGGCTTGATGTTAGCAGGGACTCTGGAAGAAGGAGATTAAAAAAATTAAATAAATAAAAATTTAGAGCTCACGATGGGCAAAATAATCAGTTTGCTGGCAGAATCTTTTAAATTTGCTACTAAGTGCAGCTCTTCTGAATCTTCTGTGGTTCTTTTAAAACATTTGGCCTACTGCCAGTGTCCCAGAGGCCATTAAAGTATGGTTAGTTATCTAGTTATGTACAACTCTTGATACTTCATTGTCAATAGAGACACCATTTTGCATTTTTTGACAACTACATTTTCTTTTAAGTAACAGAGTAGATGAGTCCCGGTGTCTGTTTTTGTAATTTAGCATCACATGTATTGTCATCTGTGTCTGATTTGTTAGTTTGCATCCAGTTTGCTGTATCTGCATGGCATTATTTAGTATTATATCTTGTTTGTTGTTGTGAAGTTCTGTGTAAGAGTTTCCTGTGCCAGGCTGATAATAGCATTATAGAGCCAATGTATGGCATTGCTTTAGTATTCTATAATTAATGTAGAAATAGAAGGCTCTATTATGAAGCAGAACAGCATTTGCAATTACCTCTTTATATTACCTCTCTGGGAAGAGTTCTGTCCTAATAAAATTCCAGTTTGGATTTAAAGAATGAGCAGGCATCTGCGCATAGATTTTATTATTCCCTTTAGGCTCATTTTACCTCCTGATAGCGTGGGATGGATGTGAACACCACACACTCAAGCCACTAATCCAAGATAAGCATTATAATGAATTTTGTAGTTAGAGCTGTTAATGATTGACATGCAAGGCTCAGAGAAATAATGCTGCATGTTTTCAATGAGAAATGTACTGGAGTTGACTTAAAAATTGTATCACGTAGTGTTGATTACAGTTTGTATATGAACCCCAACAGAGTAGCTCTGTCTGTTGAATAAGGGAAGGAAATGTAGTAATCTTGGCCCATGCTACACAGATGGTCTGTGAGTCACAAATACACAGGAGCAGAAATCTGTCTAATAGAAAACCCTAGTCAGAAAAAGGATCTCCATGATTTGTCTTGTGTTCAAAGATGCCGCTGCTTGAAGAAGAGGAAAGAAGCCTACCAGCAACTAAACCTTGGGACTCCAGTTACAGTGACAGTGAGTTTCCAATCCCATAAATAAATAAACCACTTCTTAAAAAATCAGCAAGCCCACATGGGAAGGTAAAATAGAAAAAAAAGAAATTTTGTTTGTAGTTGGCTGACTTCTCTACTGAATCCATATCTTACCCTCCAGCAGCTGTGAATGTTTTAATTTCAATGAAGCAGCATATCTTTTTCTTTGAGAACTTGAGGCAGAATATTTCTGATCAGCTCTTGAGCCTTTGAGTTTTACCAGGTTGTTCACGTATTTTGTTATTTTTTGAGGTGAAAACTTAATCTTTATGCTTTCTCTGGGAACAGGGCTGAAATTTGAGAACAATGTGCCACAAAGATACCAAAAACGTACCTGGTACACCTCCAATAAACACTGGCTCCCTGTGGTCAGTTGCCTTTGGATTTAGCGGCCCTACCACATGGTTGACTTCAGAGTCTACATCCAGCTGCACCACATTTGCATCTCTAATAACTGAAAGGAGAAGGAACAGGGATCAGCAAGAAGCAGCACATGAGTTTTCTGTGACAGACAGGAGTTATCTGTTTGCTGTGAGTAGTTGATTTAGTGTTTGCTAGATTGGGCGTGAGCCATCAGTGTCAGTTTGTGGGTGGATCCTGGCATGGAGCAGGGCCAGTGGAAGATACGGTGGGAGCAAGGGTGCTTTTCAGTGGGGCTCTTAATCACTGGTGGCAGTGATCAGGCTCCAGGTTCTGAGCATACAATGGCATGTGACTTACAAAAACTGTTTGCCCAATCACTCCCAATTGGGAATGTATTAGAATGCAGTGAGGCTTCTCCCTTGCTTGTGTTGCTGGATTTCCTTCAGAAGGGAATCAGAACGCTTGTGGAAAGGGTGCAGATTCAGATTTCTTCTGCAGTGACAGTGGAAGACATCATAAGTCAGCATCTAGACAGGAAGGTGAGGGGATTCAAAGTACCCAGGGTTTAGAAGTACTTTTTGACTTTCAAAACCAGGAAAGAAGGATGACTGTCCGGCACAGGGGCAAAATCCTGACTGTAGACATCTCTCTGTTGTGAGGAAAAGATTCCCCACATCTGTCTTGTTATTTGACTTTTAAGGGCAGCATATACATGTGCCTACTGCATTCTATCAACTTATTTAACCTCTAATTGGGAAAGGCAGAATATCATGTGGTGTATGATTTAGGAAAGGTTGCCAGCATTTCAGCTAGGCTGCTTTCTGTTCTTTGAACAAGGAGCTTCCATCTTTGTTTGCTCTTCCTATCTTTATAGGAACTTGTGCTTGTCCTTGCAGGAAGCTCTACAGTTCCATGCCTGAGGGACGAATAAGACCGTGTCTTTCACACAAACTTGGGTCTTGACAGGTGAAAAAGAAGAACTGAAAATTCTTCTGCACATTGCCAGTGCTCTAGCCCATGGAGATGGATATCTGGGAGGGGGAGATGGGCTCTGTTACCTTAATTAGGGGATGATCACCTTTTACTGACCTGCGATTCGATGCCACCTGCCATCGCAGAGACTCTGTTTCAGTGTCACTGAAGTTGAAAAATCCCTGATTCCATTATTCAGTTTCACAGTAACCTGAGGAAAAATAATGTAATCATCACTTTAAACCCCCTCCTTTTCTCTTTTTACCTTCTGTTGTAATAATGTTGTATTCCCCACTCAAAACATGTCAAGTATCCATAGAAAGGAAAACATGATTTCATTAAATTCTTCAACATAAAGTAGGTTTAAATCCAAATTTAGTTTGTTTGGGTTTTTTAAATTGTTCAGATTCAATAATTCTGAGACATTCCTAATTATTCCAAGGAAGAGTTAAAAAAAAGATTTAAAAATAAGAGCTAATTTCACTCATTTACTAGTACCTCTACTCTATAATTTGCGGTGTGGTAAATTAGTGTTTAGGGGCATCAGATGATGTTTTGGAAACTTTCTAGCCACTTAATAAGGAAAACAGTCATGAAAAATCCAAGTATAAACAAGCAGAAAAGATGTGAGAAAGGAATAGACAGCAAATTTAAGAATGACTTTTAAGTTACATGTTCAAGCTTACCAATAAATCTCTGGCAGAGCTAGAAAGTGAACTTAATTCTGAATTTTGCACCTCTGCTTCAGTTAATGGATTAATATCTTTCCATATGGGAATTTTCCAGCAGCAGCAAAACGGTGTTGTGCCCCTATTGTGGGGCATGAGATTCCTGGTGGTGATTGCCAGAGAACTCCACACTCTGAGTCCAAACACTCAGGCTTTTCAAATGTTGAAATTGTCCCTGATCATGCTGACACCATGTGGACTGAAAATCACAGAATCATGGGATGATTTGGATTGGAAGTGACCTTAAAGATCATCTTGTTCCAACCCCCCTGCCATGGACAAGAACACCTTTCAGGAGATCAGGTTGCTCAGAGCCACATCCAACCTGGTCTTCCAACATTTAATAGGACGGGGCATCCACAGCTTCTCTGGGCAACCAGTTCCAGTGCCTCACCACCCTTGCAGTAAAGAATTTCTTCCTAATATCTAATCTAAATCTACTCTCTTTCAGTTTGAAGCCATTCCTCCTTGTCCTGTCACTACATGCCCTTGTAAATAGTATATTGCAAGGAAACAACGTATATTTAATTCTAGAGGATCTCTGTTTTGATACAGTCGTTATGGAGAAATAGCAAATCTTTTTTTTCCCGGAAGAGCACCAGCAAACACAATTGAAACGATCTTTGTTATCTTTTATCCACCCTTGGACAAAACGTATAGATTAAAGCAAATAAAGAATCACAAGAGAAAGTGACTCCTTAATAAATCACCCAGAGAAGCTGTACTGCTAGAGATGCATACATTTAAAACATGAATTAAAGTTGCTGATCTTATTTGTTCAGCAGAACAGTTTTCACAAAACAGGTCTTTTGTAATGCATTCAAAGAGACGAGATAGTTAATGGTAAAGAAACACAGATCCTTACTAAGAAGGTACTGGACTGCTGCAGTGACAAGCAGGGAGGAGCTGCTTTTCCAGGATGTATTTTGTTTATGAATTGCATATGCATTATACAGGAAGTGAGGTGTGAAGCAGTAAGTGAAGCAGCACCTTTTGTTAGACCAAATCATACAGTTGGGAAAACCAGACAAATTACTGGACATGCAGACCTTTGGTTAGAACTTCACATAAGAAGTTCTGTACTGGACCGGTTCTATATGGACTCAGCTTTTAAGTGTGGCATGATACACATCAGTGCCATGTGCTTAAGAATTTCTCTGTAGTTCACCAAGGACTAGATACAGGGGTAAGAATGGGCTTCATCTTACCTAATCAGCTGTCAAATGTTAGGTGCCTAACTGAAGTACCTGTTCTCTCTATAGCCAATATAGAAAAATAAATTCTCTGAATAACAGCTTATTTAGTCACCTAATTTTAGACACCTGCTCTAGGATAGGATGAATCATGATGTTAAACTGTCTACTCAGTCACTCTGCTGTAGGTTCCTGCTTTTGCAGGAGAGGTGAGAGTATTTCCTCAGGTGTTGCATTTCTAACTGAGGTACAGCCAGCCTCACTTAAATACCCTTCCACTTTGATTGACAGGTAGTGCATTGCAGTGATTGAAGAATATCCACACTGCTTAGTCTCTTGACTGTGCTCTGAGTTTCTCTGCAAGAAAGACACAAACACTGCCAAGACTTCCCGTGCTCTAAATCTTTGCTTGTGTTGTCCACTTAAGACTAAAATTTATTACTATATGTGTGCAATGCGTAGCATTAAGAGATCCAGACTTTATCAATGAGCATAATTTAAAAAATAGCCATAGCAACAACTATCTGGTGAGTTAATTTCAAACCTCCCTCTTTCATTTGAGATCCAGAGCCTATAGAAACCAGGCCAACAGACAATCAGAACTTTTCCTTTCCCTCACTCTTTCCATCATACACATATCTGATAAAGAAAGAAGAGACTGAGTGTAACTCAGACTTATCTTTTAAGAATTAAGAAGTAAAAAATTATTGATAATTATCTTACTTGTAACTGTGATGCATTTTTAATGTGTGGGTGAAAGAGCAGTGCAGTGCTTTTGCTTCCTTTCATCTGATAATGAAATATTTATAGCTCGTATCAGTAAAGTCATCTGATCTTGTCTCAGGTGTTACCTTTTGTATTTTAAAATAAATATTTGGTTTGCCTAATCTAAGCAGTTATTATATTTAGGAGAGAAATAAGAATCAGTCAATGGCAAATTTGTAAGACAAAATCTGAATGTAGCAAAGCCCAAGTAGGTGGAAGAGAAACCGGTCAAGGCAGTGGAGGAGATGTGACCTTCATTATACCTGTCCATTTCTCATGTGCATATTCAGGTACTCTCCATTCACGCTGTGACCATGCAGTAGGATTCCTGAGCTGCTTCGGGGACGTATTTCAAAAACAACTTCAAATTTCAGGCCTAAACTGAAGGATTCATCTGTGAGGTAAAAAGAATAACATTATTTTTGTGCTGAGTTAGTGATGAAATTGGACAATTATTCAAAGTCAAAATAGAACATCAAACCCCGGGTGGATTTTATTTGTCCTTAAAACTCTTGAAACGTGAGATAGCATGGTGTGCTGTCAGTGACCCATTTCAACTTTTGTTTTGATTGTGTTTGCTTAGAGTACTAATAAAGGTTTATTTACTTTTCTCACTATTTAAAAAATGTATTTTGTTTAAAATATTTCTTAGCAATGAAATGGACAGCAGAAAGTAAATGATCTGTATTTTTTGGCAGTTTCTTATTGTGCAATTTCCTAGGCACTCAGCAGTCATTATTGAGTGAGTGGGAATTCACTTGAGCTTTGATGATTCAGTACGAGAAACTCCCTTTTTCAATCTGGTGACAGGCCAGGGAGCAAATTAGAAACACTTGTCTGATTCTTCTTGGTGCTGCCAGTGAATAGGGTTGTGCAGTTTCATTTCTTGTTGAGATCAGAGCCTATGTGACCAAAACAACCTCATAAAACGCTTCCTGGAACACAGCAGGCCTAAATGACAGAAAAGATGTGTTCTGTCATGCTGTTCTGTATCAAGACATGAAAAAAGTATTTCTGCAGGATTTTTTATTTTAATGTTGTTTTATTAATTAAAACAATAAGAGATGACCATTTAATGGTGTACTTGGTGTTGGCCACATTGACTTCTATGATAATTTTTAGCATAATATAGTCTGTTCCTTTGGTAAATTATTCTTATTATTTGAAATACATACATACAGATGTGTTTATGTTACAACTTGTTAAGATTCATGGTGACATTGTGACCTGTCAATATCACTGGCTTACCACAACAGTGATCTGTTTCTGGTAATCCTTAAGTCTCACAGCCTCAGGAATTACCACACTCTTTAGTGAAAAATGCCATTCTGAAGCACAGGGAATATTACAGTCCTATTTTGGGATACATTTGTTTAAGAGTATATTACCAAGGACGACATATCCTCCTTCCGATGAAAAGTATGTTCCTGCTTCTGATGGGCCTTCAAAGCAAGGTGTTACACTAAAAGTCTGTGAAGCTGAAGTAAGTGATCTTCCATTGAGCTGTAAGTTGCTGAGACAGCCACTAAAGCTGTAGACAGAGTTAATCTGAGGGGTAGAAAAACCCTTGATTAGTAAATAAACTCCTTGTGGAAGGAAATAAATTCTTCTGTCTTTATTTTTACTTGTTTATAAGCTGTAAGGCTGTGATTGGCTGGCGCGTAAGTTTTGAACTAAAAAACAATTTCCAGAGAAGGGAAACAGGAAAAATGATTCTCTTAGCCTCTCACGTCTTTTTGATGACTTCAAGGTAATTCCAGCTTGTGTTGTTTCTCAAACAGTCCTTACTGAACTGTGAGAAACAAAGCAAAACTAGGGCAAGGCAGTGCTATACATCTACCTCATAGCCTCAAGGCAAGACAGGTCTACTTTTTCAGAGTAGTTTATCTGTCTTGTTAGGCACATAACACTAAAGATTACCTTGAAAGAGACTGTTATGTTCATTTTTGGTTTAACACTCCTTTCCATATACTTCAGTACCAAGCTGTAGAACGGAATCCTGACCTCTAGGTACTTAAAACAGAGGTACTAAGACAACATTAAAATCTCTCCAAAACTCATTCTCTATCTCACACCTCAGGGTGAAATTGATCTTGCCTAACATTACTTGTCTCATCTAATTTTGGATGTCACTAGGATTTCTCTGTTCCTCATGGACCATTGTTTTCCCAGCTGCTGCTCCAAGGTTATGGAAACCTAACCCAGGTACCACCAGCCCAGCCCTGTGGGAGCTTTGCTCTATACGTGAACTGAGCTGTCTGCTCCTTAGCAGGATGAGGGTCAAGATCTTCATAAGCTTTTGTCTGATCTCATTCCTACAGTCATCTTTTGTATTAACTTTACATAAAAGTATGGGGTCTGTACATGGAAGTCTGCTTTACCTGGATGTTTCTTACAGCTTTTCCGGGAGCTACACCTCCGATATAGAGTGGTTCCGTGACTTGCCAAGTATTTGCATTCCCATCAAAGGATTCTTCCAGTACTCGGAGACCATCGATTATCAAGCGACCAATATTTTTGCCTCTAATAAAGATCACCTAGGAAGGGAAAAAAAAGATGTGGAAGATTACTTTCATCTGTTAAGGGATCACTGCTGTGCAGTAGAAGAAGATGAGATATTTGAGAAGAAAAGTGTGTGAGTGATACTCACGAGAGTGATACTCTACAAGCCTTTTTTGTTAACTCCCAGTGTTCTTTGCTGGACAGCACTCTTTTTTCATATTCATGTGAAAGCTAGATAGCAAAACTGCTGCTTTTCTTACATTTTGGTGTATAAGACAGAGGTAATCAAGGTGTCATGAGGTCTACTGAGATCTACCCATCTTATATCTGCATACATGATTCATTTCTACCTATCACTGTTAACATTTTCACAGCCTTCATTAGTTTTATGGTGTGGATTCATCCAACCTGCTTTAGACACTTAAATGCCCAAGTCAGTAGTTTAGTAACTGTAGACTTCCTCTGTAGTTAATGAGGAGAGAGAGAGAAACCTACAAGAGGGAAATTCACCTTGACTCTTAAAATTGTCTTTTTATTTTCATAGACTGCTGAGGTAGCCCAAGACAGCTGTACTCCTTTCTTAGGCACTTCAAAGACATTTGCTGAACAAAATTATTCTAGTCCTTTCTTTCCCAGCTCTCTTAACTCTTAACTGCCTTACTATTCTGCTTGTTTCCTTCATTTCTGTTCAGCTGTTAGTGTCGGGAATTGCTGAATTTTTATAACTGACTCACTTTCCCGTCCCTAGTTAATGACTTGATAAAATGCTGCATGAAGGACTTGAAAATATTGATGGAAGTTTCTCCACTTATAGGTGTGTTTATGAATACTTGAATGAAAACTCCCTGAGCTGTCACATGAGCAGTGTCTTTACTGCAGCCTTGATAGCATGTGCCATCACAATGATTGCTTTCTTTTACTTACATTGTGCCACAGACCATCATTGTATTTCTCTTGGCTCTTAATCCTTATCTTCTGATGACCAGCATTAAACATAAAAATGAGTCGGCCATGAGCAACGAAAAGGGCCATGAAGTTGGTCTCTTTTTGATCCGAAACGTAGAAAATCATTCCATGAGATGAGTGAGTTTTCAGACTGATAGAGAACTGAGCTCTGGCACATAAAACCACAATATTAACATTAAAGCAGATACATTTGATTTAAATCAAACATCAGGCAGAGGAAGACTGAGATTCTCCTTTCATCCAAAGAAATATTCATCTTCTTTATGGAAGGGGTGTTTCTGAGAAACATTCTGTGATGGTTTTTTGAGCAGAAGTCAAAGTTGGAGAAGAAGCTGCCTGGCAAGGAACTTGTTTTCAAAAATTAAAATCTCTGGAGTGAATAAATTCAATGCAGACCACCGAAATCTGACACTATATACACTACATTTCCTTTCATGTTAAACACCAATGTTGGAGAATTTTTAAGTGTGATGGCATGGAGGCCTGGTGTTTAATGTTAGTCCAGGCTTGGTCTAGGCTTCCCCTTCCTTGTAGTTCCTTGTGAAGTCCAAGACAACATGGGAAGTTATACCATTGTTGGTTGGACGCTATCATAGAGAAAGTTTCTTGAGTGATTGCTGTTATTACTTATGGTCTAAAACATGGCAAAGCTGTATTGGTGTAGGACAGTGCCAGAACTGATTCCTCCTTCTTCTGATATGAGGTGACTAACCTAGTTTCCATTCTTCATTTTGTTTCGAGGATCTATACATTACCAGTTGCATGTGTGTATACATTCTACAGACACTCAGTCCTTTGCCAATATCAGTTGTTTTACAATGCCACAACTCATTGGTTTTTTTAAATGAACATTACAGTAACAAAGCTTTAGCAACAGGTGGAAAATAAATATGTATTGTAGGAATGAAGGTGGGATGAAGATATTAGAGTTTGGGTTTTCCTTCATATGGGTACCATCAGGACTGCCCTAAGTAAAACACTATTGAACTGAAATGAATATAATGATTTTTTAATTTAAATCAGGAAAAAACACTCTTTTTTTCTGAGTTAGTGGTCTGGTATGCTTCCAGGAAGTGATGTGTTGTTGAATTTATAGTCTTTAATGGAAAGTATTAAACTAAAATTCTTGTTGGATTTTGAATATTGCATGACATACTCTGTGGGAGCATGAAAATTAAATGTCGACAGTATCTGGACTCATTATTAATTACATTTCGGTTATGGCTTGCATTGGACAAGGTTTTCATAGCTTTATGTCCTACTGCACTGTGAAGATTCCGAACCATTTCACTACTGACAAGATCCACTCAGTATGTTACTCCTTCCTTTCTGCTCTAATGCCTTTGCTTCTTGGGTAAAGAGACTGATTATTGTGCATTGCTTGTATAGAACTAGCATCCTCAAAAGCTTCATATAAATAGGCAAGGACACACATTTTGTTTATATGCAAGGGAGATGAAGACTCCACAAGATGGATGTAAATGGAAACACATTCTATGTATTGCTCTTACTCAACTGAAGCACCTTTTAATATAACCCAACAACATGTTCTACACAGAATGTAGCCTAAAATATAAAGGAAAAAACCAGGGTAACAGCAGAAATGTGTCCCTTTAAAAAAAATTTGAAATAGATCTTTCTCCTGCCCAGCATATTTCATTTTTATTTCTAAAGTCACTTTACCTTTGACTGAAATCCTTTGGTATGTGATCAAATTCTTGCCGGCTGTTTGCTGTTCCTCCAAATTGATAGGCATGTTCGGTTGCCTTGGGATTCATGGACAAGTGGCACTGGGGGTCTCTTTGAAAATTCACTTGATACAGTTTCTTGAGGCCAGATGAAGACTGTGAAATCTTGTCTTTATCTCTTCCCACCTTCATAGAAAAAAGACTATTAACCAGAATTTTTAGCTAATATTGGACATAATAAAATAACAGTATCATTTACATATGAACTAGTAATATATTATTTCCCTACATAAATACCGTGATTGTTTCCAAGTCAAATTTTCCTTGAACAGATCTACTATAAATGCTGATTTAGGACAGAACAAGGGATAAACAAAATACTTGCATAGCTAACATAATTACAATTTTTTTTTTTTTTTTTTTTTGCGGTTTTCCTAATTAAATCCTTTTCTCTCTGCTTTTGGTGATATCAGCTATACTATAGGCATAAGAGGATATACTTGGACTAGAAATTCTGCATGCTGGAAGAAGGTTTTTTACCCCCTTATATTAATGTGTGCTAATTGTACCCAGTAGAGAGCCACACGGAAGTAGCTGAGAACAGAAGCAAGCTTATTGCCTTTAGAATACAGAAAAAAATCAAAAACGCTTGTTTCTGAAGTACTTTCTTTAAGAAGTCAGGTATTTTATTTTAGAGTTCTAGCAAAAGAGAATGATGCAAATGTAGGCCAGATAGATTGTGTCAGGGCAATAATTTGCAGTGATGGAATATATAAAGGAACAGGATCCTTTCCTTTATATACGTGACATTGTCTTTATGCATTTTAGATCCATAATTTGGAGAATTTTGGAAAACTCTAGAGTGGTACTGGAGATATTTCTATCAGACCTTTTTATTACGGTTTCCTTTGGCTTTTGATGAGTTTTTTCCTTTCTTATGGAAAAGAGCCACCGGAGGAGATTCAACAGGGCATCCATACAAAGATGCCTGAACTTTCTCAGAGTACTTCTGGAAATCTTCTACTTCAACCTCTTGATCCAACCTGTGTTTCAAAGAGGAGATGACAAGAACAACTTTTTTTTCCAAGTGTTGGTATTATCTGCATAAAAATCTCAGAATTGTACATTTATAGATAAACTTATATTTGAATGGGCTATTTTTCATTCTTGGGTCAGGGATAAAAGTACAGATTGATCAGTCAATGTATAGGTAACGAGGACAGCCTATACTGCCTCTGCCTGTTGTATACATGCTGGCATAAACAGAGTGTCAACCTGCAGCATCAAATTCAACTTTAAAATCTATATAAGAACATTTCGTAGAGCAATTAAGATCAACACATTCTGACCATCTTCTCATGAGCAAACTCCTAACTTCCCCAGTTTCTGTGAGATGCCTTAATATAATTTTGTTTCAAAGGCCGACCCGAAAACTACATAATATAAAAGTAAATTACAGATATGCAAATTATTCATTGCACCAGCAGCATTAACAGGTGCAGTACTGAAATCTTATTTCATCAAGTTATTCCCACCTTAACAATGTCTTAACCTAGCAGATCTGTGCCAACAGATTCCACGGCAAATAAGGTAAGAATCTTATTCACACATGCTGTCTAGCCTCACAAAATGAGATAGGAAATTTTATTGTGACAATAAATCACTTCTCACGAGCTACTATTCAAGTTGTCAGTCAGGGGCAGTGACTGCCTGTTAATGTGTTTGGGAGGATGTTACTCACCTAGTGAAGTAGGCGTTGCTTATGCAGCCAGTGAAGTTGGCTTGCTGCGTTTTGAGGGGAGAGCCACCAAAATAAAACTTCTTGATGCTGTCTGGGCTTTTCCCTGCTCTGTCCTTTGCTGGGTTCTTCTTGCTCTGTTTCTTGTCATCGACAGTCAGCTCGTACCTGCAGAGGCAAAGCATCCATTTTGTAGGCTTGCTTTGGAAACGTCAATGCCAGTGATCAGACAGCAATTACGTGCACCCAAAATGCTCCACTCAGTGCATGCATCACCTAATGGTAGTGCTCAAATACATGAGAGGACCTTTTTGCTTTCAGCTGTGCAACAAGTAGCAGTGAATTGGCAAAGTTGTGTACAGAGGCCCATGGATTTAATATTACCCTGCAGTTAATTGTGAAGTCCAAAAATGTACAGTGAAGAAAGATAAACTAAGGGATTGCTGATGAAGGGATGGAGCCACCATTTGGGTAAAATAATATCCAAGCACATGCTAATCATTCTAGTTTATGCCCCTATCCCTTTTTCCTTCTCTTTCATCACAGTATATTGGTGTTTGGTATACAGTGCTTTTTACCTAATCTGATTTTGGAACCCATTAATTGTTGCAGAAGTAATGAATGATTCTCTGGCTTTAGTAAGAAACTGAGTATACTAAAGTATCAGACATTGATTTTGTTTGCAAACTCAGGGAAATATGACAATTCCCAAGGTTATTCCAAGGCACCTTTTCACACCTTCAGCTTTTCAAACCGTGATTTTTGGATGTCAGAAGTCATAGATACAAACCTTCATTTCCATTAGAAAAGTTAAGAATGGTCTGCTTGTATCTCATAGGCAAGATTCTTAAAGAAAGTTGCTTTGATTATGTGACCCTCTAAAAAATATTTAAACATATAAACAATAGTAAAACATACCAATAAACCAAAGCTTTCAAATTTTTCAATTTGAGAGACACTTATTCCCTACGGCTGTGTTTAGTCTTACATTTGTGACTGCCAGTGCTAAAAATATTTTTAACAGGTTCCACTGTGTATATCCCAAATGAATGCTTTATGTGAAGATGCCTCAATTACTTTAGGGTCGACTGGGAATTGTTTTAACAAATTGGAAGAATCAAGCCTGTTAAAAAATGAATCTCATGCTAGCCTTAAATGTTATTAAACTGTGTTCTTACCTGAGGACAAAAAAGAACTAGGCTTTCAGAAAAACTATTATTTTCATTTTATTAAAAATTCCCATCATCTTGTGCTCAGGCCAAGCTGGCCAGTTTTCAATCACATTTAAAAATCAGTCACTTAAAAAAAGCCCCACTCAAGTGTCACTTTGAAAGTGAGTGTTAAACAATAATGTGTTTTACAAGAAATATTTTTATTCTAAAGGTAGGGAATAAGAGATGCTGGACAGCTTTACCTTTCTGGGGTGACAGAAGTAATGATGAAATGGGTTTTTCCATCATTGTAACTTCGGTCTTGTGACTGAATTTTGGTTCCACTTGCATTTAAAACCACCGCACCTCTCTCCATAGAGATGGATAATACATCTGACTGAAATACAGAAAAAAGCATCTTCATAAGCAAGTATTACACAGAAAAATGAACAGTTCTGTGCATTTTCCTGTTGTATTTATTTTCCCTCTGGCTGTTTTCCACATTTGTGCTTAATTTGCAAAAAGATGTACTCCAAGAAGCAAAACAAGAGATGGTATCATTAGAATTTATATTCTTGCCATTTTTAAAGCCTGAATTCTGGAAATTCTGCTGCTGATTATGTCTCATGTATCTGTCACATGAGCTCCTTCCATGTAGCACAAATGTATGATGTTTACATTTCTTTTGTGTTTCTGGTACCCTGGTAGTGTATTGAGCAGCTGTTAAGACCAAGACTTTTTTCCTTTTTCTAATTCCCTCTGATCGGACCCTTTCAATCACTCAAAATTATCTCAGAGATAAGATGTGCTATCTGGGTCAGGCATACGGGATCACTAGCCACTAGCAGGAGTACTCTCAGTTCCATCAGAGCAAGCGCTGCCACTGTGCATCTGTAGGAATCATTCTGTCTCGTTCTGCCAAGTGCTAAATAGCTGAACTTCCGTTTGTTAAGTAGAGCACTTGGCACCTCATAGGATTAGAGCTTTTGAGTTAAAACCTGAAGCGGTGTGTGTGTGTGAGGCCTCATTTATGCAAACGATGTGGGGAACTGACACCGTCACTGATTTCAATTTAAGGTAATACTCCAAACTGCAGCACGTAAAAGTTTAGAAGTGGTTATCGGTGTCACACAGCCTTCTCTGCTGCGCTGCTGATGATATTCTGCAAGCATAGCAGAACAGACATTTGGGGGTGGTTGCAAATGTTCTGTCATCTGAGCTCATGCTTGCTGCAGATGCCAGTCTGAGCCTGCAGGATCTTGGGATCGGTTTGTCTCACACAACATTTTGTGAGTGCAAGTCCATATTTCTGCCCGTGTCACACTTCAGAGGGGGTATTGAGAGCAGCCTGGCTTCCCATAGCTGCAAGGAGCCATTCTCAAGTGCAGCTTTTCTCAGTCACACGTGGAGGTCCGAGTGCCATCTGGGAATATAGGCAGTTTTCTGACTGATTCCTGTCAGCTCGGCAATGCTCAAAATACCATGCCACCAATTCAAACAAACTTTGCTTCTAGGTGATTGTCTGGATGGCAAATGTCAGGTCCTTAATATTATTTGTACTTTGGTAGCACCTGCAGGTCCAAATAAGGATTGCAGTGCTGCTGAGTACAACAAGCTGCTCTGTGCATTTCTGCCCTAGAGGACTTCAGCGAGCACAAATGGATGCATGTTAATTCTAGGCATATGATCCAGTTCTCAGCATCAAAATAATGTTGAAGCATTGCTGGTTTTTATCTGTAGATCAAATGCAAACTGTAAAAATGAGGTCACCAGTGCATGCTTCTGTATTGCAGACTGCTTTCTCTATCATGAAACCATAAAGCGAAAAATTGTATTATTCTCCTCGTATTCTCCTGGGAAAAGATGCACAGGTAAAATAAAACAAACCGTAAAAAAATAGATACTTACTCCTTCAGAATAGTAAAACAACAGCCCGCTGGGCTGCAATGTCCGGAAATTAAAGCCTCCTTCGAATTCAGTAAAGAGGGACACTTTTTGGCTTGATGCAATGAAGCTCTCTCCATTGAAATAGGCATTGCGGGACATCTATGTATTAAATAAAACAAAATTACAAGTAAACCTCAGAAAACATTCCAATAACACAAAGAATGAGGCTATTTTTTTTTTTTTTTACAGCTGCAGCCAGTTCAGTTCTAAAAAACCTTCAATTTTTCCTGCATATCTTGACCTAATTTATATAGGCTTTCTGAAAAAACTTGAGAAAGTGTAGCAATTTTAGACTAAGTCAAATTATTCTCAGCTTCCTGGGATCTTGGCCTCATCTTAAGTCTGCTGATGTTAGTGAGCATGAAAAGTAGAAGCAGAGGGGCTCACACCTCCATCTGAGCTGTGTGGCACTGAGTCACAGTTCCAACACATGATATATTACTTTGTATGCTGGCTACTGGAGTAGGGTGGAGGGTGTTGGACATGGTGATCTCTAACCCTTTGAGTCTCAGGAGCAAAACTTGGTCCAAGGTAGGACAAATTACAGATAGCTTCCTTGTTGACACAGGGTAAGACTGGAGTGATGAGTTCTGCAAGTGATCCTTCCCCTTCACAGGTTTGCAGCATGGCTTTTGGTAGACATGGCCACAGGATGAAGAGCCCAAACACAGTCTGTATTTGCCAGCCTTGCACTGTAATGGAAAAATACTGAATAATGGAAGGGACCAGAAGCTAAATGGCAATTTTCTCAGAGTTAATGCTGGTGCAGTTGGTGTGTGTGTCACAGAGGAAGAGCTGATCCGGCTTAACGAGAGAACTCATTTGAAGGGTGAATATTTTGCTGTCTTTTCCATTTCACACATCCGTGTGAAAGGATGCCTGTAAGGATGATTCTCCTCGTATCTTTAAGAGAAAACGAATTACATCGGAGTATTTCCATTCAGAATACAGCACAAAATTTATTTCAGGTCCAGCTTTCACACTGCAATTTCACATATAAGAAGAATTTTAAGTGAAACACCTTGTGCTATAGTTCAGAGTGAAAATTGAGTATTATGTCAGCAGACTTAACAGACACACACAAACCCCCACCTCTGCCACTCAGTGGCAGAGTGCGTGGTCATTTCCTCAGTGGAAGACTGTCTTTCCATTGTTTAGAGTAAACCTCAAGCTCCCAGCTATATCCATGGTCAAAATTTGCTGTTTTGTCACAAACGGTGTTAAGCTTACCAGTGAATCCTCTGGGCACCCGTAGCTGATTCCCAGGGTTCCTGGTTCTTCCAACAAGTTGAAATCCTTCTTTTGGAACTGGAAACCTTTCATGCAGCCTTTAAAGCCGATACTTCCTGCCAGATGTGAACTAATGCTGTTGGACGACAATGCCAAACAAGCTGCAGTTAGATAGTACTTGCCTTTCTGAACAGGTTTTTGTTGCCAAGATGTTCTAAAAGAGCTGGAAGAACTTCAGTCATTTGCCTCACTAGTGCCCAATTCTTGCATCTTTATGGAAAACAACTAATGAGCCACATTCTGTGTTTTGAAAAGTCACGATGCACCAGTTGTAGTAAATATTGTGTCTTTATAACCACTTAGAGTGAAAATAAATGGATTTTTGTATCAATTTTTTTAGTTTTGAAGAGAAGTTCTGATTTAGGTTTCCTGTCTTGCTTTTACTAGCAAGTTCCATTCTTGGCTTTGCAAGCAAATGGATCTCTATTTCTTAATAAAGATACTAACAGAGGTCAGGGAAGTAAGAGTAAATTCTACTTACTGATGTCTGGGTTTACATAATTTTAAATGAGAGCAGTGGGTGGGCTTCCAGGATCCTTTTTATGTCAGATTTGAGGTAGACAGCACAGCAGTGTATCTCAAGTGCTCCTACTCATTACTCTCAGTTTTTCAATTCCACGCTTTACCAAGATACCACAACATAACAGCACAGGGTGAACATAATTGAATTTATCCTCACAATTCTCAAGGTGCATGAAGGAGTAATTTGAGTAAAATCACAGAGAGTCTGTGACAGGAGCAAGGAAATTACATGGGAGCTACTGGGTACCAGTCCAGGAGACAACTAGGGAACAAATACACTGAAGGAGTGAATGTGAAATCCAGAGTTTTGACCTGGCTGCCTGGAAACAGTCTTTGTTCTTTAGGCAAGATGTACCTTAGCAGTGGGACTCTCTTCACCTCATGTGACATGATACTGCTGACACCTGCTACCTGCACTTGCTGTCTATGAGTTATGGCACTGTAAGGCAGACACTGGAAACATGGCAGATGAATCAAGATCTGGAAATGCCCATTTTTTTGTGTTGGCAAAAACAGATAATCGGGTGAAGTAATGCAGATGTACACGTACACGTCTGAAATACGGTGAGAGAAGGAGTGCACTGAGGGGCTTAATTTGCTCCTCAGTGAAATCAGCAGGAAGGCAAAATCAACAGGAAGGGTCCTGCCATCCTTACTGGGATTTGGACCAAAGTGTGGAGTATCAGTCAACCAGTATAATCTCTACTCTGATTGACCATGAGGCTGGCTGGATATGACAAATATGCCTTTCTGTTAAATGCCACAACCTTTTCTAGCAACGGGCTGTAGAAGAAAGGGTTTCTCCGAAAGAAAGGCTTCTGAGTTAATTTCTTAACTCAGTTAAGAGTTAAGTTGCCAGTGCTCCTACCTACCCTTAGCTTTCTGCTTTATGCAGTGACTGAGGTGGCAGAAAAAATAACGTATAGTGGTATTTCCAGATTCATTTATTTGGACAAAAAAGGAAATTGACAGCGAAAAGTGCATTTGAAGTGAGTGAAAATATGCTGCTGTAGAAGATTAGACTACTCTAAGACTAGAGCTAGTTTCGCCATGCTGCTGCTGCCCTGCAAAGTCAGTTAAATATGAGTCTGTCTGCAAAGAGAAAGCAAAAATATCAGTAGTAGATAGTAGTAGTAGAGAGAGAGTAGTACATCACCAGCAGCATACTAACTTATGCTCCTGATGAAAATAGAATGATGCTACCACATTTGGCCCATACTTTTTTGCTGTCTGCTCTTGTCAAGAGAATGAAAACTGACTACAATATCAGAGACAAAGTTGCAACTCTGTTTAAATAATTTCCACATATATTTTTCAACATCATGTTTGATAGTATTTTTATAATGCCTATAGTCTTTTTTTTCTGATGCAGCTTGTTAATTGAGATTTTATTTTTTCTGCTTTGACAGTACCTTCCAGGTGTTTTTCAGAATAACCACAATCTGCTCAGAAAACTGCAGGCATAATTCATGTGATTCATCTTTTATCCTACATTTGTGAACAAGTCTCATCTGCCATTGAGCTGCTCAATTGCCTAGATTTCTAGGTCCTTCTGGGCTTTTTCAGTGTTCTTTAGGCTTGATTAACGAAAGTAATTTTCACCATCCTTCTGTACTTTCTTTCTAGATCATTAATGTATTTAATACGAACCCCGAGAGAGATCCTTTGAGCATGTGCTGTAGACTTTTTATACTGTGAAAATTGAAAAGTCACTACTATGTCCTATTTTCTCTTTCCCAGCTGCTTTCTAATCCACAGCAGCCTTTTCTCTCTCCACTCCACTAGCTTTCTTAATAGCCCCTTATGACAGACCTTTGTAAGGAACTATTTGAAAGGACAGATAAATTATACACTCTGTTTCTCCCTTGCTCACCACTTTGCTTGCATGTTCAAATAATTACATGGGATTGAAAGGCATAATTTTTCTTTATGTGAAGTTTGCTTCTATCTTAAAAGCTTAAAGATTAAGTATTTTGTATCTCAGATGTTATTTATCAAGTCAACAGTTTCTTCTGACAGCAAAATAAAGAATAAAATTTCAGGAGATTTACCACTAAGTCCTAGAAACTATCATGCAATATTTGCTCTTTTTTTTTGGCTTTTTTTTTTTTTTAACATGGAGGGTATTCCTGCTAGCAGTTGTGACACTTGAAACAGCAGCTGGAGCCTTTCTGAAAATTCCGGCTGTGCTGTCTGACCCCGGGAATGAATATTGCCTATCAGAAGAACACACTCTTCTTCAAGCAGCCAGTTTGCTCTAAGAGCATCACCCTGGGGTCCGGCAGATACCAACGGCAGGAAATGAGAGTTACACAGTCTACTGAGGTTAAACTTGGTTTCTGTCAAATGGTACAATGGGAAAATGAGACTTTTTGTTTTCTTCCCACACCTACATAGAGCTAGCTGACTTGGATCCAAAGAGAATCTGACATGAATCAGAACTGAAATGCTTAGTGGGAAAAAGATCATTTTTAGATTTGAAAATGCGGTTGGTAGAGGGTCTTGGTCACTTTTTGCAGAGCAAGGAACAATAGCAATTTTATACGTTAACATGTTCTTTGAAAATGCCTTTTTGCTTTAAGAACACAACTGTTTCTGTTACCCTTATTAAAACTGGGCCAGTTTCAGTAGAATTTAACTGTACTGGATCAAGCCTAATCTTCAATACTTAAGAGCTCTGAGAGACACTTAGAAGAGTGTCTGAAGGGTTGTTTTATATCATGTTGATGCCAAAGGAATTGTTCTATTGTTACCCCTTAAGGACAGGCCATACAACTTAACTTACATATGGTGATTAATTGAAAATACTGATTGAATCCCATTTGTAAACCAACCTAGAGTGCAAGATCTCAGCAGGCGCTCCTCCAATGTAAATATCTGTGAATGGCATTGCTGTTCTTTCATTGTCCACACTTTTTATATGTCTTCTGTCTACTACCAAGATCATCTTCTTGGAATTGTGATATATAATAGAAATCTGAAAAGAAAAGCATGTGCTTACAAATGTCATCTTTTGTAAGCTGTTATGGTGATCTTGCAAAACTGACTGCATCTTAAATCTTATTGTTTGAAAAGTTCATCCCATTTATCAGAGGAGTTGTTTGTAAATTGGGAGAGGCTGACAGTGACTACCAGTAGGAAGCTTGTTTCAGTGTCACTATTTCTCTGATGACTGCATCCTCAGGATATTTCACTTGTGAATAAAGCAAATGAAAGTACTCATGTTGAATTCTGCGCTGTGGCAAACAGAGAAGCTCCATAAACTTCAGAATGCTTTCTTGATTTATCCAAGAAGTTAGGGCATACTTCTTAAAAAAATTATTTCATTCTCAAAGCGTAAAAAGCTTAATTGTTCTCTGCTTAAACATGAGCAGAACTATGGCTGTAGTTTTGGTCACGAATCAGACTTTGAATTTGCATCAAGTAAAAGGCCGGAGAAGCAACTCACTAAGGGGATTTGCTACTGTCACACTGGCTTAAGGCAAATTCCCTGAAAGCAAATACAAGTAGATATTTTTCATCTGTCAAATTCCATAAAATACTGTGCATATATAGAAGGTTGCTACCAAATCAACCGTCTTTTCAAATGAAATGGGAAATGCCATAATTCTTGTAATACCTACTACAGTTCAACCTACCACAAATGCGTAACAACTAAGGTGGTCAGGTTAACTTAATGACACACTTTTATTTGAGGAAAGTTTTATATTTGAAATAGAGAGCTGTCCTTGATATAATTTAATTTTGAATTAATAAAACTTTTTCTCCCATGTGAATGGTCTTGTCCTTGGTTAGTAATACACGCAATCTGTCTACAGACACTGATTTTTGAGGAGGCAGGGAGAGCCTTCCCTTTCCTCTGTTCAGTACTGGTGGGACTTGCATGTACTCTACTCTTCTGCCTGTTCTATCATATCACCATCTGCACCCTCATCCTTTTGCTTCTTTCATGGTTGTTGGAGCAATTATTGCTGCTTTGGAGCTTTGGGGATGGTTGGTCAAACCACTGTGATAGTAGCCACATCTGTACCTCATGAAATTTAGCATCGTTAATCTGAGCTTTCTTCATGGAGTCCTCGAGAAGCACGGGGCCATTGCTGAAACCAAAGTCATAGCGGAGGTACAAGAAACCATTGTGCATCTCTAGGCTGAAGAACATGCTCTGTATGAAGCAAAACAGCAGTCAGAAAAGGACTATGTGGCAGCAATTTAAAAAAATGAATAAAAAGCGTTATGAGACTGACATTGGGAAAAGCATGCTGAGAAATAAATTTTTATTTGCAAAATTATAACACAGTTTCTATATTTTTATATTTATAATATATGTGTATATATGCACATGGACATAATTGTTTTATAAGTGGCACTTTTGGAAGACTTGGTGAACCATTTCCCTATAGAAATAGTATTCGGTAGCACAGTGATGTCCCTATTCTTTACCAGCAGGGTATTCTTGATGCAAACACATCTATTCACTGTTAAAATAATACCACTTGCCCTAAATGAAAGATATTATACTGGTAAAAGCAATGTTGAGCTAAAATGGCTGTATCTGCATTAGCAGCTTCTATCACAATGTCTGCAATTGCTCAGGATTTTGTCTTTTCCCAGCCCTGATCAGCACTGATGTATTTACTGAAAGGTGAGCAATAGCTAGAGTGTATTTACTACGTGTTTGGTTTCTAGAATTCCTGACTGTTCCTACTTTGTGATTCTAGTTTCTGTTCTGTGGCTGGGTGACCTGAAATTTATAGACAGGAGCTGTACTTTAGAAAATTTTTAGGGAGTGCTTGAAATGAAGGTCTGCATCTTAGAATTAGTCTTGTTCCAAAACCGAACATAAAGAAACAGAAAGAAAAGTTTACAGCAAATGTGCATCTGGGTTAATACTTTTGATGCTAATGTTTGTCTTCTCTCCCAGTGTTTGTGCCTAATGGAAACATGGGGACAATAATTCTCAAAACACTACTGCAGGCCGAGAGCTGCTGTCTTTGACATAAATGAGCCCACCTTCAGAAGTCACTACTTAAAGAAGTAAGAGTAGGTTTTAATCTAGCACTTTTAAATGAAACTGCAGCTTGGGTTTGTTCTGAACAACTTAAAAATGAAACAAGGATTACATTCAGAATATTTATGAGCTGTCTTTGCAGAATTGAATACCAGCTTACACAGACTTTCTGAAAGTGCTTGTGAGGAGGCATGGTCTCCCACAGCTGATATCCAACTTGATTGCAGTTTCCACTGACAAACACAAAGTGCATACATCTCCAAGAAACCTCTAGGTGCTTTTGCTTGGTAGAAAAGCAAGTGCTCTGCAATAAAGGCTCCTAAACTTTTAACAGCAGCTGCTTAGTCAAAACCTCCTAAGAATGAAGGTTAGTGGTAGCAAGTATGCTGCAGAGCAAATTGTTTCCCACAACCCTCCTCTGGAAGTTACTCTGAAGGCAAACACTGGAGAGTAGCTCTTCTAATAAGAGTGGATTTTTTTTCTCCTAAATGCTTAAAGCAGTGTTACATGTAGGTGTCTAGACAAATGCCTGTCTGTGAACTGCATGTGCATAGGAAAATGTTTTCTGAGGCTTTACTAGGTTGTAATCCACACAGGATTTCGGAGATTGATGTAGAAATGCCCAAAGACCAAAAAAAAAAAAAAAAAAAAAAAAAAAAAAAATCCCCATTTGTCTTTGGAGGCTATTTTCATGTCTTCAAACTCTTACAGAGATTGCATCACTCTCACACTTCAGAAAAGCTCCTGACATTTGTAACAAGCCTTTTTTATTTGGACTGCTTTCTGTTTTCAGTAACGTAAATATTTAACTCTAGTACACCCTGAGGCACAGTTACAAAGTGGCAGCTACCACAGAGTGGCTGCTTTTTGGGAGTTACTTCACAGAAATTTCCTATAGCTTTGATTGTCCATTCACATTTAGATAAATGTACAACAACTGGGCTTAACTGAAGTCTCTCTTGAAGTATCATCACAAGGATATGGCCAGTTTGAGGTCCTGACTGTCTCTGGATAAAAGCAGAGTCCAACGCAGAGGCTCAACTTCCTGAGGCTTTTGCAGACCAAATTCCAGTTCCCTCCTAACTTATACATGCACCAGAGAAACACAAAGTATTTCCTCTTTCCAGAAGTTAAATGTGAGAACATAAGCATTTTGGATTTTCCAAGGTATTCTAAGTACTGGGGAACTTGTGGTGCTAATGGCTAAAGGGTACCAGCAGGACTTGGTACTCACCCCATTAATCATCAGCAGGATCAATCCATTGTCTGTAGGCGTTCGAACTTCGATGTCAAATCGAGTCACCTGGCTGAATTTTCCCCTTCTCTCAATGTTTCTGGCCAAGGCATAGCCAGAGCCATCAAAGAAATAGCTCACAGCCCGGCTCTGAGTGAAAGCCAACTTATCTCTGTGGAAAAACAAGCAGGGAAGGATTAGTTGGCACGTACCCCTTTTAAATTAGGGGAACTTAAAGGCCTTTACATACTTTATTGAAATAATTGTTCTGAACTTCTGCTTCTGCCTGGCAATGGTGAAACTGATGACTTTCTTTAAATTTTTTTCTGGGAATTTTTTTCCTGAAAAATAGTGTGTAGCTTTGAAGACACATCTAACTTCTCCATCATTACATCATGCTTTTATCCTGTGCTATGTGTAGAGGACAGGAAAATTCTTTGCTCATCCTTGTAAAGTGACAGGCCCACAGCACTTCCTTATTATAAGGATACACAGATACTTTTATTAAGAGCTTGCCCAGTTTGTGCAGAAATCCACAAGATTTATATATATATATAAAACTTGTCGATGCAATTAGGAGCTAAAAGCGACCAAGTTCCTCCTGGGACAACTCAATACCACCTTCACTTCTTTAATGTAAAGCAGGAATGAGCCATCAGGGCCGGCACTCGTAACAAACGGGAGCGGCAGAGCGAGGATAGGACTGTCTCCTACCTGGCACAAGGTGGCGATGTGGTGGTGTCGATGTTATAGACGTGCCTGAAGTTGTACAGGCTGATCACATCGTCGTTCAGGGTAGCCAGTTCCAGGCAGCCGATGAAGCCAGGGAGGTCTAGGCTAGGAGGGAGCTGTGCAGAGGACAAGGAAGAGTAAAAAGAGAAAGTGCCACTCTTTAGTTGGGTGTTCTGAGAGCATTTGTGCCTGTGATCAGTTTTGTCCCTGTGCAATTCTTATTTTCAAAAAAAAATAGGTTGATGCTACTGTGAATAATCTTCACAGTCCTTACCATGATATGGCCTTTGGGCTGTAAGTGAAAAGAGAGCACATCAGTTTGTCTCACAGTGAGAAAATTAGGTCAGGTAAGGCAACTGCAAACAAAAACTTCTTTTGTGGTTTTGACTACATGAGGGAGCGTGCTTGGAAACGGGGAAAAAGGCTAAGATTTGACTACTAACAGAGCTTATTGAATGCATTTGAATCTCTCAGTAGATATTTAATATCTAATGTATAGATATCCTTCACAGACAGAAAAATAACTTCATACCATAATTAAAGAGAGAGAAATGAGAGAGCTCTTTAAACCCAGGAGACTGGGATTCAAAATCTGTGCCAGTGGGTAATCCCCAGTGGGTATTATTTTAAACAGTTTGCAGGATGTAGAAACTTCTTCTTTTAACAAAGGTCACTGCAAAAGGAATTTAAATAGCCACACTGGTTAGGGGAAAAATCCAAAAGAATAAATCTGACAGACCTAGACCATTCTTTTTATATTAAAATATTCTGCCCAGTGGAACAGGTTTGATAATAATAACACCTCTTGTACTTCAGAGTATGATCACTGTGAGTAGTTTTTCTTCATCTTCTCATTATTTCCATTTTCTTCTGATATAATAATAATGGTATTACAGCAATGCAGAATATAAGTAGCTCTAAAAGAAAATTACATTCTTATCTGCAGCACAGATACATTTGGTAAATGATCATGTTTTCTTTTTTTCCTTTGTTTCTTCTGCTATTCTTCTAAATTATGTTAAGCATGAGAATTATAGTGGTTAAGTGGTGCATTTCTTATTTGCAAAGTATGTAACAGGGAAGTAAAAAGCTTTTAACAAATCAGACTCTACGTTAACAAGTGAAAATGTGAGGTGTCTTTTTCTAAGGGAGAAGGGACTCATATACCTATCAATTAATACAATGAATTCTTTTCTTGCTATTGCCCTTCTCATTTTCCTTCACTCTCCTCTTTTCTCTTTTCTCTGCTCTGGAACAGACCTGGAGGGTTCATTTGCTGGATGACTTTTTGTGTGTGTGTGTGCGCAAATGCTATTTAGTCTTCAGTCCTATTCCCAGATAGTTTGCAAACAGGGCACAGTAATCTAAAATTCAGACCATGGCATATATCTAGTTATCACAACAATGCAAATCTCAGGAATGCATAAGTGTATTGAGATAATCTTTCTTTGTTTTTATATTGTTAGGAGAGCTGCTTGTGGATCACTATTTGGATGTTTTTAGCACATGCTACAGTTAGCTTAAAGAATTTAGCATTCTCTAAAGTCTTTCTAGGTATGTTTTTATTCAGCCATTCAATGTTCACAGCCAAGATCATTCATAGAAATTTTTAAATCCCCAAAAGAGAACTGGTATGTTCACAGAAGCAAGTAAGTGAGGTGCTAATTCATGCTGACTATTAGGATCTAGACTGAAACAACTGTCTCAGACATATTTTGCACAGGCAACTTTTCATGCTGTTATAAGGCTGGATTCAAACCAGTGATAATTTAAATTCAAACAAATGACTACGCTGCTAGTTTCCAACAAGATCCTGAAATTAACAATATATTACTTTTCATTTTTTTGACAGTTGTGAAAGAGAAATTCTAAGTACCAAGAACTCATTAGCATTGAAAAATACTGGTAGCCTTCAAGCTTTGTTAGGTTGGACTAGTAGGCCTTTGTTTATGCATGCAACTTAACAGCTAAGACTTCATTTTATTACTTTTCATGAAACTTGAACAGCAGCTCACAGAAACCTGATCATCTTATTGTACGACAAAATATGCTAGGGAAAACTTTGCCATGGCTAAAAGATGGAGTTCTAAGATGATAAATGACTAAATAAGGACTTTATCTACCATTTCTGCGATTAAATGGAAGCCCGGAAAAATTAGTTTGCACTATGTAGCTTTGAGTAGAGAGTATTTATCTGACCAACCTTGAAGTCTGGAGACACTCCACCAACATAGAAAACAGCATTTGCAGGTTCCAAATTAAGAAGTGAGCCAGGACCAAGGACCTCGCCCTTGTTGATGAATTTTTCTTCACCTGTGCTGCTAAGACTGGGCACGGTTAAAAACATTTTGCCATGCCTTCCAATCCTGCAGAAGAGAATTGTGAGAGAAGAGAATTTCATGTTGGCTAGACTTACAAAAGAACAAGCAAGGCTCCAGCTCCAGGAAGGGTTTTTATTTCCTTTATAGAAAACTAGTGATCAGGAGGAAAAAAAACGGAGGAATCACAGACACTGTCCCTTCCTCCTTGTGGCCCCTTGGGTCTTGGCTCTTCAAAAGCAGAGAGAATTTCTATTTGTTTCAGCAGGAGTAGAACCAGGCACTGAAAATTCCTGATGGGCAGTTCTGACACAGCCTTTTCTGCTTGATTTTTCCTATTAACTGTTTGATTTTGGGGAAATACACGTTATCACTTTACCTCTCAATTTTGATGATGCTGAAGTAGGAAGGCCAGGTGCTGACTGGCTTGGCATCCAGAGGTATCTCCACGTCTTGGCCCCCCAGATTATAAATGTACACAAGGTTGTCATTTTTAATTGCAAGACCAATGTAATGTTTTGCCTAAAACACAAATGGAGAGGGATGTTAGAGATACAACATTGAAAGAGTTTTAATGCACAACATTAGTGAAGTGTGAGCTTTGATAATCTGAATGATGCCTTTAAATATTACTAAAAGCTATTTAAATTAAAGCAAAACCTTAATTCTCTAATTAGTTGCTTTCACCACATTAAATTGTACAGAAAGAAAGTCTCTGATATTTTACTTTATATCCATTTTGACTGAGGTAAATTCAAGGTCATGAGATCTCTGCTGACCATGAATTAGTCATGTTCATCACCACTTAGTATGGTGAAGTGTTCATCACCACTCAGTGTGCAGTGCCATATGCAGGAAATAGTCTAAAGCCTAGGTATTTTGCTGCAATTAAATATTCTGCCAGGAGGCAGATTTGATTTATATTCACTTGATTTATATTCAGTAGATATTCTTTTTAGGAAAGCTTAAAAATGAAAGCCTGCCTCTTTACCTTCCCAAGTAATAGATTGGCAGGATGATATCTAGCTTGTGAGTTGAGGTTTTTTTCTTTTCAGAACCACAGTTTAAAGAACAGTTATTTCAAAGTAGTGATCAACAGAGTATACAGCAGCAGCACAAGGCACAGATAAAGAAGCCTGCTTATCTCGTGGGCCTGTGACCTCAGAGATTTGGAACTGACACTGTCAGCAGCACAAACTGATTAAAGCATATCTCACAGAAGCCGGGCAGGTGACATTAACTGCTTCAGAGCACCTTGGTACTGGCAGAGGAGATAGCAAGTGTGGCTTGCAGCAGTGACAATCAAAGCAGTACACTGCCAGGCATTCACTTTTTAGAGACAACCCCTCGTTGTTTGGGGTGACAAGTCTCAAGGACAGGGGTCTCAGGAACCCTTGCTCTTTGTTTGTAACAAAATCAATGATGGTGATACAGTAGATACTGCTAATTTTGAAACATGAGGAAACAGTGGGAGGAAAACCTGAGGGCAAATAAATTTCAGACCGATTTCAATTTTTTTTTTTTTTAATATATGCATAAAAATTAACTGGGCTGTTTGCTTACATTTTTGTTTCCAAGGTACAAAATGAATCTGTCTGGAGATGCTGCCAGTTGTGGGTTGTCTTTGTGAAGCTTTATGTACAAGCTCATGGAAGTGAAAGATTTCAATTCTTCCACGTTGATCTTTGGATTGACTTCAACAGCTGATTGGCCTTCAAACATCATGGAAACTTGGACCTGCAGTTGCAAATGTGCAAAGTGAAACACGTTTTTGTTGTCTGGAGTCATCACTTAAGGTAAGTGCCTAACAATACTGAGCCAGCTGCCTTGCTTACTGCAAGAGTGGACTTGGCACCTATATATTGGCACGTAAAATTGTATGTTTGTAACAATCTTTTCTGGAAGACACTGTAAAGAATACGGAGGGAATTAATTTTAAAATTAAATAAAGGTCTTAATTAACTCTGCTTAAGCGTATTCATAAAGTAAATTACATTTCAGTGGGAGATAGATGTGTGCTTAGTTGAATCAGGGCTACATCATTAACTACGGCACATAATGGAATTCTTACAAAGCTATAAAACTTCTGCCCATAATTTATTTCTTTACTTTGGGAGTAGTATGACAATTTTCTCTTCATGAGTAATCCTGTTATATCCCTGAATCTACAGTGATATTTATGAGATACTAATAAAATTGTGAAACTGTTCATTTTAATTCAAAATGCTTTCAACATAACTGACATAATGTTTTCGAGTTTAAACGCAGTATACCTGAAT
Source organism: Falcunculus frontatus (assembly GCA_013398115.1). Lineage (NCBI taxonomy): Eukaryota > Metazoa > Chordata > Aves > Passeriformes > Falcunculus > Falcunculus frontatus. The sequence goes on along the minus strand of VZRV01001220.1, from coordinate 30,530 downwards.
CACAGAATTCATTTTAAAGAACAGTCAAGCACTACACACAAACTGATTTTTCCTGTTCGAAGTTATATTCCAGCACTGTGAACATACAATAATGCACTGAATTTTTTATTTCTCTGAATGAATTTAAATATAGTTTTAATTTTTGACCTTGTTTTTTTTTGTTATAGAAAAAACCCTCATTATTTATGTATGGTAATGAAAGTGTTTTTTTCTCTATTGAATATGTGTGAGCCAAAGATTCTCTTACCCTGCAGAAAATTAATTCAAAAGAAAAAGAAAAAAGAAAAAGAAATGCTGTCATCTCAGAAAAGCTTACATTAAATTGCCGTAATTATTACTCATGGTAATTAGGTTTGTAGGTCATTTGCCTACAAATTGTAGGTAATTAGGTTTTGCTGTTCTGGGCATCTTATACGTTGTGCCCAAATCTTTATTATCAAGTTGCTACTGCAGTAACAATAGTCTTCCATGAATTCTATGATAACATCGACTGCTTGCAAATAGTAACTGGAAAGATTTTAATGACCTCCATGATGCTTCGTTCATCCAGTTTTGGAGAGGTGACAATGTCCAGGTTTGGGCTTCTAGCATAGCCCAAGAAAATGGAGGTTATAGTAAGATTTGATCATTGACATAGTAACCAAAAGTCCCATCCAAAACCTTTACCTTGCTTGCTACACTCCTGGTTTGAGCAATTAACTCTCTGATCCGCTGAATGCTGGAAGAAATATTGTTTGCTGGTGCCTTCTGTTCTACTCTGCGCAGTTTGTCCAAGAGTTGAGGGAAAACTTCTGTAAGTTTCTTCACTGCAGAAAAGAAGACAGCTTTTATTTTCCTCCTTGAAACACTGGTTTTGCACCAGGAAAATCCCACCCTATCCTCCTAGGTTAACTCACCTGTCTTGTTTTGCTTTCCAAACAAGTCGTAACTATGATGAATGAGAGTCAGTGATTTCAGAAAGGGTAGTGATTTCTAAGAATCTAGTATTGCTAAAGTTTTTGGAAATAAGTTTGCACAAAGGAGACTGTGTTTTCTTAGGACTCATAGGTAATACTGTGGTGTGTTACCTCTGTAATACTTTCCTCAAGGAGCTTTGCAAACATTAATAGTTTTAACCTTTTAATCTTCCTTCAAGACAAATAAATGTTAAGCCTAATTTTACAGATATGGCAACTGGAGCAGAAGGATTGTTTGTTCAGCATCTCACTGAATATCTGTGGCTGACCTGGAACTGCATCTGAGTTCATGGGCTCTTCAATTCACTGTAGGGGAGATGTATAGGTTGTTTTCCTCAGCTTTCAGCTGTGAGCGTCTCCCAGAGGTCATCACCCAGACAGCAGCAGTGGCTGCAGAGGAGATGTGTTTGACTGTGGCTCACAGTCCACTCTCATGACAGAAACACTGCCACTTTCATGCTGTGGTAACAGGCCCATAGTGTACAACAGTAGAAGGCCTTAGATGATGATGATGATGATGATGATGCATGTGTACCTAAACTGTGCTTAGTACCTGCTCCAGCCCTTGTGATTGGTCACCTCTTCAGCTTTCCTGCCTGCATCTGCCAGGGGTCATGAATTAGAGTTCTGGACATTTGGTCTTTCTCTGCTGTGCCTTCTAGTGGTACATGTGCAAGTGTCATTGTTAGCTAGGGGAAATGCAGGGGCTCTGGTGTGTTCTGTGTGAGAGAAGTCCTTTCCCAGAAAGATAAGCAGAAAAATTATCAAGAAAGAAAAATAACTACCCTTAATTATAATCCAATTTCATCACATCAGATTCCAATGACATGTTGCCCTTTGAAGGATATTTACACATCACATCATTTTTCATCTTTAATTAAATGTAGGTACAAGTAGCTGAGTATAATGAAATACGATTTTAGCTGCAAGCTACATGCATATAAGAAAGATCCAGCATTCAGAGTTAATTTTTAATGACATGGATTCACTAGACCAGATTTGTAGGGTTTGCAGTTATACTTTAGGGGCTGTCAGCTTACATCCACCTGCTCTTGTGTTCTTCCCGTCATATTTTTACCTTTGTCTGAGAATCATAGAACGGCTTGTGTTGGAAGGGACCTTAAAGATCACCTAGTTCCAACCCCTCTGCTGTGGGCAGGGACACCTTCTACTGGACCACATTGCTGAGAGCCCCACCCAACCTGGCCTTGAACGTTCCCGGATGAAGACTGCAGAGAGGCAGGTAAAGGGTTAATCATCAGATATTGGAGACTGTATAGAAAGCAGGGAAGGATTAGCAGACTCCAAGCACTTTTCTGTGCTTCCAGTCTGTATTGAATAAAGACTGGAGCAGCTCTCAGCCTCATTCATATCAACCCAGAGTTTGAGAAGGCTCCATGGAGTCCTACAAGTGTGCTTGTTTTTGGATAGAGTGAAAAATCTGTATTTGCCAGTCCTGTCCTGTCTCTGCTTGGCTGTTTTCATTTGTGTTTTACTTTCCAAGTTCAGCCTGGGAGTGGTCCATATAGAACTTTAGACTCTCCAATTAGTCCTGAAAGGCCTTGTGTGCTGGGAGTTAGTAATCAGTTGTTCTAAATAAAGCTTACTGTACATTAAAATATAAATTTTTTAATGACTCGTCAAAGAATTATAGTAAATTTTGGGTAAAGTGGTGATTCCAGAATGCATTAAATTTTCTATTTAAAAAACCCCAACAAAACCCCTGTTAACTTATAGGAAGTTTTCTTTACCTTTTTCCATTTTTAAAGGCAAAAATACTGCAAGCTCAGAAAATGATTTAGTAAATTTCAACCACTTAAAAAAAAAAATCTGCAACCAAATTGGAATTGTGTTTGATTTGATATCTTAAAACCTGGGTTTTCTGTTTGAAATTTGATGTATCAAACTTGAAATGCTACTATAACACGAAAACACAAAAATAAAATCTATAACTACTAGAACTATTGTGAAATCTCATTATAAATCTCTTCCTCTTGTCCTTTATATGGCATTCTTCAACACAGAAGAACATTGATTTTGATTTTAGTCTTTGTGATGAAGGTGAGAATGGAAAGGAAAGCTATTCCTACCCAGTGATAAAATATAAAAAAGGATAGAAGGGAAACTGTCAAGGAGGAAATACCTTGACTGTAACCTTCCAGACACTTTCCCCTTTCATGTTTTCCTTCCCAAACTGTCACCCTCTCTGCTGAAGCCCACCAGTTCCCTGCCCAATGGCAACATGGGCTGTTTTCAGACAAAGTGCACAGCCGAGACATGCTCTCACCCTTTCAAACACCAAATGCAAGCTTTATTCAAGGGCAATGCAGACATGCCAGCTTAGAGGCTTCAGCTGCTCAGGTAGTGTTATTGGCAGGAAGATCAAGTGTTTTGGTGTTCCAGGCACCTGTCTGAACATTTGTTGTGACTTTCCTTTGGTCTTTGATGGACATTCTTCCTGTCAGATCAACCTCTCCTGGCGGAAAACACAGCTGATCTGGGAGCACTCCACCATGCCTGGCATGTCTACATCTGTCTTCCTGGGCTGTTAATCACAGGCACATCTGTCTGGAGCACTACCTGTGCCATCCTCCTGTGTGTAGCACTGATCTCTCTTCTCAGCTATTTCCACCTGATCTTTCTGGCAAAAAAACCTCATCATACCTTAAACGAAACAAATCAAGTGCTTTCAGAAAAACAATACCACAGAAAAGCTTCCTCCAAAAATATAGTAGGGCACGCTTTGCTGTAGGTTGCACATTAGCATCTCTCCAACAGTTTGTGGTCAGCAGCCCCTCCAGGCACTGGGATATGAACACAGTATTTTTAAGGTAACTCCCTACCTGCAAACCCCCTGTCACAGAGAAGACGTTTTTTCCAGGCACATCACACAGGAGCTGTTCTTGTTCCTTTTTGGGAACATAACCAAGGGAGAGATGGGCCATTTAAACTCTATTCACTCTTACAGAGCACCTCAAATGCTGCTGAAAATATTTCCTCCAGTACAACAGCTAGTATGAGCCTATTTCTTTGGATCCTGAATGTCTGCTGGCATTTTGAGCGTGAAGAGCCGAATGTAGTCTGTGTTGCTGCTCTATCTAGTAAGCTGGCAAGGGAAAATGTTAAATGGAAATCGAGTGTAAAGGTGAATAAAAACAAAAACCTTCATGTATAAGCTATAGCACACTGTTTCTCTTGGAAGCTTTTTATCATACCAGTCCCTCCTGGGAGGCCAATCATACCACATTTGCATTATTTTACATGGGAATTAGAGCACATAGCCCAAACTGTTCTCTGTGGTGATCAAAAACATTTTACAGCAATGCAAGGCAATACAAATGCTGTTATATTAACTACACTCTTATGGAGCTGTGTGCAGTGACTAACAGTGAGCTTACCCATTCCCAGAGGGAGTGGTTCACTGTTCCCTTTCAATAAAAAGCTCAGAGAAATCTGTGTTTCCTCCAGTTCTGGAGCCAGAAATTGGGATATTGAATAGCACTGTATTTCTTCTTCTGAAGGGAACCACTTCTGTTCTAGGTCTTGGGAGCACTCACTTAACCAAAAATACTACGGTAAGGGTGTAATTGATCACGGAATTCTGAAAATAACATGACTCTTGGGATTCCCCAGCTGAGAGGCAAGACTGTGACTTTGGAACACTAGAAGCAATGTTGTGTTTGGTACTCATAACACCATTTGCAGTAAAGTGGCACTTGAGTTGCAAACTTAACTGACAGAAAGATAACGGATTTAGCGCAGTAGATCTGAGATTCAGACTTTCTGGAAACAGTCAGTGGAGTTATTGACTTTCTCTGGGGAACTTTTAGGAGGCAAGACATCACTGAACAGGTCTGCAGGTGATGGTATCATCAAAGGTATGAAGGAAATTAATTGTTCTGGATTTCCAACCTCCCTAGCTATAAATACCTTAGGATTAGTGATCTTCCTGAGAAGAGTCAAGAATACATGGAGCAATAAATAGTGATGCTTGTAATTAATTTTTTAGTCCAAATATTTTCATTTCTAGATTGATTCTTTTCTTCCCCAGTTTTTCTTTTCCTTCTTTCTACAGTCACTTCATTTCAGCTTCATCTTCCTGCCTCTTTTTCTACTCTTGCCTGTTGTCTTCATTTCGATTTTGTAGCCTGCCTTAACTTTTCTTTTGTCTTTTTATTTGCCTTAAATTTTTCATAGTAAGTTTTCCAATGTTTCCAGTGTTTCCAGTAATAAAAGTGGAATTAATGTGATGTTTACAAGCTTCTCCAGAAACCACCCCGCTTAAATATTTTATTTCCTCCTTTATCCTCTTTGACCCCTTTGTTTAGACTACAAGTTCATCAAGTGAGGGACCATTTCTCCCCCATGTTTGTACTCCTGAAGACACAGGGGCTCTGTTTTCAAATGCCTCTCAATATTAAAAAACAAACAAACAAAACTAAATCACCAATCATAACAGCAAGAAATGTTTAAACAAGCTGTTTACCATTCAGTGTGACCTTGGTACCCTGATAAAAATGAATTAGAAGCCAGTAAGTCTTCAGCACTTAAATATTTAAGTAATTTCTGGAAATGCCTTCATATCCAATGGTTTTAAAATATAGTCAAGACTCTAGACAACTGCTAGTTTTTGAAATTTTTCATGGAGGTAAAATGCTATAAGATTATATGCAATGAATATTCAATGTAAACTATTCATACAACATGATATCACAATGATTCCCTGATTTTCTAACACTAAGGAATGGCAAACTTCAGGTCACCATACCTGCATCCCCAGCTGAGTGCACAGCACTGTCATATGCCTCTGAATTGTGCTGGAAGTCTTGCAGGTTTTGGGACCACAACCTCACGTTCTCATCCATGGGGGTTGTAGCCTGTGTTACTGTCGTGGTAGCACTTACAGCCTCTGCAGTTTTCATCTGAGCTTGCTCCAATCGCTCTCTGGCCTCAGCTACAGAATAAATAAAGAATGGTAAGAAATGAACTCTTTCAAATATTCAAGTGTGTTGTGTGTCCCATCCCTCCACGCTCTCTGTCTTCCCACTCCTTTTTCCCTTCTTCCCTCCAGTTTATATACACTGAGCATGATGTCATATGGAATGGAACATCATTTTGGTCAGTTGGGGTCAGCTGTGCTGGCTGTGCTTCTTCCTAACTTCCCATGCATCCCCAGCCTCCTCACTAGCATGGCAGTATGAAAAGCAGAAAAGGCCTTGGCTCTGTGTAAACCCTGCTCAGCAGCAACAAAAACATCTTTGTACTATCAACTCCATGTTCAACACAAATCCAAAACACAGCCCGGTACTAGCCACTGGGAAGAAAATTAACTCTACCCCAGCCAAAACCAGCATGAGGTTCAAGAAGAATGTTAAGAATTTCAGTGGCAAAACATTTAATTTCATTATGAAAGTGCTAAAGCTGGATATTTGCTATCTATGTCTACTAGTTTCAGTCAAAGTCTTTTAAGTGTCCACAGCTCTGAACTCTTAATAGCAACTTCATATCCATATTCAAAGATAAAGATATGCTCTTGAATGTATGAAGATAAAGCATCATAAAGATGAAGTTCCTCTTCCAACCTGTCTCTGCTGATTGAATTTTTGCGATGGCTCTCATCAGTTGGCTCCTCAGGGCACCCATTCTGGCAAAAGTGCCATTGACTTGCCAGCTGGTGTCTGCAATGGTGTAACCGCTACCTGTGGGGAGAAAAGGGGAGGTACAGCTGAGGGGCATCAAAGCGGCATCTAAAACGGTAAATTCAATCCTGGGGACACGTGTTGTTAGGCATTTAATATACCGGAGACTGTATACCATGGCCTCTTTTAACTTAGGACGTACTTGTACTCTAGACTTTACATAATCAAAAGAAAAAGCAGCCCTGCAGCACCCCTGCCTGCCACAGGGTGTCTTACAAAAATCTGGAGAGCTGTATTTCAGTCAGTACTCTTTCTCCTTGCTTTACCAGAAGTGCTGAGAGTAGCTGCAACTAGCACACAGCAAAAGTTTTAAGGAACTCAAAAGGTCCTGAAAAATTTAAGAGGTAATTCTGTAATTCTGGAGCTTTCTTTCATTTACAGTGAAGAAAGGCCAAAATACTTTAACATTTATTATTATCCTCCACTGGTGAAATCCAGCTTTCTGAACACTTAAGCTGCTGTTATTTGATTTTAATTGAACTACTTAATTGAGTATATTTACCAGTGAACAACGGTTTGCAGGGTCACATATTTAAACAGTAGTTGTATCTAAAATGGACCTTTCATGAATGAAATAAACTATCAGTATCTAGCTGGATGACAAAACATGAGCTTCTCAAACTGTGCCCATGGCCATTTCAGGTACTTTGTGTGGTAAATTCAATCAACAACCTATTCTGTCGCAGCAGTAGTTCTGCTTAGTGATGTGCTTTTGAAATTCCTTTTAATGCGCATGGCTATAAGCTGAATTGGAAAGTAGAAAGGATGTATATTTACTGTCATGTGCTGTCCGTTGTAGCTGCATGGCTCGGATGAGAAGTTCTTCACTTTTACCTTTATGGTAAATGACCTGAGTATCAATTCCAACTGCAGCCTACAAGCATGTTCCAAGAAAGAAAGTCAGAGTAATGCTTATCAAATGTTCCGCTTTATTGTGTTTAATTGTGGACAACATTTTGCCCGCATATAAATGCAACTGCAAAGTCACTGCAGTTTCATTTGCTTTGTTAACATTTAAGATTGGCAGCTGGATGGGAAAGAAATCTGAAAAGCAAAATTTTCTGTTTTAAGAAAGTTTAGAGAAATGTATGCTTTTCCAAACAACACCACTGAATAACAAAGATGGAGAAAATCCTCTTCATTTATCAGCTCCAGTTTAGTCAATGTGACTAAATACTACATATTAATTAGGCACTGTGACTGTGCATTTCTACTGTCATCTCTGACAGGTGGTGAATGCTTTCACTTTGGGGGGAGCTGCCTTGCAGTCTGCAGTAGTATGCTGGGAACAGAGGGCTGGACTTGAAATCCCACAGCCCTCTGGGGTTCAGACCCCTTTAATCTACCCAAGCCTTCTTGCTATCCCACCAATAAATTGCTGGTAAATAGCACGTATATAGATTGGTAACTATAGGCATACAAAAAATACGTGTTAAGTATTTTAGAACAGTAAACAAAACAGAGACAAAATTAGCATCCTTATCCTTACACTGAGTGTATGAGTAGGCTTTGTCCCTTTTCAGCCTGGCTTTCTATGAGAAGCAGTGGTGTCTTGACCACCTTTCCTGCCACATGTCACTGAGTGAAGCAGGAGGACTCAAGCACTAAATGCCACCTCAGGTTCCCACAGGAGTAGGGAGTTGTTTGTAATTTCACAGAAATGTCTCAATGTGAGTGACAACACAGAGTAGCATCCCCCTATGGGATAGGGACAAAAGAACCTCTAGTGTCTTTTCAAATACCAGGGTGCTTCAGACTGGAAGAATAATAAACTATATGGGATTTAATTCAGGAAATAATTAAGGAAAAAATGTGCAGTGAGAAGTTCAATGCTGCTAGTTAAGCTAAATTTTTTTTTCTTTACACTTAGGTGCCTGAAGTCCCTGAAGCATTGTAAACTAAAAGCTGATATTATGAAAATTACTTACATCCTTGACCCGGTTTGTTGTGTTCAGTGCCAGCAATGCAACTTTATTGGCTTCTTCAATATAACCAGCAATGTTTTCATACACATTTGAAGCATTGATTGCCCTTTGTACCAAACCATTTGAATCAACACCGTACAAATTCCTGTTAAAAAGAGAGCAAAAGGAGAAAGAAACCAAACTGAAACAATGTAGTTTCTGACTGCATATTCACACATAAATGTACTTGGCCTAAGTGGTATTCTCTTCATTGTGTTTGACCAATCTGAAGCAGGTGAACACTTTGTGGATAGAAGGCACATCCCAGTCATTTACCTCTGAGAATTTTGCCCTTAACATTTATGTGAGCAGCAGCAAATGGCTACTGAGGTTTTACCTTTTTTTTAATCTAGATCAGATATTCCAAAAATTAACAGCATAACAGATCTGTCAGTAATCCTTCTTTAGGAATAATTCCTATCCACGAATGGAAAGATCTATGTGTGCCAGTGACTGGGATAGCTGTGTCACTGGCCTGTTTATATTTTCCAAAGGAAGGTGGGAAAAGGGGGAGAATCAGATGAAGAACTACCCCTAGTCATGAAGCTTTGCAAGAAGTTAGATTTAAAAACCAAAAGAAACCTTTGATGTCACGGTTTTGATCTGCTTATTAGGTGATAATTGGTCTTCAGGGGAGATTCCAAACAGAAGATGGTTCAGGGTTCAACATTCATCTGTTAAAAATTTTGAATAAATACTATTTTTTAATGTTCTGGTGATAAGCAGATTTCAAAGTATATGTTAGATATAGATTCTAAATATAGATATATTAGCACACGTGTGCATTCACTTCAAAGTGTTTGCACACTGAGGGATTATTAAATTTCCAGATTCAGCATTATTGCAAGAATTTTCTGCTAAATGCCCCTAAGGCAAAACAGTAAACTCTATCAACCAAAAGCCCAACAGGCTAATAAAGCAAACCTATAAAACCAAGATGTTTTGAAGACCGACTAAATGCTTCAAAGGATTAAAGTTTCACTGCAGGACAATCTTCTCAACAAATGTTAGAGTCAGTGTATTTCCATCTGGATATTTTGTAATTACTTTTTTTTGCTTTTTGTGAAATTCCTGATGTGTTGGACTTGGTAATAATTTTCAAATTATTTTGATAAGGGAGGAAGGCAAGCTGTATGGGCTATTTTCTTTCAAGTTAGTCTGCTGTCCCCAGTTAGCTGATCTCAGACTGAACATATTGTTTGGTTTTTATGTTTCTGTAGTTTGTGTGGCATTATAGAACAGTTTCAGATGTCAGCTTTATACAATTGCATAAAAGAAAACCACCTGTTATTTTTTTTCCTCTATTTTAATCTCCTATCTAGGCCATATGAATATTAAGAAACAACTTGGTATTTAGATAATATACTTGAAGAGTAGTTTTAAGCTTATCTTCCAAAAGCATATGCCCATGATGTTACTTAAAGTACAATTTGGTAACATATTTTATTTAAGAATTCATTTACAGCAATGATTTTTCCATGGATAGTCCCAACTGCAAATAAAATCATAAAATCATTTTTAGTAAATTGGTGCGATGTTGATGCATTTAGTATCTTCCAGCAAAACAGAAAGACTTACAATAAGTTTTTGATGTTATTGTGACCAGTTTCATCAGGACACAACTTATTGAGCATCAGAACCACACCATCTGTAAAACTGTTCTTGGAATAGAATTGTCTCAAAGCTCATTTCGTGCTCTGTAGCGCTAACATTTTTTAATGTCAATGAACTCACTGACATGAGCAGTTTCTGCAAACCCCATTTAATTTCGCCTGTATTATTTTACTTTTCACTTATCTACTTTTCCTGTTCTTTTGCTCTAGAAAGAGGAGAACATGCCCAGTTAGACTAGAGAGAAGGTCATGCAAGATAGATGCTTATTCTTTAAAAAGTTTCATAGATTTTGCTTAGCTCAGCTTCAGCTGTTCTCTCTGGACCATGACAAGTCCTTGTATACATGACTTAACACTGATTTTTTTACTGCCTATTTATTGTTACTGTGTTTCTGCTTGTCTTTTCAGCTATTCAGCAAGTGGCACTTGTATGAACAGAGTCTGCTGAAGTTAAATTTTACCCGTCCAGCTCATCAGCAAGTCTTCTTAGGTTTTGTGCATGATGCATAGCCTTTTCTACCAAATCATCATCAAACAGGGACAGATTGGCTATTTTTTCTTGCAATTCCTTTTTTGCTCCATCTATTTCTGCGTAGAACCCTGATGCATTCTGAACAAAACAGGGAAGGAAGGAAAGAAGATGAAGATTGCAAAAAATCAAGTCTGTATTTTGATTATTATGTTTTATTTCACCTTTTGTATTATTACAATGTTCCTTTATTTCTGTTACAGTAGTTTTATTTTACATTTTTAAGAGAAAAAGAGGAAAGATCTGATGGTGAATGCTGGTATGGAAAGACACATGAGGAAGATAAAAATCAACAAAAATTCCAGAAATCACTTAAGAAGGTATTAGAGAGAAATGCATAAAATAAAAGAGAAAGATGATACAAGTCTTACTTTACGTCTTGTATTTTTGCTCCAGAATTGTGCCAATGACAAGTCTTTCAGAGTAAAGTCCCCTTTCTGCCTCCACGCACAGAGAGATCCTTCCTGCTAATCTTGGATTATTCTGATTTGTAAATCGGTCCACCTAAATACTACCTATGTGTATGTGTTGGCAAGAAGAAGCAGTATCCCTTTGCCTTAGCCATGTTTCTTCCTTATATGAAATGCCTGGGGAAGACCAAATGGGCCTTCATTCACCTTCTCTCCAGTACACAAGCTTGCTGATGTGTTTGAAGATTATAAATGCGGCAAAATGTGATTATAAATGTGTTTCAAAATACAAGAAAAATAATGAAATGGAGGGAGGGAAAAAGGATGAATGAGTGAAACGTGAAAATACTTGTTGCTGATGAGGATAGACAATGTGTGATGTTTGCATAGTACTTACAGTGTGAACATTCTCCATGTGTGAACTTATTCACAGCAGTGGGGAACCCGAAATTATAAACTGAAGCAATTAGTGTTGCACAAAACACCAGAGAAAAACCCCAGCATAGTGCTTGACCACAGGGATGGTTACAAAGTTGGCTGTCTTTCTGTTTTCTCAAATTACTTTTTCAAAGAACAATTAACGACTTTTGACATTTGCTTTTGTGTCAAGAAGTGGGCAACTGTGACTAAAATGAATGCTTGTGGAAAATTTTAATTTTTCTTCAATCATTTCAGAATTTTAAAATAAATCTTGAAGAAAGAAAGCAGCTTTGGTAAATATTTAGTTATCAAAATCCCAGTTTTATTTTCTTCATCTTTTCATAGCATAACCAAACCCCTAAAATTTCTAAAAATTTCCTCCAGCACCCTGTCTGATTCAAAACACTGGATAGTAGTCTACAGTTCCAGAAAAGGATTTCTATACAACAATCTGTTAATATATGTTTGAGGTGGTGCCTAGTTTTAATGCTGATATCTGGAGTCTTTACTGTTCTTCCATGTTTACTCCTAGGCACTAGAAAAGGAATTTAGCATATAACGCAGTCTTTTACCAGAACATCTTTTGGCAGCTGCTTGTAATGAAATAATTGAGAACTCTACTGCAAAATCTTTCATTAAGCTTTGCCCACAGTAAGGTGTCCTTATAATAGAATCATTTTTTTTAAGCAGTAAATTGTAATTACAGAGCTTTTCATCCAAGAAAACCATCTACTTTTTCAGGGAATATTAACTGGTATTTCACTGAAGCAGTATAAAGAAAGAGAGTATTTCCATTAGTGATCTAAACACATGCCTTCAAAAAATCGGGATGTATCATTTAAACAAGCCACTGAGGCACCTACCTTTATTACTTCACTTAACTCAGAGTTGACCTTTTGTGGTCCTTCCAAAATAGTTGTGGCACTGAGCAGAATGTTGTTCACTTCATCTATTTGCTCTTTTATCTTCTCATGTTGTTTCTAAAAAGAAAGCTCAAAACATAAATCACATCCAATACTATTTTTGCTTTGATAAAATACAGTGTTACCATTTTTGTTATATTTGCTAAAGTAAATTCAAAAGATAACGGTGAACTAAATAGATTTTAGACATACCTGAAGTCTGCTTTTCCCAGACATTTCTAATTGCTACATATTATGATGTGAATTCTTTGCATTTTTTTGGTTTTTTGTGAAAGAAACGTTGGATTTTTTTTTTTTTAAAACATTAATTTAATTTTATATTACAGCATAAGAAGCTATTGGAATGAAGCACTATTCAGTGCATAACAGGGCACAACAGTGCACAAATTAAACATGGATTTTTCTTAGTCATCTGGAGACTATATCTTTCTGGAGTTTTTAAAAATCTACAGTACAGGGATCTCTTTTCCTTGTCAGCAGTAAAGCCAATGTGAACAGTCTCTTTTGTACAGCATCTGCCTCCATTGTGAGGAGTAATGGAGATCCAAATGGTTAAAAACAGTGAACAAATGCAACTACACACTTCAGGCTTCGCTTCATAACTGTGAGACAAGATGCAGCTTGGCACTGTAATTCTGAAACAATGGAACAACAGAAGAGGCTTTGTTCTTGAGGATCTCAAGCTCTTGTGAAAGGATTCCCTAGAGGAGCACGCCTGATTTCTCTATTGAATTCTTAGACCTTCCACATCAGCACCAACTTTTAGCACTGCAAATTTCAAGCAGTGCTTCTAGCACTTGAAGTGCAGAAATTTCAAGCAGAACTTCTAACACTTTCAAATTTCAAAACTCAGCCACTGATGCTATGAAACCCAGAGGTTGGCCTGAATTTGCAAGATCATTCTTCAAATCACAAAATTGCTCGCTAGCGCCCTCTTCTCCAGAACCCAAACAATTTCAGCCATTGAAATGAAAACAGTTTGCTTCAAATGGCCCCAAATTGTTCTCTTTGTAATTTTGTTCCTTGCTGAAAAAAGAAATGAAAAGTTCTAGGTGGGATATTCTGGTTTTGTGTTCCTTAAAAGAAACTTATGAAAACAGGGGAAGAATCACAGAACTGCTGTGAAGAGAAAAAATAGTTTCTTTTGTTTGGCTGATGGGTTGGGTACTCTTCTGGGATGTGAAACATGAAAATTCAGTTTTCTCATCAGCCATGTGGGATTTGAACCTAATGCCACCACTTACAGGCAAAGGTGCCCCACTTCCATGCTAGAGGGGACAGGTCACCTCTGAGCTCTCCTCTGGAATGGTTACTTTGTTGAAAATCCTGAAGCTCTTCATTTGACCAGGGCACAGAGGAAAACTGTTGTAACCTTATAGCTAGGCTAGCAAGTTCACCTAGCAAGTAGGAAAACCAGTTTCAAGGTACCTATTGTGGAGCAGTTAGACAATGGATTTGTGCTTGAAGATTCAAGGACAACTGTCTACTCCCCCTGAAAAAGTGGGGATGCATTTTATTTAAAGTGGTTCAGAGAATGTTTGGATCAGCCATTATGAATGCACTTAGCCCAGGGCACAAATGCAGTGCAGAATGTTTATAAGTAATTGTTTTCTTAGACTATAATTAGCTTTGTGAGATGCTCCCACATTGTAAGTCAGTATATAATAGGATGAAAAATCCACCGCAATACTTATAGCAGCCATGCTACATGAAACTTCAAGCTTCTTGAGTTTTACCGTAACATGCCTTTCTAGTCTAGGCATAGGTATCCCTCTTTTCCTCGGTCTGATGAGGCATGACATGCCAAGACTTCTCATTTATTGTCACTCCACAAATAGATAATAGCACCTTGCACTTCCACATGTTGTTTCTTAGAACTGAAGAGTCAAACTTATCCTGCTGAATGGTCCAAGAAATTCTTTTTTTTTGGTGTGGTGATTCCTGAATCTAAATTGTGTGCAATCTACTGTTTAAGCAATGGCAGAGATGGAGTGTTCACAGTCAACACTTACGATAAATGTAGTGCACAGTACCTCCTGCCTTTGGAGCCTGGCTGTGTTTTCCCTATTTATATCCTTCGTTTGTATAACATAGTCAAGTGCCTCGTCTAATGCCTCCTCCAGGTCTGACAGCTTCACATCCTGTTCGCTGAGCTGCTCCAGCACATCCGTAACCAGGGATCTGGTGTCATTGTACTTCTCGTGAAATGCTTCAATTTGCTGCAGCACTGGGAGAAAAATAAGAGGCCAATAAATCCAAAGCTTGGATTTCTGACAAAACTTACCTATACAGCAATTTCTGTTGCTGTTACTCAGGAGACAGTAAAACACATTTTGTAAAGCTCACTTGAGAGATCATATACCTCAATTTTAATTTTCCCTCCTCTTTTGAGAAGGAAAGATACCTCTCATTTCACTATTTCATTTTGATCCTATTAATTCCCCCTCTGAACCATATTTTATTAAAAGAAATGAGGTCTGTCTTTCCCTGCTTTTCATTTATTTTTCATTGTTAAACCTAGGCAGCCTGTTCTGGAGAAGACAGTCCTTATGCCTCATGTTCTGACTCATGTTGACTAAGTTGTGAGAATTAGGCTGCCACTCTTTCCCATGCCAGCAGTTTTTCTCTCTCTGCTGGTGGTTGCTGTCCCCATAGCTGAGCTGGCAGGGGGGAAGACATTCACATGAGCACTTCCAGCCCTGCCAAGAACCTTCCTCAGCAGCTATTGTTGAGGTGCTGCAGTGCACAGGCACACACAGACACACATGCACACATAGTCACACAGACTTTTTTCTCCCCATTCTGCCATGGGGAGCACCAAGCACCAGCAGGGACTTGGAGCAGGAATCTGGAAGCAGCAGCATCTCCAGCACATCAGCTGGTGCTTGCCAAGTGCCTGCTGATCCTCCCCAGAGGCTCAGCAGTACACCCAGAGCTGCCCTACCCCTGCCAGCTAAGCATCAACACGTGGCTGAAAGAAGCTGACTTAAAACTGACACTCCTCTGCCGCATTTTCCTCCTCATCTGCAAGCTGCCTCTGGACAGTGAAAGGCTTTCGATGTCTGATCTCCTTCAGCATCTCCTCAGCCGCACTCCGCCTCTGGGCGATTTCTTCAGGGCTCAGCTCTTGTTGAATTGCATAGTATTTTGACTTGCTGCTGACTTCTAGGGGGAAAAGGGAACAGATGGTCGATTCAGTATGACTACAGAGAAATAAATACCGTGGACTGCTTTTACTTTTGTGAATTGTGATAATACTGATGGCAAAAGAAAGTTTTAATTATCTTCATTTCCATAGTAGATAATTATTATGTTTAATCCGGTCTCAAAATTAAACCTGTAAATAAATCACACTTTCTGGCATATGTGGAGGTTTCATCAGAAGAGGACGGGATTAAGCAGACATGGGCTGTGTGCATTATTTGGCTTGACATTTCTTATAGGCTGGGATAATCAGTCTATTTTGGGTTCTGTGGCATGTAGCAGGCTGGGGCTTTCATCTAGGATCATGGTTTTTAAGTGCTGCTGTTTATTAAATAATAACAATGCTAAGGAGACTGAAGTAACCTCATTTTCCATCTGCAGAAGTCTGAGGCACCCTAAGGAGGTAACATATGGCTCCTGGCCTGATACTGCGTAGCTGGTTTGGAGATAGATACTATTTCAAGGTTTTGGTCTCAGTTCAAAAAACATTGTTGTATCCCTGAAGCTGAAATTGAGTTTACCCATTCCCAGTGTAATCATTACAAAGTTTACTCACTTCTCACTCCCTGGCCTTGAATACTAATCACCTCCTCTTTTATGCCCTGTGATGTGTGTGCCTTTGGCTTGCTTTTGTCACTAGTTTTGTGGATAACCAAAGCTGGCAAAACCAGCACTATTCTTCTGGGAGATTTTTATTAAAAATAGACGCGTAATTGTGGCACCACTGATTCTTTGGCAGAGTGTCTCTGCATGCCTGCTCTTGCTGGGCCCTGAGCTCATTAGTGAAGCTTTAAAGACTCATATTGAGCAGTAACTGATCACGACCAGGGCTCCATGGATTTCTTTTTCCTTATGCTGGCACATGTGCGTGTGCGTGCACATATACCTTCTCTTCAGTAAACAGTGGATGGCTACTTCATGGATGATGCCTCAGTAGAAGAACAGTTTTGAGCATGATGGAAATAATTTTCACCTACTTGTTTCCAACTGCTTTTACTCTCTTTATTCCCAGCCACGGATGTCACTTCTTCTATAACAGCTTAACCTGATTGTGCTATTTGTGTGCCAAATTAGATGCATATCTGCCTTATGTGGTTCCTGTCCTGTTCCAAACCAATTAATGATACAAAAGGATGATCCACAGACATCAACAATGATTGTTAGTGATGTACAATGAGGCTCATGCTGACTCTTTTACTCAATAATTGTAGAAATAAAACGTGATGGACAGCCAGACAGTCAGAGGTTTTTTAGCATCAGATGTGTAAAAAGACAGTACAAATGTAACATCCTATGAGCCTGGTCTTAGCCTGCCTCTTTTGAGTGATGGGACATATTAACCATGTTTCCTGAGATAAAGTAATGGAGCGCCCATGGAGGCAAGGATAAGCAAGGATAGCAGTTGATATGTAACCACTTTTCCTTACACTAGTTGCCACATGGCTTGCAGTAACTGCCAAGATAGAGCTACTCAGGTCTATTAATCAAATATTTCCATTGAAACAGGGCTGTTTAAGCTCAGCTACCAGCCAGCATTTCTATTCTGATGCCATAGACAGCTTTTACATACTGTTGGCTTTGCTGAAGACTGGAGAAAAACAGTGTGTTCTGCAGCAGGACGGAGGCTTTCGTGTCGCAGGTGTACACGGGACAGGGATGTTTTTGAGTTACATTGATTTGGGGTTTCATTGCTTTCTGCAGGTACTGAAGAAGAGGCTGCAATTGGTTTAATCTCGCTTTTATATTTCAGGATGATAATGGTATGTCCTAGATATTCCAGATGAGGATGATTATCTCAGACTAGGAAATCTTTTTTAAGTGCAGTTGTGCTTGACAAGGTGTTCACTGTTGCCATGAATTACATACTGCCTGATAGATCAAAAGATTTTCCTTTGATACATAGGACAGTAAAAATTCTTCATGATCCATTAATACAGGAAGGTTTCATTAATACATTCTTGACACTGAGATGAACCAGAAATGAATCTATTTACCTTCAACGTTATCTCTTATATCATTGAGCTGCTGCACAAGCTGAGAAGCACGGTTGTTGATCTCCGTGGTTTCCCTCTGTACCAGTCGGCCTTTGCTGGATGCTTCATTTCCCTATGAATAAACCATGAGAGGTAAACATTAGATTTCTTTTCAGATATGAGGATGAGCAGTATAAACACACATTTTGCTTTCTCCTGATGAGCGTATGAAAATCCTTTTTATCATATAAAGTGGTTTTTAAAGGTGTTGTAAGTAAAGATCTATCTTGTCGGTGTTTTCAGAACTGCAGAGTGAGAGATTAAAATCTGTCCCATATTTATCCATCATTTCCTGCAATCAAATTTTCATGAACTATGTACAGTTGTGAAACTCCATCCGCTGAGTCTCCTAGGCATTCAGTGGGGCTGGCCCATTTTGCTGGGTATGGCATTTCCTGAGTAAGCAAATAGAATGAAAAAAAAGGTGTCAAGCTCCCAACTGTTTTTAGATCTGTGTCTCCCACAAATGGGGTCCCCAGCTCCGCAACTTGTTAAAAATAAGAAAAAACCCAAGGATTGAAAATACTCTGAAAAGCACAGGATTACATTGTGTTGGAGGCTGCACTCTGTGTTGTGTTCCCTCACTTAGGTTTTGTGGAGGCCCCAGGTGGCATTTGAAGGCAGGGCCAGCGTGGGCAGCACCACTAAAAGGGATGGGCATACTGGTAAAACAAATATAAGGGTTAGTAGACTCATAAAACCAAGTGTAAGAGCTGGTAGAAAGGTTTCTGGTTCCCATCTTCCAAATATTCAGAATTACAAGCTACATGCTGTTTTACTCAAAACTCATCCCATGCACATGTGGGGAATTACAGGTAGTTACAGGAATTATATGTAGCAGGAAGATTTGCCTACATTTGGTACGTTCACCCTGCCTTTGTGGTTTAGATCAGAATCGGCACCCCTGAGATGCGGGGATGTGCACATAAAATGCTCTGAACAGAAAATGCTGCATATCTCTGCAAAACCCACTCAAGGCCCTGGCACCCGTTTTCCATAAATGTGCCTTGAAATAGCAAAGAACTCAATATGTGCAGAGTTATTATTGTGGTCTTCCACTGTCAGAGTCTGGGGTCATTATTTCCCTGCCTTTACCAGCAACCACAAGTATTGATGTGGAACCAGCATTAGAAGTAACCAGGGAGAAAAGACCAGAGGAAACGCTGAATTTATTTGTTCAGGGACAGTAAAACTGAGGAATGAGGTAAGAAATCCCCAGATAATACTGCAATGAAATGTTATTATCCAAACTTGCTAAATATTCATAGAAAACCTAATGCCTTAATCAGTCTGCCCACCAGCTATAGGCGGACATTGAGGCGTGTGAGCTCTGACAGATATGCACAGGTACAGAACTGTGTGTGAAAGCTGATTTAACCAAAGCTCTCTTGAACGCAGGCATAGTCTGTATAATTCTTACATGCCCTTTCTGCTAAGTAAGTGTTGATTAAAAACACACAAACCTAAGTTTTCTCTTCTACTTTACTTTGCGTTGCTTTTTTGCCCCCTACTTGCTCCTGTATTTGAGTTTTAGTTTAAGGTATAATTTTAATTAGTCTTGTGAAGGAATTGGTATAGTGAATATAAGGTCTGACATTTTGCAGTAAGCATCAAATATAATCTAGTTCTATGACAGTTGTGGCTATCTTTGATAACAGCACAGGGTGATTTATTTTACTAATATATGTATATTGTAGCAACAGAAAGGTGCTCAATATTATATTTTTAAAATAGAGGATAAGCAATTTTGAACCCTATTTCTCCTCTTAACATATATCATGTATCATATCACATTCTAGGGTGCAATGAAAGTGTTGTGGGAGCTGAGAGCTGATAACCTTAATTTTATAGCCTGGCAGTTGGATGTGGATGCAACATTTATGATTACGATTGTGTTAAAAATATCTTGAGTGCTGATCAAGCTCCCATCTCAGTGGGTACATGAAAAACCTTTTAAACTGGCAGTTTTGAAATACATTTTGAAATGTCTAATTGGGATTAATTTAATTTTAAGAGAGCGTATATGTAAAATAGATATAGTACAAATGCTCCTGAAGCCAATCTACATTAGTTTAGTGTTGGTTACTTTACTTAATTAGAAATCAAAATGTGAATAAGAAAGGCAATGGGTCTATTCCAGGTCAAATGTGTTGTGTAGAGGGTAGGTGGGACCTCAGATCCTGAGGGGAAGCTTTTTATGACTGGCGATGAACCTCTAAACACACTCAACACACTTTTTACCTCCTTCCTTTTCTGTGAAGAAGACTTGATAAGTCATTTAGGCTTTTAATTCAGATTTAAAGTAGAAAGTTATCAAATAGAAATAGTTCTTTCATCTGTCAAGGCACACCCACTCTTGTTTGGTGAACTTAAAGGATCAGACTAGATGTTAAGAAATCTTTTTTTATGAAGAGGTGTCAAACACTGGAACGGGTTTCCTGGAGAAGTGATTGATGCCCCATGTTGTCAGGGTTTAAGAGGCATTTGAACAACGCCCTTAATAACATACTTTGACTTTTGGTCAGCCTTGAATTTCTCAGACGGCTGGACCAGATGATCATTTTAGGTCCCTTCCAACTGGAACTATTCTATACTTTCCTCTTATGCCAACAGGTGAATATGACAAAGTGCAAACCCTCAGAGCTTTGGCAGAAGACTGTAAACAAACCTGGTCATCAAGTGTTTCTACTTCTCTGAGGAGATCATTCATCTCGTCTGCAGCATCATCAACCTGGATGGTCCAAAGCACAGCATGGTTCTTTTTTTTGGACATTGCCTCCTATGTGTGAGGAAAAAACAGTCAGTGCATCTGAAAACAAACTCCTTCTCTAGTGAGGACAGGGATTGAAATTTACAGGAACAGAGTGGAAATTCAAAGATTCAAACTACATGGAAAAACCAAAATGTCATCAATGTTCACACCTGGAGATGACTGGCAGTGAGGTTCAGGTCATTCAAACGCCTTTGAGCTGCAACACCTGTAGAAATGCTCAGTAAAGTGGATTTGCTTTCATCGATAGCCAGAACTGACAATCGGATGTCATCTGTCAAATCCCAAATACATTTATCACAGCCTGATAAGAAAACAAGAGAGCATAATTTTTTTTGGGTGTTTGTGTCAGTAATCAGCAAATATCTTAAATTCGTATAAAAGTGCTCTTGTCCCATGATGTTCCCTCTCTTTGTCATTGATGGTTCCTGACGGATACCCATTTTTCTTTCCCTTTCATCCTCCCACTTCCAAGGTCCCACAGCACAGTTATGACATTTCCAGCTGAGCAGCACCAGATGGGACTGCTCAAAGAGGCTGCCACAGGGATTCTGTAATCAGTTGGGAGAGAGGGAGAGGTATTTCCTGGCTATTCCCTAGGCTCTACATGTTTGTGGCCCAAAGGACAACAGATGAGGGTTAAAAAAAACCAACTGCATTTTTTCAGAATCCCAAACTCTGTATTTAAAATTTAGTGGTATGAGAAATAAGGATGCCCAGCACATGGGCTCTCGTCTGCCTACTTGATTATGAGGGCAACTTCTAAAAAGACAGTTATAACATGCTTGGAAAGTGCTTGTGCAGAACTCTATCCTTGTTCCTGCTGAATGATTGCAATGCCATCTTGTTTTTAGTGACACCAGAGCCATCACTAAATGCAAGTTACTTAGGTGAATGTGAAACAGATTCCTACAGACACTTTAGCTTGATATTTTAGCAGGTCCCAAATGTTTTCCTTCTGGTTGTTCTTGAGGCACAGGACCCCTCTTCTTGGGAGCTGGTTGAGAAACCCATGTGTGCTACACGCTCTGCATTATATATAGGTATAAATATAATAACATTTTAAAAATACCTGTGGTTACCAATAGCTACAACATAGTCCTCCTGGAAACTCCCCAGGCTTCCTATCATTAGAGTATGGGAGATAATGGGAAAGGAACTGACTGATGGATGCATGCCAAATCGTCAACAGCAACAATCTGTATTAGATGTGCTGGCTTTGACTGGGGTAGAGATAATTTTCAGCACAGTTAATTTCAGTGGCTAGTGTGGGGCTGTGTTTTGTATTTGTGCTGAACACAGGGTTGATCATGTAGAGATATTATTTTATTGCTGAGCAGGGCTTACACAGAGCCAAGACCCTTTCTGCTTTTTGTACTGCCATGCTGGTGATGAGACTAGGGATGTGCTGGAAGCTGGGAGGAGACACAGCCAGGATAGGTGACCCCAGCTGACCAAGGGAATACTCCAGACCATGTGACATCATCTTCAGTAAATGTACTGAGGGGAAGAAGGAGGAAGGGGAAGGCATTTGGAGTGATGGCATTTGTCTTCCCAAGTAAACATTATGCGTGGTGGGGCCCTGCTCTCCTGGAGATTGCTGAACACCTGCCTGCCCATGGGAATCAGTGAATTAATTCATTTTTTTTGCTTTGTTTGCAAAAGTGTGTGTGGCTTGTGTGTGCACAAGTTTTCTGGCTTTTACACTTCTGATTCTCTCCCTGTTCCCACTGGAGTGAGTGAGCAGCTGCGTGGTACGTGTTTGATGGCTGGGGTTAAACCACAACTAAAAACCCATAAATTATATGCAAGATGTCACAGGTAAAGTTGTGAGGGCAGATTTTAGGGCCAGGATGTTATTTTGCAGGCAGTGTGTCTCAAAGCCTATGGAAGTGGCTTTGGTGATACTTCCCTACTGCTGTGCAGTTTGTACCTGAATGTGCAGCCCTTATCACAGAGCGGGAAATATGCCTGCACTCAGACAAGTGTGTGAGAACATGCTTAAGTACTCAGTCAGCAGGACATTGTGTATATTTGCACACTTAAGTGCCCTGTGGGACCACAGTCAAAATCCTGAGCCCACTGGAGTGCCAAGCTCTTAAGTTAGTATTGGTAAGCTTCTAAATATAAGAGCAATATTAATTTTTGTTGTTTTCACGATAATGTTCTTACTGATGGTTGGGCAGTCTGTGTCAGTAGAAACTTCAGGACTGTCTGTGAGGCATTCTCCAGTCTGGCTGTCACACATTCTCCCTCCACAGTTACATGCTGGGGGAAAAAGAAAAGGCTTTTGAAAGAAGAATATTCAAAATGTGCAACTTCCCCTCCCAAGACCAGTGAAATTATTGTACTTAGGATTGTGTGTGGGTATTCAAACCGGGATATTCAAACCAACATCAAGAACTTCTTGGGCTGATTTTCCTTTCAGTATGTAGAAAAAAGGTGTTTTTTGCACTGCTCAGATTTGAACAAATGAAATATAAAGTGGAAAACAAAATGAGAACACCTCTGCTGAAATTACTTGTTCAAAGTGTGGTCACAAGTAGAGTCAGAGAGGCCAGAGTTGCCCAGAAGGGCTATCGTGCATCAGTATCTAGAGAGGGTGACGTTTAGGAGACATATTAAGAAAAGTGAGACAACTAAAGTTAATTATTAGTTACAAATCTCTCCACAGCCCTGTGGAATTTATCAGCACTGTGTCAGGCTGTCACTAAAAAGGCTTTGCAGCTATCAGGGATTGATAGTGGACTCCAGTTACATCGTCAGCCTGAACATATCAAAAAGTAAATATCTCCTACCACTTACAATGAAGAATAAATGAAGTTTTACATTTTTTCAAGCTTAAGAAAGCAACATTTTTATTGCCAGCACAAGTGGCTTTTTAAAAAGTCCAATTTTTAATCTAACATCTCTAAACCTCTTTCAAGGTTTAATTGGCTCTTTAAAAGTAATTATTTTAAAGATGAAAATATTCTTGGAACACTTCAATACAATAACAAAAACTCAAGTAGAACATAAGAACAGCAGCAATCTATCTGAAATTTGTCTTGCTCTTGTGATCCATGGTTTCAGCAGAACCTCATATAACAAATATTTTACTGCCTTTTTATTGCAGCCTGTTCATTGTTATCTATGAATTGTCCTTGTATTTACATTTCCCATTGCACATTCAAGGATTTGTTAAGTGAAAATTTGTAATACAACTTTAAAGACAACATCATGCACTGTCAGAATAATTTTGTGTACGTGGACCAGTGTTAGTAGAACTAATCTGTTTTTGTACTAATGTAAGACAGAAATTGGTATGAATTTTCTGATGCAGTCAGTATTTTGACCTTATCACAATTTGTGCCTCCCAGCTTTTGGATCTACGATTATTTTTAATTTGTCATTTCTTTTTTTAAGGAGTGAAAGAAAAGTATCAGTTGAAAATAGAGATTTCTCTTTACCTATATCATGGGGACTAGACTATCCCCAGGGAGCAAGATTAAAGTTAAAAGGTTGAAATTTTGGTGAGATTGGTGCACAAGAAAATAAGATTGTGTCTTCTCATTTAAATGAACCTCTGTGAGTTTGTTACACAAAATCTTACAGCAAATTAATTTCAAAAGCAGTCTGGACCATTTTTCACCTACTAGTTTAAGAGGTAGCACTTTTTAGTAGAGAATTAAGACTTTCAATGCTGCCATAGTTTGCTGATGGGGAAAGCTTCTAAATTTACCTTTATTTCTGAGGGACATTTGTGGAGAGCTTTAAGATGTGGCTAAAGGACACGTGGTTAAAAAAGAAAATAATTTAAAAGCAGCTGAAGACTACCATTCACAGCTACCCAGGTTTTGTCTTCTGCTCAAAAGAAAAAAAAAGATTATTTTAGATTGATAGAGCTATTTGTTCATTTAGTTCTCTTACCCATTTTTGTTTTATATACCCTTTGAGGCACTCTGTGGAAACCATGTATGCAGACTGTCTTGACTCTTACACCAGTTTTGTTTCTGTATTTTCAGTTTAAAGAAGATCTATGTCTTATTTCAGAATCAATTCTAAACAGTAGCTCCAAATTGTTCCACAAAGCCAAATAAAGTATAAGCTTTCCCTGCAAACTACACATACAGTTTGAATATCATGGATGTATTGATGTACTGCAATCTACACAGTACTGTCAAGCACAGCACATTGTGGTACTCAGCAGAAATGAAGATGAAACGAGAAGTGTGTAATTCTCTGAAGCATAATACTGCAAAATCAGGATTCGCTAGAGTGAACTCCAAGATTAAATTCACTTCTGAAAAGAGAAAAGCTGTACCTCTCACAACATATTCAAACGCCCAAGCACTTTTTATTTTTAGCAAAGATCAAACACTGCAAGGAAATCTGCTAATGAAGAGAATTACCACGCTGATTTGAAGTCTGCGTGAACAGCCTGTATAGAGAAGTCCTGTGTACCTCCTTAAGGGTGCCAACAAAAAAGCTGTACTGAGGTGATGAAAGTTTGATTTGAGTTTCGAAACTGTACTTTCAGAGATGGCTTCCAAAATCACTTATTGCATAATCTGCTCAGACAGTTGGAATGCCCTGTAACTCTCAGACTTCTGGCACAGTTACTCTTAGGTGCTCGAAGCTTTTGGCCATGGCCAGGGCACGATTGCTGTGTTTTGCAGAGTTGAAGTGCTGGGTGTGTTTCTCCTGCCTCATGGAATTCGGGAGCCACAGACTGGGTCCTATCATTCCTTCCTGGAAAATTGCAGTTGAGTCATCTCAGGTGAAGTGAATTAGGCAGTGAAGTCCATAAACAAGGTTTCCCTTTTGCAGCCTCAAAATCACAGACATGCTGAATTTCATGCGCGTCTCGGCTATCTAAATTCAGGCAGGATGTGAGTTTTGGGGCACACTGTTCCCCACAGCTGATGTTTTTTTAGCTGGTTGGGACACATGGCTTTGGCTTTTGGGATCACTGTGCACGTGGACCATCTTTTCCTGCTCAGCATAAATGGAATTCAAGCACATGACTTAGCAATGTGAGTTACATCCTGGAGACGGACACTCAACTTCTAGCTGACACTGGAACATAAAACCAGAAAGGACCAGTAGTGGCATCGTATGTGGTCCCCTACAAATGAAGATAGCAGCACAAAGGGTACTTGATCACACAGCATCCTACAGCCTCCATCCTGTGTGTCCCAAAACACTTTATAATAAGGTAGTAAAAAACAAAGTCCAGGTTGGAGTTGGAGTTGCTGCTTGGAGTTGCAAGAAGGATCTAGACATTGCTAAGTCCCTGAGGCCTGTAGCTCTGTACCTGTCAGTCCTGGAGCACTTCCGAGGCCCAAGCTGAGTGTGTGCTTCAACTGTCTTACCTTTGAGTCAGGCTGAGGTAGGAATGATTTATCTCCCTCCTTTGTGTTCTGGTCCTTAAGGGACCCCTTCTAAAGAGGCTGGCAGGGAGACCCAGGGTCCTTGCTCTGAGCATCTGCATTTTGCCTTTAGCAGTGGCTGTTCCTAAGTGCTTTCAAAGAGGACGTAAACTTGTCTCCCAGAGCCAAAGCAAGGATGAAAGGTATGAGGTCAAAGCCCTGTTTGGATCAAACTCCTTGTAAATTAGGAGAATAATTATATTAGAGGAGATAAAGCTTTGTGGCTCCTCTGTGCAGGTATGTTTTACTAAGGTACTGTGGGTAGCACTTTACCAGACCCTGAAAATACAATCATCTCTTGTGTGAAAACACAGTTATCAGCATTACACAGGAATTATAGGAAATGCAGAATATATTACCAGTGTGGAAACTAGCAGAAAGTGAGTGGATATTGGGTCAGGACAGGAAGGATGATCCTGCTCCCGTAAAAACTACTTTCAAGTCTCTAAGCACCATCAGTTTGAATGGTTACGGTGTGGACAACCACAAAGGCGAAGACTCTGCTCAAAGAACTCTTAGAGACCCTTACTTAAAACAAGATTCAGAAGAGCACAACAGTGCTTACGTTAAACCTGCCCAGGTGCTGGAGATGTTGGAGTCTGGGGTCTGAGACTTGCTCACGGGAGATGGAAAGAGATATTTCCTTGGTGCCTGTGATGGTTCAACTGAACAGGCATCCAAATTATCCCATCACCTGCCTCCTAGAGCCACAGGTGTCTGACAACTGGTTCAGGCATCTCTGATTTCTGGGAACTCATCCACAGACCATGCTGAGCTGCCTGTTGCTCAGCTCTGCTGTACTAAACTATAGTCAATACCTGTGCAGTTTTTGGCGACTCTGGCGTCCCCATAGTAGCCCGGTGCGCATCGCTCGCAGTTGAACCCGCTGGTGTGGTGCAGGCAGTTGCGGCACTGGCCGGTCACTTCATCACAGTCTTCAAAAATCAGATTTGGGTCTGAGTTGCCATTGCAGTCACATTTTTTACAAGTGCTTCCAATTAGCAAAGGGTTCCCATAGTAACCAGGGGCGCACCTGAAAGGAAGAGCAACACCAGCAATGACGAGCAATGACATTCCTATCTGCGACAGCTTTTTTTCTCTGACCTTATTTATGTTACGAGGAATTGATCACTGTCTGCAGCTTCTAACGGACAGGAGGCTAATTAGGAGCTTTACTCCCACAGAGGCTATTTTGTGCTCTAATCTCAATCTGTACTGTTATATATTTTTCCCTTCTTGAACACCCCTGCTATCTCAAGCACACCAGTCTGCATTAATTTATTTTTTGTGCGTGTTTTTAGCAGTGAAATGATTTGCTCCCTATTCTTTTAAAATCTGTGACAGAATTACTTTGGCAGCAAGGCAGCTCTACAGTGTTTATTTTCGTCTCTTTCAGCTCCGTATTGCACCAACTATATTGTGTTATATAGGAAACTGGTGTAAGAGACTGCATTTCAGGATGCTGAAACTCAGAGGAAGTTCAGACCTTATTTCTATTATAAATGTATATAAAAAGTACTGACCAGGAAAGGTTTACAGAAATACTTCTGTGGTGAGGTATTGGGGTGGTTTCTGTTTTTTGCAAAACAGAATAGGTCCTGAACCAGACTCCGTTTTTCAGATCTATTTGATGTTAGCCTGTTGGATGAGGGTAAAAGGCTGAGAGCAGTCACCAGGAAGGGAGGATTCCTCTCTTGGTTTGCAGAGGGAGAGAGGGAGGTGGGTACCAAGCACCACAGCGAAGGCCTGAAATGGGTCCAAATTTCTTATCATGTCTTGCCATGTTTGGGAAGCATTTCAGCTGAGAACTTTCTACATCTTGAAATGTGAGAGATGTTGATACTGGGGTGGTTTTTCAGAGTGTAGACACACTGGTGATGTGTAACACTCCTGGCTGATCAGTGGCCCTAAGCTAAGAGGTAGTAATAGATTTGGTTATTTGGAAAAAAATGTCTCAGTTAAAGATGTTTCTGCTGATATCAGGGAATGTGCTTAATCCTACAAGCAAGGGGAGCTTTTGCAAAACAATCATTGAGACAAGGAGAACAGGTGCTGGGGTGGGCATGGAGCGCTAACGAGAGTGAATCCTTGAGCAAGGGTTTCTCTGGAGGAGCTGGAATCTGGAGCAGTGTGGAGCAGTGTCTGATGGACTGGAGGGGTCTCCTGGAAGGACAGGGGCAACCCACACTGTTAATGGTGTCACTGCGGGGTGGCAGGAGGGCCCATGACACAGAAGCCTGGAGCTCAGAGACCAGGAACTCATATCCCAGAACTGGAAATGAAGAATTCCTGCCAGGAGGGGAAAAACTAGCTGGTGTAACAATTTACGGCTGAAGGAAATGGAGTATTGAATAGTTGCTGCAAGGATTTAGATAAGGACTATTTATTGTAGTTCATTCTGTTTTATCACTATGTTGTCCTTGTCTCCCATCCAAAGTCCTGTTTAAGATGATGTTTTTTCTGTCTGCTATTGGTAAGCAGGGAGGGCGAGCACTCAGGCAGTTCAGATTAATTTTCCCAGATTCTGGCTGGGTACCTAAACCAAGGTCTGTTGTCTTCTAAAATCTGAACACAGCCAAATCCAGGGTCTGCCATGTCTGAACCATGAAAATGTGGGAGATCTGATAAAAGCTTCAAGTTTTGATCTACTCCTACAAATTCTGGTTTTTTTTTTAATAAAGAGGGTACTCAGGGTACTGTTGAGGGTTTCCTCAACACTGCTTTGTTCGTGTTCCAGTCCTGAACCCTCACAGTAGAAACACATAAAATTTTAAGCAACTTAATATAAACCACTTGGCTGTCCCAAATACTGCTTTTGTCAATGACAAAGGCTCTTTTTGTCTCTTTGCAGCACTGCCAGAATCTTTGGTGCAGATTTTATCATTTGGGTGACCCAGATGTAAAGAATTAAAGTGTGACCGGGAGTTCTGTGCACCCCTTGAAGAACAGTGAATGCAACACTGAGTGCAAAGTCTTATTTACGATTACGATTTGGTTGAATCATTCCCCATTCCCTATGGGAGCTAGAGCAGGCAGTGATGGATAAAGCTACTATTGTCATGTCAGAAATCTTGCTTTGATTTTCTAAAATTTCAGTTTTTTGTTTTTCTGTGGTTAAGTATTTTCCAAATGATCATCTGTCTGATGCGGCCACCAAGTTCACAGAGGTCACTGAGTAGGGCCAGGGTCAGACCAGCCCTTTGCTCACTGCTGCCCACATCTACCAACAACAGCGTGCTGTCCCCACCAGGCCTGCAATGTCTGCCCTCTCATCAGGACATGGCCATTTTTCCCCTTATTGTCTGAAATGTACTGTTCAGTTCACTTGCCAGCCATGTAGAGGATATTTCCTCACGTCTCCATAGATATATTTCATAAGTGCTGCTTTTTATGGCCATCTGAGGCACCAGAACAGATTGCCCAGAGAAGCTGGGATGCCCCATCCCTGGAAGTGTTCAAGGCCAGGCTGGGTGGACCTCTGAGCAACCTGGTCCAGTGGAAGATGTCCCTGCCCATGTCAGGGGGGTTGGAACCAGATAATATTTAAGGTCCCTCCAACCCAAACTATATTATGACTCCATGACTCATTTTTATCAGCCATAACTTCTCATCTGGAACAGTTGTTTAAGCAAAAAGAAACTTTCAGAGCTGAAAACAAATGTGTTACCTTCACCTTCCCCTTCCCTTTGCCACTCAGTCTATCTCATAGTGCTGAGGCACCTAACCTCTTTTGAATAGTGGATAAAATGGGAGAAGAGCAGAGGTCACTGGCTGGAAACATACTTCTCCATCTCTGCACTTCATGGCCTGAAAAAGTTAAGAGGCCTGCAGTAAATGTCTTTTCCTATATTGTATCAATAAATGACACTTTTTTGCTAAAAAAATATTTCCTCTCCCATAATAAAACTGCGAAATTATCGTTACTTTATTTTGCAGCCATAGTTACTTCCTGTAATTATCAGTGAGTAAGAAATTAACTTCCTCTTCTCTGGCAATGCCAAAAAGAACCTTTTTCATCTCTTTGCTTTGGACACTAAAGGGTAATTTGTTCAGTTACCTTTTTAAACATTTGTCTGTTAACAAAATCTGCATTTCATCAGTTACCAGCCTGATGCCTTACTGCTGAAGTCCAGAAGAAAAACGATTAATTCCTAAATTTCACTTTGGGAAGCTGGTTTTCTCAGTTCCTAGCAAGGGCCTCCGTGAATTCACACCACCTTTTGCTGGCGAACATAAACTGGATAGGTTTGTGCCAAGCCTCCAGAGCAGCGCAAGAAAGCCTCCTACACAAATGCCGGGGGAAATGGAGCAGATTGCCTTCCGGTGAGCTGCTCTGGAGATCCTACAGGGAAATGGAGCAGATTGCCTCCCGGTGAGCTGCTCTGGAGATCCTACAGGCTGCCTGCGGAGGGGTGTCCTGCAGCTCACTGCACTGCCGTGCCTGTCACCGAGTGCCGTGGAGAGCTGGGAGGGAGGGCAGGGAGCAGGATGTAGCCTTCCTCTCCCTCGGGACATGAGTTGTTCTTTGGGCTTCGGGGAGGGCCTGGGGCAATGACCCTTCTTGCTCAGGATCCCGTGCTGATAGCATAGGGTTAAAA
>VZRV01001219.1:149531-185018 GCA_013398115.1 Falcunculus frontatus | reverse complement strand
TCCCCTCTCCTCTCCTCTCCCTCGGGTGGGGTTCCCGCTCCCGCCTCGGCTGGGCCGCTGGTGCCGGGTCAGTGCCGGCCTGCGAAGACCCCCCCCAGGCAGGTGCTCAAGGTCTGCTGAGGTGACCGGGCGGCTCACGGTACGTGACTCACAGGATGGCTGGGGTTGGGTTGGGAAGGACCTTAAAAATCATCTCGTTCCAGCCCCTGCCGTGGGCAGGGACACCTGCCATTGACGAGGTTGCTCAGAGCATTTAGTAGCATTTCTCTGGCAGGTATTGAGAATCTGCCGTGCGAGCTGCAGAGGAACTTCCAGCTGATGCGGGAGCTGGATCAGAGAACAGAAGGTATGTGCGCGTATTTCGGCATGCGAAGGCCGAGAGAGCCTGGCCTGAAGGGTGGGAAGAGCCCAGTGGAGGCTGGGCTTTAGAGGATGTATTTCCCCTCTACTGCTGTTCCTTTTGTCAGCCCGGGTGCTCTGCAGTGTTTGTTTCTTTCCTGTGAGGATTCTGCTCACATCACAGGGTTTGGTTTTGTTTTCAGTTTAAATTCACAGCTCTGTGATCACTGCACTCAATGGCCACTTGGATGGCCTTCCTTCCACGTATTTCCATATCTACCAAGTTCTAGATTCCTGTGTGCCTTGCAGGGCCATTTTTTCTTTCTTTTTGAAGCTTTTGTTGGTATCTGGCTGCACACTAACGATTTTCATTTTGAACCATCAGAACAGTGCACAACAAAAAGATGTTCTGGATGTGGGAAGAGAGGCTGAAACTTTGTGAACCCATGGGTTCAGTTTCTGATCTTAACTGTGAATTAACTGTAAATTAACTTTTGAATTAGCTGTAGAACACTTGAGAAAGCAGAATCACACCACAAGTGTCAAAGAGCGCATACCTTTAACTTAATCGGTTTTGTTTGTTTAAAAAGGAAAATGCATTAAAGAACTGAGGGGGGTGTAAAAGCTGTCAGGAAGGGTCTCCTAAATACCCTAAGGAAGTTGAAAAACAAAAATACCTGCTTTGGATGGCGGGTCTCTGAGGTGTATCTCGTGTGTTTTTCAGACAAGAAGGCAGAGATCGACAGCCTGGCAGCAGCGTACATCGAGTCAGTGAAGAACATGTTACCTGAGGAGAGGGTGGAGCACCTGAAGAAGATCCAGAGTGCCTACAGCAAGTGCAAAGAGTACAGTGATGACAAAGTGCAGCTGGCCATGCAGACCTACGAGATGGTGAGCCATGGAAAAATGGGCAAACTCTGGAATGGTGCACGTGGAGACACTTGACAGTGTCAGCTTTCCCTGGCTTTTTTTTGTTTTGTTTTTTTGCAAATTATTAGTCATCAAGCTTATGTTTCTCGCTGTTGCCATCCCCAAAAAGCCTTCTGCTGTGGCACCAGGTTTCTCTTTTGCTGAAGAATTAGTGAGTTTATCCCCCTTGGAGGTGACTTTATCAGTAGTGCTTGTCTGCTGTGTGATAATGCCAGAAAATTTACCCCACTCCCTCCTTCCCAGCAGCTCTCTGTCACTGATAATTTATTTAGGGCTGGTCTTAGTTGAAAGCAACATTTTTTTAAGCCAGCTGCTGTACTATATTGTGGAGGAACAGCAGGAATTCTGCTCAATTGCCTTGGTTTGTTGGACATCAAAATTTCCTCGATGTACCTTGTGAGAAAATCCCATTTCTTAAGATGCAGCTTTACACTTTTTTTTTCATTCCGTCCCTGTGTCTTGAATAATTCTTTTCTTGATGTGTTTTACCCCCTGGATCAAACCTGAGTGAGGGGAATCCCTTTGACTGTACTAAGTGTTTGTTGTCCAGCTTGTAGAGATACTTTGGGTTTTGCTACAGCTGCAGTAGATGCTTTATTGCCATCAAATACTGTAGAAAAGGAAATTATGTTGCAGGAATATCAGTGCCCTAGATAATGAGTGAGCTCATTTGATGACAGAATATTGCAGCAGCACGGTTTGGGTTAAAATCCCTGTTCTGAAAGTCACTTTATTGCAGCTGGGGTAGTACAAGGTACTTAATAAATGTGTGTTGACTTGATATTGAGGGTAGTGACCTCTGTCTGTATTTATTGCTAAACTTCTTTGATTCATATGACAGTGGAGTACCAGGGGAAAAAAACCTAACTGCTCTACTCCATACATTTCAAGGACTATATTTGAATTTTGAAAATTGCAGGGACAAACCGGTTATTTTAGGGGACAAACCAGTTATTTTTTGTATCTCTCTTCTTGTTTTGTTCTGAAAATCATTAGTCTGAGCTGCTTTGACTCTCCTTTGTGTTGCCTCCCTTTTCCTTCCTTTCTGCTTGTTTGTAGAGGGATTGGTTCCTCTTGCTTTTGCCTCCTTCATTCCCTTTGTGTGTGCCATTTCCCTTTTCCCAGCCTGTGCCTTTTCCCCTTCTGTGCCTTGCTCTGTGGTACCACGCTCTGCTCATGCCAATAACAGCCACGTTTGAGCCCTTCCTGTTTTCGTTTGGGGCTCTTTCTTGTGGTATTTCTTTGTAATTCAGTTTGTGGTTTCCTCCTGGTGCAGGTGGATAAGCACATCCGCCGGCTGGATGCAGACCTGGCACGGTTTGAAGCTGATCTCAAAGATAAACTGGAAGGCAGTGACTTTGAAACTCCTGGATCCCGAAGCCTGAAAAGTGGGTAAATTTGATACAATTGAGAGCCTTTTCCAGCATTGAGAGGATCAAACCAGGAAGGCTGAGATGGAAAATAGGCTGTTATTTCTGGAGGAAGGAAAGAAGTGCACCGTTCTCTGCTTGTTTTTAACGCTCTTCAAAATGTTCACGGTGGGCAAGAGATGAAGAGAAATGTGGTGCTGGGATCAAACTTATTGTTTCACAGATCATCCTGAAGTTGTTACTGGTTCTAAGGAGAGTGCTGTGCCTAAACTGCACTGGTGTGTGTAACAGTCTTAGTTTCAGGGAAAATTAGGAGTTAAAGGAATATACCAGTTTCTGCAGTGTATACTGAAATATTGTGTGTTTACAGTGACATTGGAATGTGGATACAGCAGCACATCACAGCTTTATGCCTTTGAACTATGAAATAAGGGGTAGGAGCAGGGAGGTGGAGATAAGTTATACTAGTTATTGAGTAACCTATTAACTGTGTTTTAAAATATACTGAGATTTAAAAAAAAAATCCTGCCTGTCTAATAAGTGTGATGCTGTTTATGGCTTGTGCTGACATCCTGCAGCGCTTTATTGCCAAAACTGCAAACACAAGAGTTTGGTGCTCAGTTGTACTTTAGAATTTGGTGTATTTGTGCCTTAAAAAGGCATTTCAGTCAGCATATTCAATTACATATATAATAAGGATTACTCAGTTACATATGAAATAGGGATTTCAAGACAGTAACTGCATCAAAAGAGCAACAGCTGGGGATGTTTCTGCCACCCGAATAGGCTGAAAAGATGGGGTTGTTTTTCCTTTCTAGAGGGACGAAGTCAGAAAGACAAAAGAAGCTCTCGTGGTCGAGGCAGGAGAACATCTGAAGAAGATACACCAAAGAAGAAGAAACTCAAAGGAGGGTAAGGCAGAGCCAGGCACAACTCTAGGGCCTTGGGCTTGACACTACATGAATTTTCCACAAGCTCGTGTTACCCTATTTTATGACTTGCGTCCGGATGGTGAGCAGTGTCAGGAGTGTTCTGGTCTTACTCCATTTCATTAATGTCCTGCTTAGGACAGGCCAGCATTGTTAATTAACTCCTTGGTTGGCATGTGGAAGCTCAGCATGCTTGGAACGCTCTGACTGGAAGGACGAGATCAGCCTCCCTGTTGCTGTTTGGCAAGCTGGGAGAAAATAGCTTTGATTTTTGTCACAGGGCTATTTTTAACAGTTGCTTGTGGTCTTGATGGTAAAAGAAACTCACTTGTCCATCAGGACAGAAACTGATGTTGTGCTGCTGTTCTAGAAATCTTGGAGAATTTTGGGGATTGTTCTCAAAGGATTGTGTCCTAGGTAACCTTGAATAATCTGATTTGGTTTTGAGAGGTGAGGAGGAAAGCATGTTCCCTCTCTGAGATGGGATTTATATTAAAGGGGCCAGGTTTATTTTGATATTTTCAGTTGGCTAAATGGAGGAGCAGGAAACTAAAAATAGTTTCTATGGACTGCTACTGGCATGTCAACACATCCCTGTCAGAGTAAGAGGGTTCACTCATGCCTGACAGTGAGAAAAAAAGTATATTAAAACAGGTTGGGGAAAAGCCACAAACAGGTTATTCTACCCACAACCAGGAGTGAGCTGTATGATAATTTTGTTACTTTACTCATGGCATCTACAAATCCCTCTCGTTCTTAATTCTTTTTAGTCATGCTGTGTTTGATCCAATCTACCTTATGATTTTAATTACTGGATTGTGGTACTGTAATATAAACTCTAAAACAGGGTCAGTGTGCTTTAGGGAAGATACTGTAAAACACTAATTGTCCCGAGTAGGATTTAGATCTTGGAAACATCAAATACCAGAATGGTTTGGGTTGGGAGGGACCTTAAAGACCATCCCATTCCAGCCCCTGCCGTGGGCAGAGACACCTTGCACTAGCCTGGGTTGTTCCAAGTCTGGCCATGAACACTTCCAGGGATCCAGGGGCACCCACAGCTTCTCTGGGCAACCTGTGCCAGGGCCTCCCCACCCTCACAGGGAATTTCTTCCCAATATCCCATCTAGCCCTTGTAACACAGTGTTGTCTGAGTTGTTTTGTCCTGACTCTGTCCTTGCCCACAGATCTGAGTTTGCTGATACCATCCTGTCAGTGCATCCCTCGGATGTCCTGGACATGCCAGTGGATCCCAATGAACCCACCTACTGCCTGTGTCACCAGGTGTCCTATGGAGAGATGATTGGCTGTGACAACCCAGATGTAAGCACTTGAGAGATGATTGATTTTCAGATGTGTGTGGCCTCCCAACCCTGTACAATCCGAGGAGGGGGTCCTTGCTCAGTTAGCTCATACCAAATGATGGGAACCTTTGTGAATCACTAAGAATCTCCTCTGTGGGTTTTTCCTTTCTCTTTTGCAGTGCCCAATTGAGTGGTTCCACTTCGCATGTGTGGACCTGACCACCAAACCAAAAGGGAAATGGTGAGTGTGACAACATTCAGCTTTGGGATTTTTATTGGGCTGCAGTTTGCCTCAACAAGAATTAAAACCCTTTTGTGACCCTGACAGAGGAGCTTTGCTCTTCTCATCAGAGGGTTTGAATCCTCAGTGACTGGGGATTATGTTTGAGGGTAGAAGATACAAGAAGAACCTTCTTCTTAAAATCCATTTCCACAGAAATCTTAGGTTCTGGTGGGAGAAAAACTGCCTGATAAACTGAGCAGGTTTTAACCTGAGGCTTGTGTAGACATGGACATGTTACATCTGAGGTTTGCTGTCACTAGTTGTGGCTGTGCTTAAAACTGAGAGACAGGTACCTCTTTGTTTCACTTCTGGAGGCAAATTTTGAAGACTTTCCAGGGTTTTTCTTCTGTATGTGCTCCTTTTGGAAAGGACCATGGGCTTGTTATTGTTATTTAATGGACTGTTTTAATCAAATTAACATGTTGCCTGTCAGAAACAGGCTTAATTGTGCACAAATATTAGAAACAGTTCTTGGGCTCTGTGCTGTTAAGTTCAGGAGCTAATTACTGCCTCTTTTTTCCTACAGGTTTTGTCCTCGTTGTGTTCAGGAAAGAAAGAAAAAGAAGTAAGGAGTAGAGGGGAATACACCGCCGAGGCAAGAAGAATTTAATATATTCCTTCATTCATGTTGCAATATTACCTTTGATTATTTTTTGTTAATCTATCCTCCATCTCTTTCTGGTATGATATTTAATTATCCAGTGGCCAGTTGAAATTCCTGTTCTTTGCTAAGGCAATGACTTTGGGAGGGAGTCCCAAATCCCTTTGCCACGGAGATTTTATTTATGTTAGTCTTGCACAATAATACTGAGAGAGGGTGTTGCCTTTTCTGGCTATTTCCATTTCCCTGAAGATTCTTTAAGTGCATCACTGTGAAGATGAAACCTACAGTATTCTTGGAGAGAGAAAGGTTGGATTTATTCACAGAATAAGATGAAGGCCTGAATTGTTAGCTGTGATTGCCAGTGTGGCACCTGGGTAAATCAGGTTTTAGGGAAAGGCTCCATGAGGACACTGTCCCCATGATGGTGTGGTTCTGCTGTTGAAGAAGGCCATTCAGGAATGTTCTAGCAGGACTTCTTGTCTTTTTTTTAGTGGGCCACATTAGCAAGTTCTTGACTTCTTTAGCTGCCTTTCAGATGATGAATGTGAATCCTTGCATTAGCACAGTGTCAGTGGCTGCAGCAGAAGGGAGAGAGGAAATCAGGAGTTGGAAAGCAGAAGCCTCTGTTTTTTCCTTCCTCTGAGATACAGCGGATGCAGAAGTTGAGGGAAGAGCAGAGATAAGTCTTGCCTTCATATCTGTCTCCTGCATCACGAGGCTTACCTGCCTACAATGAAAGATGTAGTGGGGAAAGGTGCCAGCAGGGTTTCCCCCCTGCTGGTGGAAGGAGGGAAAAAAAAGCTCCAAACTCATGAACTTTGCTGGCTCTGGTCCCTGGTGGGTGTTGGTGGCAGCTCTGAGCAGGGCTGTGTGCTGCTTTCCATACCAGTGTGCAGGAGCTCTTGGTACAGACTGCTGGAAAGGCATAAAGAAACTTCCAGATAAACTTTTCTTCTGCTGAATAAATAGTACAGAAGATTGAAAACACTTCTACTCAGATTCTGGCACCTGTTTTCAAAAGAAAGAAGGCTTTTCCTGTTACACTGAGCCTCTTACTCATGTTTTGCAGTGAAGGAAAGTAGAACACAGCTCCTGCCACTTCTCCTTCCCTCTGTGGGGCTTTGTGCCTGCTGCTGCCATAGAAGAAACCTCTCAGTCGTGAGGCAGCTTTTCAGTGAGTTTCGATTTATGGCAGGAAAAAAGGATAGATTTTAGGAAAAAATCCCTGTCTTCAGGGTCCTGTCATTTCCAGTGTGATGTTGCACATGTCTTCACTACACTGCATCATGGAGAGACTTAAGTTTCCAGAGTTGTGTGCATGAAAATGCACATTTGTGATGCACATTTGTCATTGGAATAGCACACGGAAAGCAGGCAGGGAAATTAAAGCTGGAGTGCTGGAGGGAAGGAGGAGGAACAGCACAGTCACACAGACCTGGAGCAGAGCGAGCCCTCTTCTTCCTGCCTCTTCATGAGTGCAGATTTGTGATACCTCATGAGCCAGCCTGGAATCCAGTCCCCAGTGGGTGAGAGCTGCTCCTCCTTCACTCACTGCCCTGGACTCAGTGGGAGCATTGCTGTGTCCTGACAGCCCAGGTTGATGCTCTTCCAGGTTTTGTTCTCCCCTTCCATCCAATGGTATTGTAGACAACTTCTTTTCCTTTTTTTTTTCCTAAGGCTTTGTTAGTACTGGTATTGCCATGGATTAAGCTTTTGATTTGAAACAATCTCAAAATTGCACTCTGGAGATCTTGCTGGAAACATGCCATGAGGGAAGAGAGCAGCTCTGGGTGAGCCAGTGTGTGGAGCTGACTTCCCTCAGCTCCAAAATTCTGGTCAGGAAGGACAACAAAACACATTTTTAGAAGTACTTTTGGGGTTCAAAGAGCATTTTTTCCACTTGAACCAGCAAAACAAAAAGGAAAACAAGCTCTAGAAGGTAGAGCCCTCAAAAGGAAGGATAAGTTGCTAGGAATGATGAATAGCGTGAGGTACAACATTCTCCTCTTCTTTACAACATCTGTGCTGTGTAGAGCATCTGCGATCTGATACCAGCAATAAACTCTCCCACTGGGAACATGCCAGTGCAGGGCTTGGATGGGGTCAGGAGCATCTCCTGCCCTCTTTACACCTGGTTGTAAAGATTTTTTACGACTCCTCGTAGACAGAAATACCAGCAGCCTTCATTTTTGCTTACTAAAGGATTTAAATCTTCTGACTTTTGAATGTACAGTGTTAAATGTTTCCTGGAGAAGGGTGATCCCTAAAGGAATGTCCCACTAAACATTGTCCAAAAAACCCCTGCCAAGGGGCCCAGCTTTACTGCAGCTCATCCAAACTGGAGGTCAAAACCGACTTTCACCTGATGACCGAAAAAAAAGAATGTAAAGTTAAAAAAAAAAAAACCATAAGAAATGTATATCTGTATTTTTGGATCTTGGAGATGTTGGATTATATTATAAATAAAGTATTTTTGGGAATAAATGTGTGAGGATGAGGGGGGTGCTGTTGCAACCTCCGGCCGCCAGGGGGCGCTGCCGCCCCCTGGCGGCTCGGCGTGAGGCGCGCCGCGCGTTCCCGGCGCTTCCAGCTCACGGAGCGTCCTTGCCATCTCTCGGTGCACCGGGATAATCCCGAATTCCCCCGCCCGCTCCGCGGTAACCTCCTCTACGAAGGGTGCGTGGCGCTGCGGTGTCCCGGGGGTGTGCGGTGGCAGCAGCGGAAGAGACTCCCCGAGGCGCTGCGCCTCCCCTCGGTGCTGAGTTCCCCTCACGGCCGCGGGAAGGGGGGCAACAAACAAGGCCGCCGTTTTTTCCATGGCTTCCACAGCCCTGTGGAGTCGCGGGGCCGCCTGGCTGAGGAGCTGCCGAGGGAGGGTCCTGCGGCGCGGCCGGAGCCGGGATCCCCCGGGCGTGCCCCGGGGCAGGGGCTGTGCTGGCTCCCGGGAGGTGGTGGCGACCTGCGAGCGCTACGCGGTGAGGCGGCTGCCCTTCGCCCGGCTGGCCGACGGCGATGTGGCCTTCTTCGAGCGCCTCATGCCCGGCAGGGTCGTCACCGGCGAGGAGGTGAAGCCATTTAACGTGGACTGGCTCAAGTCGGTGCGAGGTAAGCGAGCTGCTTGATGCGCTCGGTTGGTGAAACGTCCTTCCTACCTGTGTTAATTACCGGAACAACAAGTTTGCCAAAGGAAATCTTAGCTTTATTTATGGCGGATCATATCTGTACAGACTATAGAGTTGGAAGGGACCCATGAGGACTATCGAGTCC
The DNA here is from genome assembly GCA_013398115.1 of Falcunculus frontatus. NCBI lineage: Eukaryota > Metazoa > Chordata > Aves > Passeriformes > Falcunculus > Falcunculus frontatus. Next base: position 175,992 of record VZRV01001219.1, on the reverse strand, counting down.
AACTCCCGGCCCTGCACAGGCACCCCAACAATCCCACCCTGTGCCTGAGAGCGTTGTCCAAACGCTCTGGCAGCCTTGGGGCCGTGCCCATTCCCTGGGGAGCGTGTATTTCCTGGGAGTACCCGACCGCCCTCTGGAGGAAGAACCTTTTCCTGGTATCCAGCCAAACCCTTTCCTGACACAGCTCCGGCTGTTCCCTAGGGTCCTGTCACTGGTCACCAGAGACCAGATGTGTGCCTGCCTCTCCAAAATGAGTTTTTATCATAAAAATATTCCTTTAAGAATTACCTGATAACTGGTAAACTTATAGGCTTTCATTAAAAAAAAATCTAAACCCTCTAACTAAATGTTTTGTCCTGAGACAAATTGATTCAGCTAACAGTTTTGATTGAACCTCAGAAAAGAATATGAGAGCTTTTGGGAGACTTGATTGCAGCTTTCCAGTACCTTAAGGGGGCTTATGAAAAGGAGGGAGAGGGACTTTTTATATGGGCCTGGAGTGGCAGGACAAGGGGGAATGGCTTCCCACTGCCAGCGGGCAGGGCTAGATGGGATAGTGGGAAGAAATTCTTCCCTGTGAGGGTGGGGAGGCCCTGGCACAGGGTGCCCAGAGAAGCTGTGGCTGCCCCATCCCTGAAGTGTCCAAGGCCAGGTTGGACAGGGCTTGGTGTACTCTGGGATAGTGGGAGGTGTCCCTGCCCATAGAATGAGATGAGCTTTTAGGTCCCTGCCAACCCAAATCATCCTGTGATTCTGTGATTCTGAATCAAGCCTTGTGAATTCTCTGTTGCTTCTGTCAAAGATTCCATGAGAATTTAAACCATTTCCCATTGCCCCCAGCGGCAGCCAAGTCTACCTATACATGCAAAGTTTTTGCAGGGCTTAAAGGGAAAGGCTGCTGTTGAAATGTTTGTTGTCAAAGTGGTTGAAATGCCTAACAGTGGAGGGAGCATTGTTATTTCCCACCTCATGCTTTCCCACCTGTTTCTTTCTGACCTCTGCAGAGTCACAGCTTGCCTTGCGAGTCCCTTGCTTTCATTGCAGGCTGCAGCCAGCTGGTGCTGAAGCCACAGACGACGGCAGAAGTGTCTCAGGTTCTCAGGTAACGTGCACCTTTTCTGCTGGGCTTGGTGCTGATGAAACTTGGGTTGAGTCAGGAATGATCTGTCAGGTGAAGGGAACTTGTAGGTGTTCAGACACCAATTCCTTAAGCATTGGAGTTGCAGAGGCAGTTTTCTTCATGACTTTTCTGCTCTGATAAATGACTAAAAGTAGCTATTGTACAGGTGCTCAGAAAGGAGAAGTTTTGTGAAAGATTCAGGAGGGTGTGTTCGAAAAGGTACAGAAGGTTAGGGCAGAACTGGGCAGTTTGAGGATCTGTTTTATCCACATCCTGTGTTTCACTGGTGTGAGCTCAGCTCTGGTTGGGCAGTACTGTGCCAGATCACTGGCTGAGGAGCTGAAAGCTGCAGGCACCTGCTCCTGGCTCTGTTAAAACAGGGATGCAGAGCACAGGAAAGGCAGGCAGGGCTTCTGAAGGAACTCTGGTGCTGTGGGGCTCTGTGCCATCCCTTGTGCAAGAGCTGCTGTGAGCTCAGAGAGGATGTGGTGGGTGGTGCTTGGCAGGGATGTGGCAGGTGGAGCAGCTGAGGCACAGGTGCACATTTTGTTGCCTACAGGGCATTAATTTCTTGGGAGGAGGGGGGCAGTCATGTTTGAAACCACTGCCAGAGGCTGGCTGTCAGAGCCCGCTGAGGAGCCCAAGCTGTTGAACACAGACTGCTGCAGAAACAGCTTCTGTAGAAACATAAGCAGTGCTTTCCAGGCAGATGTTGTGTGCCACACACGTAGATACACACGGGGCTAACCCCAAGTGTTGGTTCTTTGCTCAGTGCTGGGCTGAGTTCAGACAGGAGTTGCACTTTCTCACTTTGTTATTGAAACTGTCTCCTTGCATCAATTTATTTTTTCGGTGAAATGCTGCTTAATTTTAAGGAGCACTGTCACAACAGTAGACATTAATGTAGAGGTGAAACTTCTCTGACAGACTGATTATGGCCTTTAAATGCATAAAAATTCAGAAACTTTTTTCCTTCCAGGTACTGCCACGAGAGGAACCTGGCAGTGAACCCTCAGGGGGGTAACACAGGCCTTGTTGGGGGCAGCGTTCCTGTCTTTGACGAGATCATTCTCTCCACTGCTCTCATGAACCAGATCATCAGCTTTGACAAGGTGTCTGGTAAATATTCCAGAGATGTGAGGCACAGAAATGAGCCCCAGGCCCCAAAACAGGCATTTTCCTGGGAACAGATAACAGCAGGATCAGCAGGGTTCAGCCCAGGAGCATCATAAGGAGGTTTGTTTGAATTTGGAGGGTTAGGGGTCAGGCTGGTGTGAGTATCTGTTCAAAGAGAGAGAACAACAGGCAGAATTTAAACCATTTCCCATTGCCCCCAGCGGCAGCCAAGTCTACCTATACATGCAAAGTTTTTGCAGGGCTTAAAGGGAAAGGCTGCTTTCCCTTTAAGGCTGAGACACACTTAATGTGATTGTGTTTTACCAGTCCAGAGTTGCGGGTGACCAGATGTTGAGGCAATAGCAAAGCTCCCCGAGGCTTGAGGAGGGGGCAGTTCCCTGGAGCATGCACAGACTCGTGCATTTAAGCTGAATCCCAGGAAGTTTTGAAGGAAGAGGTGGTTGCTTGTGCTCATACTGCTCCTGCTTCTTGAGGCACCTTCTTCTTGGCCATCAGCTTGTAGCAGGGCGTTTCTGTTCCAGGAATCCTCGTGTGCCAAGCGGGCTGTGTGTTGGAGAGGCTCAACGAGTACTTGGAGGAGCGGGGGTTTATCATGCCACTCGACCTGGGAGCCAAAGGCAGCTGTCACATCGGGGGGAACGTGGCCACCAATGCCGGAGGCTTGCGGCTCTTGAGATACGGCTCTCTGCGAGGGACAGTGCTGGGCCTGGAAGTGGTAAGGCGAGTACCTGGCAGTTCCCTTCTCTGTTTAATCCTCTGCTTCTTACTGCTTCCTGCTCTTCTAACTATCCAGCACACAGCCAAGTTCCTCTCCAGGCTTCCACTCTTAACTTTTCTTTGTTGGGCTCTTTTGAGAAGGGCCAGCACGTGTCTTCATGCATGTAGCATGTTACTGCTGCTGCAGTTTCCAGCTTCCTGACTTCCAGTGCTTGCTGACAGAGGAAGTGTTAGGTGGTTTTCTAATCCAGACAAGTGAAAAGAAGGTAGGGAGAGATTGGGGGATCCTAGGTTATCTGCATGGAGTTGGTTCCTCTGAGCAGTGGGTCTCTGGAGCACTCTCCTAAATCCATCCTGCATCACTCTCTTCTAGTGGCTGCTCACTCAGATTTTAATAGAATCGTAGGATCACAAACTGGTTTGTGTTGGACAGGACTTTAAAGATCATCTTAAGGTTTAAAGCTCACCCCATAACAGAGCTGTCTGCTTTGGGTCCATTTGGCTGCTGGCTGCGTCCTAGAGTCTCTGCTGTTCCTCAGCTGCTCCTGTCCTACAGGAGAGTGCCTTGGGGTGTAAAGGCTGGATTAGGAGTTCTAAAAGTTTTCATGGCTGGGGAGCAAAGCATTAATGGGAAAAAAATTGGGCAGGGAACAAAAGCATGGCTTGGTTTTACTGTGTAGGCTTAGAAGGGAAAGCATTTGTCTCAGGTCAGTTTGGCTCTAGTGTCAAAACAGCCATGAATAACCTGTCTTGGAGATACTCAGCCTTGATTTAAGGCTCAAGTGGAAGAGGGTTTACCTAATTCTGCTCAACTGTTCACTGTTACAAGTAGCTTTCCTTGTTTCTGCTGGATAACGGGAGCTAGGGCTGCAAAGAATGGCTGATCTTCTCCACCACTAGTAAGAAAAGCAGAGCAAACTAGATCTACTGTTATTGTCCTGGTGGAAGGAGAGAAGTAGGAGGGAAATATCTACTCTGTCCTACTCAGGCAGGATATAAAGGGGGGGAAGAGCTGGGACTGGAGGAGCAGTGTTGAAATGGGCTGCAGCTGTGTCCCTGTGCTCCAGGTGAGTGACACTTCCCATCAGCTTGGTCATAGACAAGTTCGTGACTGGAGATTCCTACCCAGGTGCTCTGACTGGGCCTCTGTGTTCCCACAGGTGCTGGCTGATGGCTCAGCTCTGGACTGTCTGACCTCTCTGCGCAAAGATAACACAGGCTATGACCTGAAGCAGCTCTTCATCGGATCCGAGGGGACCTTGGGAGTTATCACTGCTGTCTCCATACTCTGTCCTCAGAAGCCTAAGGCTGTGAATCTGGCATTCCTAGGTAGAAGCTGATATTAATGATTTCACACCTCAATTCAGAGGCTGGGAATAGGGATGAAATAGAGGAGGAAGCACTGCTCAGCCTACTGAGCTGGACTGCCAGCATCTGGGAAATAGTGTAGGGTTCTGTGCTAAAATACCCATGCAGATATTTAATATCTGTTGAAATACCTGCAAGGGCAGATTGTTCTGTAAGGAAAGTGGAGCCAGGAGCTCAGCAGGGTGAGGAGGCAGGGAGGACAGTCCCCTCACTGGTGAGGGCCTGGTCTGACAGGCTCAAGGGGTGAGCAGGGCAAGACTGTGCAGTAGGCAGAGGCAGCCACCATCCAGGAGTCAGGTGAGCGACAAGGTGACGAGGCAAGGCTGAGAAGGCACGTCTGCAGGTCAGGCTCTGGATCAGCAGAGTACATGGTCAGGCACAGCTGCTTAAAAGCTGCTTCTGGGTGTCCCTCAGCAGGTCCAGAGTTGTTTGTGGGGAACCTTCACTGAGAGTTTTTTACTTCTCAGAAACGGTGGTATCTGGTTTTTGGTCCTGATTCCTCTCTGTGTTCTGTCTGAAGGGTGTCAGAGTTTTCCTAAGGTTCTGGAAACATTCACAACCTGCAGAGCCATGCTGGGCGAGATCCTGTCTGCCTATGAGTTCATGGATGAGAAATGCATGGAATTGGTTGAGAGGCATCTCAAGCTGTCCAGCCCAGTGACAGGTACCAGTGACATCCACACTGTAGAAAGGGGCACTGTTCTGCTTGGGGATGTTTAGACTAGTTTTAAGCACTCATTTTAAAAAGTTGACTCACTGACTTTTTAAAAGTCAGTGGTTGTGTGGACATCCCTCATAATTTTTGTAGTTTACAAAATCTAGTTTGTCCATTCCAACCACCTTTCATTGTTAAAGATGAGACTTTTTACTTGTATGTGTCCTCACAAAACTGCTAGCTTTCTGGAAAGTGGTTGCAAAATAAAATACATAGCGTATCAGTGAAGTGCCCTACAGATAAAAGACTGCCTCTCTCTGGCACCAGAGAGTCTGGGCACATAACGTGGGGAAAGCTCGAAAACTTGCCCTGAATTCCTCTGTTTTGCCCCAGGGCATCTACTTACTTTGTTCTCCCTCATTCTCAGACAGCCCTTTTTATGTTTTAATTGAAACTTCGGGCTCCAACGCAACCCACGATGAGGAAAAATTGAACAACTTCCTAGAACAGGCCATGGCTTCTGGTTTGGTCACTGATGGAACTGTGGCAACGGATGACAAGAAAATAAAGGCAAGTCAGCATTTCCTCTTCCACAAATCTCTTTGACGTGGATTGGTATTTTATATAGGGAAGTGTTCAGACTGATGTTTGGTATATGCATGGAACCCAAGAGCTACTTGGTTTATATGGATTTCTGTGATCCTTGATTCCTCAGGTGCTGTGGGGCCTGCGGGAGAGGATCACCGAGGCCCTCACTCACGAGGGTTATGTGTACAAGTACGACATCTCTCTGCCCGTGGGAAAGCTCTATGACCTTGTGACTGATATGAGGGCTCGACTGGGCCAGAGTGCCAAGAACGTGGTGGGCTACGGCCACTTGGGTAAGTGGGGGTGCTGAGAAGGGAGGTGATGGGCCTTCTGTATTGCAGGTTTTGCTGTGCTGTGATTAGTGAGAGGCTTAAATTGAGGGCTGCGGAAGAGGAGGGTGCATCAGGATCTTTGTGTTTGAATTTCACTGCTTTCAGACTGTTTTCCATACACTGATGGCAGGTTGCTTGCCAGTGAACCACAGAACTGATCGTCTGTGTCTTCTTGCTGTGTACTTTCTATTAAAAGATGTAATTTGTTCAGCTGGACCATCAATTTGGTTGATGTACTTAGACACATTTGGCAGATAACCACTTTCTTGTCCAAAGTGATTAATCCTACTGGAAAGCAATTTTTCGTGATCCATTAACCCTCCAACGGGGAGTAATAATGATAAATGCACAGAAAGGCTGATAGATTTGTCAGCATGCTGGGAAACTAATCTGATTTTACAAGCAGGTAAATTGGTCACTTAGCAGAGCTGTACTGTTACAAAAAAACCACGGAACACTCTTGAGCATACTTGATTAGGGATCATTTGAAAGACACGTTGCATAACAAAGGCTCCCTGTGGTAGCTCTCTGAGGACTAAGCTGTGTGCTGTGGGGATTTGCTAGGATGCAGGAAGAGGTTCCGGAGGGAGGAGGATGAGTAAGTTGTATTTATCTTTGTGTGTTTTGTCTTTTCGGAGTACCCAGCAACTCTGTGCCTAATCAAATACTGTCACACACAGCGGCAAAAGGAGAAATTGTTCTACTTTCTTTGTTTCTGTTGACACGGTGCCAAAGCACATTTAGAGCATTGCACAAACATAATAGGGAGAGAAAAAGTGATGAAGGGCCACGTTAAAATCTAATGATCATTATGAAATGCCACTGGGGAAGTCTTTGTCATGGCATCACAGCGGTGGCACAGTAATTAATGCAGCACAGTAAGGAATTTAAAATCACAAAAGTCGGAGTTTGAAAGTAGCTTAACTCAGAACCCTTCCTCAAATATTGCACTGGGAGCATGGAAAAGCAAAGATCCTCTTTGAATTATTTGTGCACGGAGAGGCTGACGTTTGTAGGACAGTGAGCTTGTCCTTTTTTGCACAGTTTGCAGACTAACAAAGGCCCTGTTGTTTGAGAACGTGGAGGAGCCAGGAATGAGTATCCATTGCAGGGCCACCGTTTTTCTCCCGGACCCACCTGTGCAATGCTTTCTTCCAGGAGATGGGAACTTGCACTTGAACATCACGGCGGAGTCCTACAGTCATTCCCTGCTGGATGCCATCGAGCCCTTTGTGTATGAGTGGACTGCGAGATACAGTGGGAGCATCAGTGCAGAGCACGGGCTGGGCTTCAAGAAGAAGCAGTTCATTCAGTACAGCAAACCACGTGAGGCAGTGGTGCTCATGCAGCAGTTCAAAGCCATGCTGGACCCCAAGGGAATCCTCAACCCCTACAAGACGCTGCCCTCGGCTCTCGAGAGCAGCACGTGCTGAGGAGCCAGCAGAGCAGGGCAGCTCCAGCTCTGTACCTGCACTTGAGCCATAAACAGGAAGCCTAGGGAGCCAAGTGTTGGATCCATGTTTGATCCAAGTTTGATCCAAGTGCTCCATGTTTGATTTTGTTAGTGGGACGGAACAAGTAAAGGAATGTGGTTGCTCTTTTCAAGGGTGCCCGCTCTTGCTGAAGAACACACTCCTGGGTTTCCTATTTAGTCTGAACATTGAAACCAAACACAGAGATATTGTGTGTGTATGAGTATTCCAACTCTCTTTCCCCTTAGGTTTGCTCTGGTTTATCAGTGACATCAGCCAAAGGAGGCATTTTCTCACTTGAGGTGTGCAAGTGAAGCATCAGAGACACAGGAGAACCTGTGGATGCAAATCTTCCAAGTGAAGGTGTTGCTCTTCCTCACTTGTTTTATCTAATACACTTATCCCAAAGCCCACAACAGCATCTGGTTATGGCCTGTTTAGTGACGCCACCTCCAGGCTGTCCCAAATAAGCATCAGTGTTGTCCCATGTACAGGTTTGCAGTGCTGGGCTGGCCAGAGAAGAGAGGGTGTTGGAGACCCAGCTTCTGGATTTTATCAACTGGAGGAGAAAGACCAGCAGCCAGGCTGAGAGAGGGGATCCCAGGACAGCTGCCTGGCCAGGGGCAGGCTCTAGGCATGCCAGTATTTCCTGCTTCCTTGACTTCCAGTCTGTTCTTCACCGCAAGTCATGATTTGCTCTCACAGAGAGGTGTAAAATTATCCCTCCCAACCTGGCTGGATAATATCCAGGATAACCCTGAGTGATAATCCAAAAGTATGGGGCTTGGAGCAAGCTGGGCTAGTGGAACATGTCCCTGCCTGTAGCAGAGAAGTAGAACGAGATGGGCTTTAAGGTCCTTTCCAACCCAAGCCACTCTGATTCTGCGCTGAGAGTGCTGTGGACTCTGTGGAGGGACAAGAGGCCTTGCAGAGGGATCTGGACAGATGCACCATTGGGCAATTGCCAGTGGCACAGAATTACTACATCCAAGTGCTGGATTCCGTGCCCAGGGTGGAACAACGCTGAGCACGAGCGTAAGCTGGGAGAGGAGTGGCTGGGGAGCAGCCCTGCTGAAAGGATTTGGGGGTGCTGGTTGGCAGCAGCTCAGCAGGAACCATCACCAGGAGGGCAAATGGCATCCTGGGGGCACCGGACACAGCGTGGCCAGCGGGTCAGGAGAGGGGATGGTCCGGCTGTGCCCAGCACTGGGCAGCCTCACCCAGAGCGCTCCAGCGTTAAAGATGATGGGAGGGTGCTTGAGTGTGTCTGGAAGAGGAGAACCACGCTGGTGCTGGGGCATGTCCTGGGAGGAAGCTGAGGGCTCTGGGTTTGTCTGGTTTGGAGAGAAGGAGGCTGAGGAACAACTTTATCCCCCTGTGCAGCTTCCTGAGGAGGGGGCACGGAGAGGGAGGTGCTGATCTCATGGGAATGCTGATCTCAAAGCAGGGCCAGGGGAGGTTCAGGCTGGACATTAGGAAGTGTTTCTTTATAGAGAAACGCTTTCTTTCTATATAATCAAATACTGCACCAGGCTTCCTGGAGAGGTGGTCAATGCCCCGGAGTGTCGGTGTTAAAGAGGCATTCGGGCAATGGTGTAACTTTAGGGCAGCCCTAAAGTCAGGCAGTTGGACCAGATGATTGTCCTAAGTTCCTTCCAGCGGAACTGTTCTATTGTAACATGGAGGGATTTGTTGGTTTTGGGGTTTGGTTTTATTTGCTTCTACAAAGAGACTGTAATTTATGGTTTGTTGTACAAAACCACATTGTCACCCTTCTGCTACAGGGAGCAGTGAATCATTCATCTTCTGGTTTACTTGGTGTTTGCTAGTTGGGTCCATATTTACATGTCACTCTTAACCCAGGCTCTCTTGTATCCACATGAAAGAGGTGATGATTAGGAATAGCCAGGGGATTTGCCAAAGGTAAATAGTATCGCTAACCTGACAACCTTTTACAACAAAAGGATGTTTTCTGTCAACATGGGGAGAGCAGTGCATGTCAGCAACGCCTTTGATGCTCTCTCCCACAATCTTGCCCAGGCTGGACAGGGATTTGAGCGGCCTGGTCTAGTGGAAGGTGTCCTCTGCCCATGGCAGGGGATTGGAACAAGATGAGCTTCCAATCCAAAGCATCCTGTAATTCCATGATTCTCCTGGACTGCCTGGGTGGGCCACGAGACAGGTGATAAGCTGGCTCAGGCTGTGCTCAGAGGGTGCCAATTGATGGCTTTCGCTCAGTTGTTCTGGTTTGGGAAGCCTTACTGGATGCCATGAGAGTAGGAAAGGTGGTGTCTTCTGCAGTAGCCATCTTCTCCGCTACCTGCTTTTCGGTGATGTTGGCTCTTCCACAGAGCAGTGAAATAAATGTTCCATCCAGAGCCTTGTTCTTCAAAGAAAAACCATCCTAAAGAGTGTTTTCTTCAGTTTTAAGGCAGAACACAATCTCTACAAGGCTGCATGCTGTCAGATTGCACTGAGGATGCTGGCTTGTGCTCAGCAATGTGTTGCAACGCCCTTCTCAATACCGTTCTAAGATCACACCTCTCTCAGCTTGGCCACGTGGATGCTTTTGACAGAAATACCTCCATATGTTACATGGCCTGCCAGTATCTAGTCCTGCCCTCCAGTCTTGTCCGTTCAACCCTTTCTCTCCACTATGGTGCACTCCCCACCTCTCCCTTCATCCCTCAGGACCAGTCAGAAAGGAGCTGATGGTCCTCTTCTGGGGTGAAGTGAACAATGCCATCGTTGGCAAAGAGGAAGAATTTTGTCACGGAAAGGGTGGTCCGGCATTGGAAGGGGCTGCCCAGGGAGGTTTGGAGTCCCCATCCCTGGAGGTGTTCAAGGAATGCCTGGGCATGGCACTCAGTGCTCTGGGCTGGTCACAAGGTAGGGATTGGTCACAGGCTGAACTCAGTGGTCTTGGAGGTCTCTTCCAGCCCAAATGCTTCTGGAATTCTGTGGCTCTGTGAAAGGAGAAGACAGCCTGTGCAACACAGTCAGCCTGTGCTGCTTGGGTGTGTGGTGATGCAAAAATACAGGAAATCCATGATGTCTTTGGAAAAGAAATATGCAGGATTTGCTTTCTGCCAGGATAGGCTGATGCAGCTCGTTCTTTCCGGATCAGGCTGTTTATATTTTCTGTCCTTTTCCTACCCCATTCTTTCTCTTTTTTCCCCTAAACTACTGACCATCACTGTTTAAAATGCAGGCTTTCCACATGAAAGGCTCTTTGGGAAGCGGAACTTTCCATACTTCTCTTTTTCAGCCGTGTGTGGAGAGGGTGCTTGGGAGGGAGACACACAACCCCGTGCTGTGGCCTGGGAACTTCTGGCTCAGCTCCACTTAACCATCTTCCTTACACGTGAAGATCCTAAAGCTCCATGTAAGTTTTACTGTTTCACTAAACAATAGAGCAGTTCCTTGAGGGAATACAAGGGAGGAGTTAGTGTAGAGTTATTTTATAATATCTTTCCTAGACCTTACTTCTGTGTTCTCAGTGATGCTTTCACATAGTGGTGCACTGTTGTTTATAGGAGGGAGAGACAGGGTGGGTACATGTATACGTATTTTTAGAAAGAATCATTGTGACAGGAATTTCTTGTCCAAAATTCTGATTTTTCTGAGACAGACTTAAATACTAGAATGTTGTGGATGCTCCACACTTAGAACCAGTGGTCTTCTGGCACAGTAAGGACTTGTCTCTCTCTATTGGTTTTGCCTCTTTCTGTGCTGGTTTATGGCTGGGATAGAGTTAATTTTCTTCACAGTGGCTGGTCTGGATCTGTGTTTGGATCAGCAATGGAAGCACAGGAATGTTGTAGCTGTTGCTGAGTGGTGCATGCACAGCATCAAGGTCTTTCCTGCTCCTCACTCTCCCCCATCAGCGAGGAGCTGGGGTGTGCAAGGAGCTGGGAGGGGACACGGCTGACCCCGACTGACCACAGAGGTCTCCCACACCGTAGGACGCTGTGCTCAGCAATAAAAGGTGGGGAGGAAGGAGGGAGGGGGGTAATCCCAAGTCACTGTTATGCATGATGGAGCCCAGCTTTGCTGGGGATGGCTGAACGCCTGCCTGCAGCGGGAAGCAGGGAATGAATTCCTTTTGGTTTGCTTGCACATGCTGGTCTTGCTTTACCTGTTTAACTGCCTTTATCACAACCCACGAGTTTTTGCACTTCCACCTTCTGATTTCTCCCCATCCTGCTGCTTGGGGCCGACCTTCCCCAGGGCCTGACCCCCAAGAGGAAGCAGAGGCAGGATGGAGTGATGAATCCAGCATCCTGCCCCAGCTCACTAATCCTGCGTCACCTGGCTGACCCTCCCTGCCCCGGTCTCCGAGCAGCCCACCCCCACATGAAGACAAGTATTTGTGCCTGGCACCATTTATTTTTTTTGGCGTAACCAAAGCTGACAATTCGTGTACAACACCCCAGGAGAGAGCAATGAATCAATTGTAAAAGAGTAAAAAATGGGCTTTTGTGATCCGTGGGCTCTACCAGCTCCTGAGCGAGAAATGGCACAGCTGACGTGTGTAATGTAACAGGAGAAAGAGGTCGCTGAAATGTGCCCCCCCTGCCAGCAGCAGCTGGTGCTATGCCAAGAGTAACCCTAGAAATTCCCCATAAAAGAGCACATTGACTCAGGTTCTACCAAGAAACTCAAGGAAAGCAACCCTATACCTTGCTAATCTCTGCATCTTGGTAAGCACTGGAGTTGGGGCTGGTCTGGGAAAGCTGTGATTTAAAAAGAAATGCTGTGTATTTGGGTGCTCTGGAAATGTAGCAACGTAGGTGAAGGATCCCAGAGTGCTGAGGATTTGGCTTTTGGGGTGCGTTGGGCCAACAGCATATGAGGTTTAGAAAGGTGGCACTGTGTGTGGAGAGGGAAAGGGGACCACCAGGAGGTGCATGGAACATGGCATGGCCATAAAAGACCAAAAGCAACAACTCAGTGCCCCCTAATCCAGGCTGGGAGATGTGGGTACACTTTTGTTGCCCAAATAAGGAGAGCATTGGCTTCATCTTGCTATGGGGAGTGGGGAGATGACCCCACCTCCAGACCTGCAGGACAAATTCTGCTTTGCCAGGGCAAACTGCAGCCATCAAACCCAGTTTGTAAAATGCTGGTGTACAGCAGCCTCAGTGGAATCTAAAAGTCCTGCATAATACAAATTGTAACAGTTGTTAATAGCATCAGAGATAAAGTATAAAATAATGCTCCTTTAGGGGCAAGAATTCTCCCTCCCAAGGCCTGGATACAGCCAAGTCTGTTAAGCTCTTAACCTCCAACTACAATAATTCAGTTTTTACCAAAAAGTTTGAAGTCTAAATGTTTTAAGAGGAATTTTCCATAGGTGAACGCCGTTCCTGTTTTGCTGTTGTCCCTAATTTGCTCTTGCCAAATGTAGCTGGCATGGAATTCCTGTCCTTACCCACTGAGCAAGAAGCAGAGAAAAGGGACAGCAGGCACTGACCGTGGCCCCTGGCGATGTGATGTTGTGCAGGGTGACAAAGGTCCAACGCCCGCCACCAGCCCCCTGCCCGGATCCTGCTGTGAGCCTCCCTCCTGCAGCCAGGAGAGAAAGGGATCCCCGCTAAGGAATCCCTGTTAAACCTTTCCTTCCCAGCAGAGCTGCTGCAAACGCCGTGTCCCGAGGCACCTTTATACCTGTGTCCTGCCATACCAGCGCTTTTCATGGCTTATTAATTAACTCCCACCCACTCCTGGGAACACCTAGCCACTCCCTTTGTCCTCACCTATCCCAGCCATTTATAGCAGTGAAGGGATGCTAGAAATAGAGACGTGGCCACTAAGAGCCAGAGGAGACAAACAGGCACTGGAGTCGATTTGCAAAGGAGATATCTCGAAGCTCGCAGCAGCATGAAAAGCCCTGGGTGCACTCCAAGGTAAGGGCAGAGGGAGCTGAGTGCTCGGGGTGCCGAATTAAAACTTGCTTTGCAGGAAGGTCTGGTTCAAGTAATCCCTGGAAGTTTTTAATAACCTATAGAGTTAGTTACAGTTTGCTCCAGGAAAGGGATTCCTTTTGCCATTAATGTTTCTTGCCTGTGTTCCAGGTCTTTTAATTTAAAAGAACCTTGTTAGTTTGATGCAGATGTCTGTTATTTTCGGCTTAAACCAAAGGAACAAGAAGGGGGTCCCAGGTCTTAAAGCATGCATAGCTGTACCTCTAAGAGAGGTAGTTTTCCATGTTTTCTTCACAGAGGGGAGGTAGCAAAGGCTGGAAAGGCAAGTGGAACCTCTGGCACCTGCCCTGCCAAGTGCTCCGTGGGTTTTTTGGCTTCTTAGAATTTTGTATCTTAGCAGTCAGCTCCCAAGTGCTTCTCAAAGATCTCCCAGGCTCGTTCAGGTAACTTCAGCACAACATTCAAGTTGGGGCTTTCTCTCTTGAGCTTTGCTTTGCCAGATCTTAGAGGTCTTTTCCAACCTGAGCAATTCCATGATGCTGTTCAGGTCAGAGACTTGCAGTGTTGTGACAAAGGGGGGGTGTGTGACACTAAGGGAACACAGCTTAAGGCTCCCACAGAGATATGCCAGGGTGGTGGGGGCCAAGTGGGGGTGAAACCCCAGTGCAGGTTTGCAGACATAGAATATTCTGAGCTGGAAGGGATCATCGAGTGCAACTCCTGGTCCTGCACAGGACAACCCCAAATACAACACCAAGTGCATGAGAGCGTTGTCCAAATGCTTCTTGATATTCTCATAATTTCCATGATATGTATTTGAAGCACAGAGAGCCTGAAATGTAATCATTGTTCTCTGCAGACTTTCAAGCAGTTGTCACGTCTTACTCATTCTGGAATGAGTACTGGAAGCAAGGTCTGGTAGCAAATCTCACACTGGTCCTGTGCTGTTTTCTGGGAGAGCAGTCACGCTGTGCTGAAAACAGAGTGTGTGTGCTCCAGGTGAAGGTCGTACATGCTTTCTATCAGTAGAAGCCCTGAAACATTTCAAGAGCTCATTTGTTTCCAAGCACAAGATCTGCAGAAATGATGGAAGTTTGTTGTAAGAAGAAGGAAAAGTGCTCAGTTTGCTCTGTGAGAGGTTTGTTTATTCAGCCCCTTATTCCTACAGTGTGTGTGTGGATATCACGCTGGAGCCAGTGACAGCTCTGCAAGTGCAGCTGCGGGTGGCCGAGCCCAGGGGGCGATGGGGACAGGACGCCTGCAGTAGTCAGGCACAGGACTCCATGAGTGCACTGACCTGCACCCTGTGTACCTGCAACCCTCCTCTCATCCCCCCGGCCTCCATTTTCCCACATGCCTGCCTGAGGATCTCCTCAGTGTCTGCCCTTGGCTCTTCCCCTGGATGCCTTCCTCACTCGCCTTTGCTGGGCTGAGGTGCAGCAGAGTTCCCTCTATGTCACCACTCCCTGCTTGCTCCCTGGGCTGGAAGGCAGATACCTTTCCATCCATCCTTTCCATCCATCCATCCCGTCCATCCATCCATCCATCCATCCATCCCATCCATCCATCCATCCATCCATCCATCCATCCCATCCATCCATCCCATCCATCCGTCCATCCATCCATCCATCCATCCATCCATCCATCCATCCATCCATCCCAGGCACAGGAACAAGCACCATGTAATGATAATGCATTGTTTGTCACCCCTGGGACAAGAAGCCTGCCATTTCTGCATGGGGACTGGCACCTCCATGGACCGTGTCCTGCTGAGGTCAGTCACTGTTGCTCCTTAAAACTGGCCATTCCAGAAGTAATCATAGTTTTGGCCTAGATAATCCAAACCTTCATTCCTCCTAGTGTCTCCAGGAACAAAATCTAGCTGTTGTTTGGGGCACATCCAGACAAAATGGGTCTACTGGGAGCATTCAGATAGGCTGGAGATGAGCTTGGTGTGCTGAATGTGTCTGAATATTTGGAGGCAGAATGGCACTGTGTAACCCTTTATTTAAGTAAACAACTATTAAAATATTGTGGGATGCCTTGGGGTGGTAAGGTGCAAAGGTCTACAGAGCCTGTCTTCTTGCAGCAGAAGGGATTGATAGTTCTTCTAGAGCATGCTGTGATCCAGATCTGCCTTCGGGATGATTTTGGGTGCATGTGATTTGTTTGCCCCATAAAACATCACTCAGAGTTGTCATTTTGGGGCCATTACCTAAATAAATAAATGGACTGTTACTGCACCCATTAAACTCAACAGAAAAGGTGCAGCAGGAAAATGTCAGCTTAGGAAGGACCTCCAGGCAGGCAGGGTGAAGTGTTTTGGAAAACCATCACACCAATGGCAGCTTCAGTTTAATTGAAAGACCAAGAAGATTGCGGGGGCTGCATGTGGCCTGCTCGCTGCCTGTGGGCTCCTCTGCCTGTCTTCTCCCATCTCATCTCCAAGGACAGGATTGTTCCACTCCCATTCCCCTAACAGGCCTGGGGCCAAAACATTAGGAAATCCTGATGAAGTCTTGCCTGCAGGTCTGTCTTGAAACTCGTCGTGCAGAAGCTGTGCTGCAAATTCCTGTCAGAGGTTGGTACCAGCTATGGCTGAGGGTCTTCCTTGGCTTTGGGAAGGGCTCTTCGAGGAAGGCTTGAATGCTTGCTTGCTCCCTTTGGAGAGCGGAAACCACGAGTGCGACCATACCATGCTGTAAATTGGGATTATATCTTCTCAAAACATTGTAAAGCCTGAGCCAGATCTGCTGCATTTTGGGCATTCTGTAAACATGGAATTGACACAGAGTTAAAAATGCTTCTAGGATGAGAGAAGTCAGATCAAACCTGGTGGTGAAAATTTCCTTTTTGGTGGGCATCAAACCTTCAAAAGATCCTCTCGGTGTCCCAGCTGGAGCGCACTGGTGATGATCATGGTACCATAGGATGGTTTGAGTTGGAAGAGACGTTAAAGACCATCCTATTCCAACCCCCTGCCATGTGCAGGGACACCTTGATACATCGTGGTTGCTTAATTAGTGCTGGAAAAGACTCCTGCCTCATCATTATCCAGCCGTCCCACTTGAAGGTGGAGTGTAATAAATCCAGTACAGGTGCTGTTGGGTAATTTGATTTTCTGTCTTGAAAAATCCTATTTAAATTGGAAAAGAACCTCAGTTTAGTGGGTTTTTTCCAATCCCCATCTTCTGGAGCGATGTGATTACAGGAGCTGCTCAGGTTTCTCACCAGGGAAGTCTTTATACCCCTACAAAGGGCTCATTTTCTGGTGAATAATCTACGAGTTTGAATAGTGAATAAGCTCTAAAGCCCCAGAAAACCAAAAAAAAAGCAAAACAAAAGGCAGCCAAGCAGAGCAGGAGGCTGTGGGAAGAGCTTAGGCTCTGCCTGAAGCACACTGTGTCTTGCCAAAGGCCAAAATTAGGAGAGTAATAGTGAAAATGCAATTTCTCACTGTCTTGCCTCTAACGCCAGAGCTGCTGACACAACTCAGGGGCCAAAGGTGGCTGCCACCACTGAGATGTAAAACTGTGCCCACACTGATTAAAGTTCCCAAGGGCAAGATGCGAAATGTGTTGGTTTAGGGAAGGACTATTGGATAAAAATCCACTGAAACTCTTCTTTTTTTCCAGGCATATCAGGTGTCTCATCATTTTCAGCCTCTGCCTGGGACTTACCTGCCTCTCAGGATTCTTCCATGTGAAGAATAAGAATTACAGGTAAGTGGGGCAGAAGCAAGGTTTCACAGCTTTGCGTGTGTGGAGCAGACAGGACATGACCTCTGACACCTGATTTATCTATCATGAGGCTTGGGCTAATGCTGGAAGGGTGGTGGCCCAAAACTAGGTCCTAGATCTGTGTTTGGGGAAGGAATCGAATTAGCTAAAGCACAACCTCTTTGGGACAAAATCAGCTGCGTGGGAAAAGGGGATTGAGCTGGAGTGTTTGGTAAGTGAGAATCTGGAGGAGGGGAACACTGTCTGATATCTACACTGGAGGGTTGGGGCTGGTTTGGATGCTGCTTTGGACCAGCTGCATGTGTGGTGTCAGAGGAGCACCTGGGCTTGGCTTTGCCAGGTCTCAGAGATGGGGTGCAGCACCAGAGAGTCTCTTTGCCCAATCTGTCGCCTTCCTGCAGCATCTCAAAGAGCCACGAGGAGCTGCTGAACCCTCCCATGCCGTGCCATGCCAAGACAAACGTCATGTTCCTCAAGACACACAAGACAGCCAGCAGCACTGTGCTCAACATCATGTTCAGGTTTGCAGAGAGGTACAACCTCACCGTCGCCCTCCCTGCTGACCAGCTCTTCCACCTGGGATACCCGAGGACTTTCCTGGCCCACTTTGTGGAGGGTTTTGAAGCCATAGGCCAAAATTACAACATCATGTGCAACCACCTGCGGTTTAACCCCTTGGAGGTAAGAAAGAGCCATGACACCTGCGGAGAAACCTGGTTGGGACAGCAGGACTAACCTCTCCTCCCTCCCACAAATAGGTAAAAAAGGTGATGGCAGCCAACACCTTCTACTTCTCCATCCTGAGGAACCCCATTCCTCTGCTGGAGTCTTCCTACATCTACTACAAGAACAATGTGCCTGCCTTCAGGAGCTCCAAGAATGTGAACGAGTTCCTGGCATCACCCACAAAGTACTACCACCCAGCGGATTACAGGGAAAGCATCTATGCCAGGAATATCATGTGGTTTGACTTTGGCTATGATAACAACGCGAAGGATGACACGAAGTACACCCAGGCCGTCCTGGAGGAGATCGAGCAGAACTTCCACCTCATCTTGATAGCAGACTACTTTGATGAGTCCATGATCCTCTTGAAGCACGCTTTGTGCTGGGATCTGGATGATGTGATTTACTTCAAGCTCAATTCCAGAAGCCAGGACACTGTCCAGACATTGACTCCAGAAAGTGAGGAGCAGATAAAAGCGTGGTGCTCACTGGACTGGAAGCTCTACCTGCACTTCAACCAGAGCTTCTGGAGGAGAATTGAGGAGACCATAGGGCTCGAGGTGCTGGAAAAGGAGGTGGATCACCTGCGGACCAGACAGAAGGAGCTCATGGAGACCTGTCTCTCAGAGCAGGAGGCAGTGAGGAAGGATCACATCAGGAACAAAGCTCTCTTGCCTTTCCAGTCGGGGGCTGCAAATATCCTGGGTTACAACCTCAAACAAGACCTGGACAACAGGACTCTGAGAACCTGCCAGAAAATGGTCATGCCAGAGCTCCAGTACACGTCCTACCTTTACACTGTCCAACACCCACACAAGAAGAGGAAGGAGCTGGGATTGCCATTGCTGTGGACCAGCCTCCAGGAGAAGATGTCGCTCCCAGTGCCCAACTAGGACATGTGGCAGCCCACTGTGGCTTCCCACCACTTGGCATCACCCCTTGTCTGACACGTAACTGACACACAGGACTCCTGTGCATGGGGGGGGGCAGTGGGGGCTTTGTTCGGGGTCACCAAGTTGGTGGTTGGTCTCTTTTTGGGGACCTTGAGCCAAAGGCTTTGCTTTGTCCGGATCCTGGGTGATCCTGCCTGCCTGCTCCCAGCTGGAGAGAGCCAGGCTGGCTGCAGCTGGCCTAGACATTCCAGCCTCTTAATCATTAATCACGAGCGTGATCATTTGCCTTCATTTGATTTTATTTGATATCCATTGTTACGTCCAGTCTGGTCACAGCTCACTAGAGCAAGTCCTGATTTGGAGGGTTTAGGGGAGAGAAATGAGGGGAGCGTGACAAGGGGACACAGGGCTCAAAGGAGCAGGAGAGACGGTGGGTGTCCCGTCCAGCAGCATCCACACTCAGTGAGGACTAACCCCCACATGCTGCTGGGGCTGCCTTTGGCATGGGAATCCTGCCCAAAGCCAGGCAGGCTGGCTGCCTTGCCCAGCAGCATGTGAGCTGTGCCTCTCACATGTGTCACCAGGTGAATGAGCCTCTGTCCCATGTGGGAGAGGTCGGTGCTCCCCTGGGAGGAGGTTTTGTGGTTTTGCCCCTCACTCTCGGGCAAGGGTCCCTGGGCATGGATGTTCCTTTGGGTGCAGCATCCCCAAAGCCCTTTATCAGCAGATGCTTTTTTGGGGGCTCCCCTTGCTGCGTTGGCCAAACCCTCCAGCACAGATTAGGAGGGGATGGAGTGAGGCACAGCTTTGGGCACACCAGTGCCATCCAGCTCCCTCCCTGCCACCCAGCATGAGCAGGAGGAGATGCTGGCTCAGCTTTAAAACATTCGGGTTTTTGTCAATGTCAGTTGGCACTGACAGGTGTGTTGGGAGCACATGACAAGCAGCGACACCAAATCCATTTGGCTTGGTGCTGCCATCCTCACAAAACTTCCTGGCACTGCCACAGCAGCAGGGCCCTGGATGGCAGGATGGGGAGGATGGATCTGGGGTCACTTGGCTGGCAGTGTTGCCTTGGGGTGAAGCTGTAGGGCAGCAGCTCCAGCCAGGAAGCAGGAGCGATGCTGTCAGGGTGAGAGGAGTGAGAACCAGAGCCAGGATTTTCCTCAGCTGTGTTTAGCAGCTGAGGCAGGGGTTAACCAGCCCAGGTGTCCAGGAGGATCAACCCAGATTAACAGCACTTTCATGGTCCCCTGCTACAGGAACCCTCACTAAAATTAACCCAAGGCTTGAGAGGCTTTTGTAGCAGCCAGGCGGAGCTGCTGGAGCCACACGTGGTCACCCTGGGCCATCCCAGGGGCCCTTCCCGGGCAGTTCTGCAGCCTCCGCCTCAGTTTTCCCCTTGGAGCTTCTTATCCGTGACTTGCCATGTGAATTTTGTCAAGCCCTTTTGGCTAAACTGATGACAGAGATGGAATATAGGTATAAAAATAGTTTCTTAGTAGCTGATCCATGTGCAGGTGGGGGTCCTGGGAGGGCTGAGGGTCCTAGGAAGTTTGGGGATTCTGTGGTGCTGAGGGTCCTGATAGGGCTGGGGATTCTGGAAATGCTGGGGGTCCTGCAAGGGCTGGGGATCCGGGGAAGGTTGGGGTCCTGGGAAAGCTGAGGAACCTGGAAAGGCTGGGAGGGCTGGGGGTCCATGGAAGGCTGGGGGTCCTGGGAGGGCTGGGACCCTCTGGACCACAGTCCCCAGGCTGGAGAGCTCACAGCTGGAGCACCTGGACAGGGAGGTCTGGCCTCTGCCAGCCTGCGGTAGGAGGGAAACTGAGGCAGGAGACGCAATCCCCACCTCGTGGATCCCGTTGCTTCCCCTCCCGGGGGTCCGAGCAAGGTGTCTCGGCAGCCGCGGGGCCCCCGGCTCTGCCCGGGCCCATAACGGCGCCTTTGTGCCACGGGCGCCGCACCAGCGCCACTGCTGACTCAGGGATTTTTGCCGGGCACCGCCGTGGCAGCCCCGTGACCCATCGGAGGGGGGACCCTGCGAGGGGAGGGAGTGGCAGCGAAGCACTGAGGCGACAGCTCTGCGGAAAGCCGGCGACGGCGACAGCCGGCGTTACCCCTTGGTGGGGCCGAGGGACAGAGGGGACACTCCAGCTGAGCAGGACCCGGTGAGTGCCTTCACTTTCTCCGGGGGGTGTTGAATCAGAAAAGCTCCTGATGAAACCACAGGGGAGAGTGGCTTGTGGCCGCTCCAGCTGAGCCTGGAGTGGATGCCCATCTGCTTCTGAGGTGATAATCTCCAGGGAAATGTAGGGATGTGTAAGCTGGGGACAGCTGACCGTGGTGTCACTCCTGTCCCTGAAGGAAAGGCATCTGGGGACAGCCCGGCTGGAGACCCCGCTGTCCGTGCTGTGCACCTCAGGTTCCCCCTGCAGAGGAGGGGGAACAAGGGGCCAGCTGGGTCCATTGCATGGGAGGCACAGGAGCATTCCCTGACTCTCTCACAACGAGCGTGGGCTGCTCCGGGGGTCTCGTCTGTGGGCTCTGCCCTCCCAGTGCCTGCTGGAAGAGAGCATAGAGCTGCAGGTCTCAACCTGCTCTTTGCTCACTGTGGCCTTGATTTTCCAGACAAGCATCTTAAATATCAAATTCATTTTATTTCATTTTATTTTGGGGTCCCCAGGTCAGCCTCCTCGCTAGTACCTTATGCCCTGACCCACCTCTGAGCTGTGGTGACTTGCCAGCACATATTCAGCCCCTCTCCACCCCAGCCCTGCCCCTCAGCCCCTGCTCTCGGGTGGTTACCCAGACCCAAGCCCACCAAGTTAAACCCCAAACCCTTCCAAGGACAACGCAGTGCCCCTGGCCGTGCCCAGCAGCCAGATCCCCCACCTTCATCAGCCCACCACATCCTTCTGCTGCAGCTGCCATGGGCTCCCGGCACTTCCCCGCCCGGACCGTGCTCTTTGAGAAGGAATCCAACGGTGTCACGTACCGCGTGCCCGCCCTGCTCTACCTGCCCTGTGTGGCCAAGCTGCTGGCGTTTGCCGAGGAGCGGCTCAGCGCTGACGATGCCCACGCCAACCTGCTGGTGCTGCGCCGCGGCACCATCTACGGCAGCTACGTGGAGGTGGGACTGGGGTGCACCCAGCGCGGGGACACGCTGGGCTGGGGACAGACCGGGGGCTGTCCTCATGGCTTGTGTGTGGCACAGCCAGGCTCCTGCAGGCAGCCACATGAGGAGGGGAGGCGGGCGTGGGGGAAGCGAATCACAGAGTCATTGGTTGGTTTGGGTTGGAAGGGACCTCCAAGGCCCTCTCGTTCCACCCCCTGCCATGGGCAGGGACACCTTCCACTATCCCAGGTTGCTCCAAGCCCCATCTAACCTGGCCTGGAACACTTCCAGGGATGGGGCAGCCACAGCTGCTCTGGGCAAAAAAGTGGGATGGTCTTTAACCCTCTCATCCCTCTCTGTCCTCTCTTCTTCCTCCTCCCTGGGCAGTGGGAAGACATGCGTGTGCTGGAGACGGCAACGCTGCAGCACCATCGGTCTATGAACCCCTGCCCAGTCTACGATGAGTTCACGGGCACCCTCTTCCTCTTCTTCATCACGGTGCTGGGCAGGACGCCCGAAGCCTACCAGATTGTCACTGGCCAAAATGTCACCCGCCTCTGCTGTGTCACCAGTGCTGACCAGGGCCTGAGCTGGAGCACAGCCACAGACCTGACGCAGCAGGTCATTGGCACGACTATCAAAGGTACCCAACCGCAGGGGGGCGAGGAGAGGGGAGAGCAGCCAGCAAGGGAGTGGCCCTGAGTTTTGGCCTCCTGGACCCACCAGTGGCATTGCTGGGGGTGATTTTGACCTAGGAATCCCACAAGCTTCCAAAAAGGTGGAAGAGGACCTCAAGCAGAGGGGAGAAGGGATGGAGAGAGTATCCATATCTCTTATTGGGGGTGGGGAGAAGATGGAGAGGCCCCATAGCCATGGGTAGGAGTATGTTTGAGGACAACCAGGCAGCACTGGGCTCTGTTGCCCTCCCACTCCACCATTTGGCTTGGCTTGACTGAGAGGAAGCCGTGGAGACCCTTCCACACTGGGCATGGCAGGGCACCATGGTGGTCACTCTCTACCCCATCCCACCTTCACCTCATCCCATCTCTGCTCCCCAGACTGGGCGACGTTCGCGCTGGGCCCTGGGCACGGGATCCAGCTGCGTTCCGGCCGGCTGCTGGTGCCCGCCTACAGTTACCACATTGACTGCAAGGAGTGCTTTGGGCAGCTCTGTAAGACCACCCCGCACTCCTTCGCCTTCTACAGCGACGACCACGGCCACGGCTGGCGCTTCGGGGAGTTCATCCCCAACCTGCAGACGGGCGAGTGCCAGCTGGTCTCAGTGGACGAGGAGGATGGATCCAATGTCCTCTACTGCAACGCCCGCAGCCCCTTGGGCTTCAGGGTCCAGGCGCTCAGCACGGATGACGGGGCCGTCTTCCACAGGGGGCAGCTGGTCCAGCGGCTGGTGGAGCCCCCCCATGGCTGTCACGGCAGCGTCATCGGCTTCCCCGCACCATTCGTGTATGTCCCCACCACCTCCCGGGACACCGTGATGCCCCTCCGGGGCTCAGATCGCCAGCTCCTCCCTGGGGCACTCCGGGGGTTTTGGCACCTGCCCACCCGATGGGCAGGAGGTGCTGAGCTGCCCACTGGCAACCACCATGAGCCAGACGGGCCCGATGAGGATTGTCCTACTGCAGGGCATCACGATGATGCCCCCAGTGTTGCCTTGGTCCAGGGGGACTCTGCGACAACCCCCAACCCTACTCCCTTCTTCCAAGCACCAACCTGGATCCTCTACTCCCACCCCACCAGCTCCATGTCGCGGGTCAACATGGGGGTCCACCTGAGCACCTTCCCCAGGGACGCAGAGAGCTGGACAGAGCCCTGGGTCATCTACGAGGGCCCGAGCGCTTACTCAGACCTGGCTTACATGGAGCTGCCCTACAGGGATGCGCCGGTGGCCGGCGGCACGGCCATCGCCTTCGCCTGCCTCTACGAGAACGGGATGAGGTCGCCCTACGAGCAGATCTCCTTCAGCATGTTCACGCTGCACGACGTGCTCCAGAACATCCCCCTGACAGCCGCTGCTCCCCGGCGGGGCCGTGGCCCTGCACACCACAGGGGGAAGAGGAGGCGAAGGAGCTGCCTCGTCTCCTAGAGCCCCCCCAGGTCAGCTCCCCCCACCCCCCCCAGTGCTGGATCCTGGAGTATCAACCCACAGCCTGGGTCCTGCCGCCATCCAGCATGGCCACGTTACACACAGGTGTGTTACTGTCTCCAAACTGGGTTTTGTCTCATTTTTATTGTTATTTTTTTAATCCTCTATTGGTTGGGTGGGGAGGCTTTTACCCCCAGCACAGCCCCAGGCTCTTCTCCAAGCAAGAGCCACCTCTGGAAGCAGATATTGGGGGGCAACAGCAGCAGTGCAGGGGGAGGCAGCCAGGGGTACCCTGTGCCATCCCTGTGTGCCAGGTGCTGGCTCGGGGACATGATGTTCCAGCTGTGCCATACCTGGTACCTCCACCCTGCTCCGAGGGCTTTCCTCCCCTTGTCATAAATAGTTATGCTATATAAATATGTTATATAATGTTAGATTCCTTCTTTTTCATGAAAATACTTTTTCTCAATGGTCTCTCTGAAGTCACTGTGAGGGTTTGAGCTGGGGTAGAGTTCTGTTCCTTCATCGTAGCTGGGATGGGGCTGGGTTTTATATTTGGGCTGATGATAAAGAAATGTTTGTGTTGCATTACTTGTCTGGACTTTTAGTTCTCTCTCTTTGTTATTTTCCTTTTCATTACTATTTATGATTATTATTTCAGTTATTAAACTGTTCTTGTGCCAACCCAGGAGCTGTCTCACTTTTACCCCTCCAATTCTCTCCCCCTCCCATGGGATGGGGGTGAGTGGCTGGGTGGTGCTCAGGTGCCAGCTGGGGTTCAGCCACCCCAAAGGCCCAGTTACTGTTTAATCTGCTCTGGGCTTTGGTTTTTTAATGT
Source organism: Falcunculus frontatus (assembly GCA_013398115.1). Lineage (NCBI taxonomy): Eukaryota > Metazoa > Chordata > Aves > Passeriformes > Falcunculus > Falcunculus frontatus. The sequence goes on along the minus strand of VZRV01001219.1, from coordinate 151,260 downwards.
GCCATGGCCCTCACCCCTCACTGCTCTCTTCTGACCCCTGGCAGTCTGGGGTCAAACCCCCTCCCAGCACAGGCAGGCTCAGGCCCACACTGGGTCCTGTAAAGGTTATGGGGATGGGGTTGAGCACAGGAGTGGGGTCCTGCTCCTGGGAAGGAGCAGCAGCTGCTCCTGACACTTGTGTGTGTGTGAACTTTGGGGGGCTACACCTCAATTCCAGCTCTGCCTCCCTCAGCATGACTCCATCCAAGTGCCCCAGCTTGGCTCCTCAGGTCTCCTTCACCTCTCCTGCCCTGTACAGGTGACAAACACCAGCTCAACTGCCCTAAATATGAACTGATTAACAACAGTGTCCAGCTCTTCAGTCTGTGACACCACCCTGTCTCATTTTGCACCAGGGTGAGTGGAAGCTGACAAGTGACAGACAACACAGAGAATAGAAATTGTCAGTTCCCTTGAAGTTACAAAATAGAACTTAAAGACTAACTAGCAAATTAGATAAAAGGCTGTAAAAGCAGACACACAGGATGCTAAAGGTAGCTGGAACCAGTGGAGAAACAGGTAACGAGGAACACAGTGACTTTTGTGTAAAGTTATGTAACAAGAAACAACAGCTTGTGCCCTGAGAGAAATTCAAGGCAAGGTCACAATATTGGGACACTCAGTGAGTACAACCATCAGAGAGCCCTTTAGACAACCCTCTAGGACGAAAAAGGACTTCCAGGAAGGGGTGGAGGCATGTAAATTAATTCTAGGAAAGTGATGTATATGTATTCTCTAGGAAGCCCCTTGTAATGAATTTGCCTGCTCACGATGGATTTAACACCCCGTCGCGAAGTTTCCTGGCACACATTCAATTAGAGGGGAGTCCTGTGTGTGTCCAGCTCTGTGATAAACAATGCCTGCTTTCTAATGCTTCAAATCGTGTTAGAAAATTGGTTCTCTGCCTCATTTCAGTATCCCAAGGAGTGGCCAAGGCAGCTGCTGGGCTCATGTCGGGATGCTGGAAGCCAGGTCCTCACCTCCATCCCTTACCGGGCCAGTTTCCAACCCCAAACAGCCGCCAGCCCCAAGAGAAGGGATGTGGCCTGGGCCAGGAGATCCGCACAGGAGCAGCCCTTGGCACATCAGCTGCTTCAACACCTGGGGTGTCCGTCCCCACAGGGGCTCTGTCCCTCTCACACAGGGCTCTGCACCGGGCTGGTGTCACAGCCCCTGCCGCGCCCCTCCATGGCGTGTGCCAGCAGCCAAGTGACACCCTGGGCGACCCCTCCTCCAAGCGGCAGCATCCTGGCATTGCCACCAGGACCTACTTCCCCTCACAGAAGCCACAGAGGCAGCCGAGGCAGCCGTTGAGGATCTGGAGTAGGGCCAGCACCATCTCGGCCACGCTGATGAGCAGCAGGAGGGAGAACAGGACCACGTGCCAGCTCACGACACCCTCGGGCTCCAGGCAGATGCTCCAGGTTCTCCGATTGTACAGGTAGTTCTCAGCCCTGTGTGACAGGAAGGGGAGAAGGTGCAGGATGCTGCCTGCAGCAGGCCCAGAATCCCATCGCTTTCTACCATGCAGAATCCCTCAGACACCCCATCCTTCACCCCAAGGATGAGCAGGGTTAAGGGGGGTGATGGAGATGGAAAACACCATGTGAAATCCGTGGCAGGTGAGGACTCCTTGAGCTACCAGGGTCTTGCATCAATCATCACCAGCAAGCACCCACCCACCCACCCC
>VZRV01001219.1:116473-149513 GCA_013398115.1 Falcunculus frontatus | reverse complement strand
CACCTTAATTAATCCACTTAATTAGCAATAAATTGATGAGGCAGCACGGGTGATTCAGCCCCTCACCTGGCATCGGGCCCCTGGTCGATGGCATCCAGGAAGGGGTAACCCCAGAGGGCTCCGTGCCTGAGGCCGAGCTCGGTGGTGTTGTAGAAGCAGAGGGGGCCATTGGTCAGTCCCACCCCGGAGAGGACGAAGCAGGCAGCAGCGCCCAGGAGCGCCAGCTTGGAGAGCACCACGGAGATGAACGCCTGTAGGGAGCACCCACGGGGACATGGAAGGTCGGGGGGCTCCAAAATGCAGCTGCAGGTTGTCAGCAGAGTTTGGGAGGGGGAAAACTCCCCTCCCCAGCTGAGGCTGAGGATGGAGCCTCACTGGGCTGGGCAGAAGCGGGCAGGGAGAGGCAGTGACCCGCAGAGCCCACCCCAGCACTCACATGGAGCCCTGTCCTCTGGGGAGCTGGAACCCTGCCATGGCCCATCATAGGGCCATTGGAGAGCAGCACCCTGCCAGGACCTGCTGTGGGAGAGGGGGCACCCACCACATCCCACCATGGGACCATGAGAAAGGGGTCTGTGACCCAACACAGGAGAGGGGGGACCTGTCACAATCCACCATGGGAACACGGGAGAGGAGGATCCCTGCCACGTCCCACAGCAGGGCCATGGCAGAGGTGGGACACGGCCACATCCCTGCTTTGGTTCGGGGTCGCTGCCTTACGTTGTGGCGGGTGCCGCAGCCGGAGCGCTGCCACCCCAGCGCCGTGACGTGGGTCCCTGCCAGCAGCACCTGCCGGGATGAAAACACAGCTGGGGGACAAAGGGGAGCCGCCTGCCCTGCTCCATCCCTCTGTCCCTGCTGCAGAGCCAGGAGGAAGGACGGGTGCATCCTGCAGTACTCACGGCGATGCCGCCGCCCCAGACCCCCGGCACGGCCTTGGCATGGCTGCTGATGTGCCCCTCCAGCAGGTACTTGGATGCTCCACCAGGGAAGAGCAGGAGGATGCTGGATGCCATGGAGAGCGTGCCCAGCACCAGCAGGCAGGGACCCACGATCCGGCTGCACTTCCCCACGCACATGGCAGTCCTGCATGGACACGGGGAGGAAGAGGAGGAGAGGAAAGGGCTGCATTTGGCCCCGCAGTGCCCCAACCTGAGTGCCCTCACCCTGAGCCCATCTCACAGCTGTGGGTGGGTGGGAGTCGCTGGGTTGTGCTTTTGGCTCTCAGCTCACCCCGCTGGCACTGCCCCTACCTGAGGGCAATTTCCAATGCAAACTCTAAAACTTCTTGGCCAAATGGGCGATGGAGTTCCCACAGCAAACCCCAAGACCTGTGCGACCGCAGGGTTGGCTCTTCCAAAATGTGTCCTAGCTCATGGCAGGGGGAGACGGTCCTTAAGGTCCCTTCCAACCCAAACCAGTCTGAGGTTCCATGAAAACGTTACTGCAGGGAGCCAACAACCCACCACGGCTCAGTGCTGGCTTTCAGTGTTTACAACGAGCAGGAGGAAGCCAGGAATGAGGCAAAATCCTTGTACAAGGGCTCGTGAAAGCACATCCATCTCCAATCAAATCTGACAGCAATTCCATCCCTGTCACACACTAGTCCTCATAGGTCTGAGTATGCTGAAACTAATTAAATTTACTTAAGAAAACATTATTTCCTACTCTCCAGTTCCACTGACATCTTACTAAGTTATGAGCTTACCTAGAAAGCACCTGCCCATCCCCAGGGGATACCTTGTCCAAAATTGCCTCTCTTCTGTACCTACAAGACCCTGATCTTGTACAGGATGTCCACTGGTCACTCTGAGGCTGCTGAAAACTGTGTGGTTTGCTCTTGTCCTGGCTCCCAGGTGTTTTCTACCCTGAGTTATTTTCGCTTGAAGTTGGGCTTCTGCATTTTCCCCTTTCCTGGGAGATTGCAACCCATTTTGCACAAGTCCCCCAGGTCAAGCTCTTTCCTGCTCTGGCTGGTTTTTTTCACGCTTGCTCTGGCTTTACAAAGCAGAAGCAGCTGTGGCACCACGTGGTTGTTTCCGTGGGAAGAGCTGCCTCAGCCCCCTTGTGCAGGGCCTCAGCGCCGGGGCAGCGTCCAGCCCTGGCACGGCCCGAGGGGCTGGGGGGCACTGGTCCAGCGGGGTCTGCTCGGGACCGGCCACACCAGTCCCAGCAGGACACTGGGGAGGGCTGAGCATGGGGGAAAAGGGCTGTGAGAGCTGTGTGGAGAGGACACGAGCCAAGACACCTGAGGTGGACCATCAGCTCCACCCCTCCTGGAATTCCGCCTCTCTTGATTTCCATCCTCCCTGCCCTGGTTATAGGGAATTTAGGGCCTCTTGTCCCCAGTGAGGTCCTGCCTGCAGTCCAGGGATTGTGTGGGGTTGTTTCCCCCCACAGCCATGAGTACCCGGTGCTGAGTCCCACCTCCCCACCACCTTCTGGAACAGCTCCTGCTCTTCTGAGCTCACAGCCTGGGCTCTCCTTTCTGCACATCTCCCCTCAACCTCTCCAAGGACTCTCCTTCCCCTCCACTGCTGCCCTCTCCCTGGGGATGGCAGGAGGTCTTCTTCCCCTAGGAAGCTCCCAGGGTGTGCTGTCCCCTCAAAGCATTTCCCTGAGCCAGCAGCTCCTCGGCCAACCCAGACAAACCCCTGTGCAGGGGAGGCAAAGCCAAAGTGCAGGGTTCCTGTCTCCATCGGGAGCCTTGAACGCAGGACTCCCTTCTGCCAGCACATCTCCATCACCTGAAGCACAAAGATTCCAGCAAAGCCCAGGGAACTCGTCCTCCCCACTCCCCAGCTTACCTGGAGTGATGCCAGCAGAGCCAGCAGCATCCACCCCTCAGACGAGCCCTGTCCCGGAGGTGGCACCCATGGGTCACTATTTATGATGCCTCAGTGTGCGTTTCCCTCCCCTCCTCCCCCCAGGGGCCGCCCACCACATCATGATCCTCCATCCACACATCCCAAGGAAGGATGACTGCCCGGATGAGCCAGCCTCTGCCAACGCTGCGGCTGCGCTTCTGCCTTGTTCTTCCCCATTTCAGAATTTACACTGGCAGAGTTCACCAAAACAGGCACAACCTCAGATTTTAAGGCTTCTACCACATCTGCACTAAACGCCTCAACCAGTGCCTGAGTAGTGAACATCATTGCTCCTGGAACAAACTGGGGTGAATCTGTTGGGATAATACTTTCCTCTCTCACTAATACTTCAACTGAAGCTTCAGAATAAACATTCCCATGTCTCAGCTGGTTCCTACCTCCCACCCTTTGCTTCCTCACAGGTGTCTCGGCTTTTCCTCAGGTGCTGAGTGTATCCCCATCACGTGTGTATCTCCTGCCTTGGTAATAAGATTGAGAGAGAAAGGTTATTTCTGGATATCTTAATTATTGTAGGTCATCAGACATCAGCATTTCCTATCTGCCACGACTGGCAGTTAATGTGCAGTGGGGAAATTCCAATTCCCACAGAGAAGGTCAGGAACAGGATCAGGAGAACACGAATGACCTCGGTATCCGAGAACAGGAGTGAGGGAAGCTGTAGCACCAAGAAATGGCAAAAATGGGGCAGTTTTGTTGGCAGAGGAGTTGCAGGTGGCACAAGCAAAGAGAAGAACAGCTCATGGGCTGTGCAGGCAGGCAGAAGAACCTTCTCAAAGGAGAGTTTTGAGAAGGTTCCTATTCCTCCTTCTGAGTTCACCATGAGGACCTGAGGCTTGGGATGGGGCTCCCCATGTGCCATGGCCATGAAGCCATCGCAGAGCCCCAAGACAGCTGAGCTGTGACAGGGGAAGTACCGGCAGCATTTGGGGTGCTGCCTTTGGTGCCCTCCCAGGGTGACCCACACAAGCAGCATTTGCTGACATTGGCTTTTCCTTCTTTCGAATCAATGAGTATGGGACTGTGAGGGGGATAAATCCTGCTCCAGGAAGAAACGAGAATTGGAGCCCTCCAAGAACCGTGTGGGAAAAGATGAATGGGTGAGGCCGAGTTAGAGCAGGCAATTCCATTCCTCTGGCAAAAATAAACTGAGGAGCAGATTATCTGACAGTTCCTCTGAAAGGAAAATTGGAGTTGGCACCAGGAGAGGAATTCCTGTTTTAGTCACAGAATCTCAGACTAGTCTGAGTGGGAAGGGACCCAGCGGAATCATCGAGTCCAGCTCTGAAGTGAGTGGTCCATGCAGGGATCAAACCTGTGAGCTTGGCATCATTAGCACTGTGCTCAAGCACCTGAGTTAATCTCAGGGTATTTTATCCTTAAATAAGACAAATCCTTCTCTACAACGAAGACAAAGACAACGCATGCAGGATAAGCAGAGTCCAAGTTCTCCTTCCTCTCTTTTTTTACTTAGAGGGAAACCCATTCTCCACTCAGCTGGAAGAAAATGTTTTGCAACCCCATCCTGTGCCTTTCCTACGTCACAGCGATCTGAGGTTCCCACCACACACATGATCTGCTCCATCATCTCCCACAGAAAACCCCACGCCAGGAAGTGTGAAGCATCAGGGTGACGCCCTCTTTCCAGGACTGCTGATCTTTTCCTTATAAGAGTAATCCTAAAAGAAGGCTAATTTTAGCCCTGCACGTGAGGAGCTGTGTGCCTGCCTTTCTCACACCAGAGTTCAACCGTGAAAGCATCAGCACAGCAATTACAGGCAAGGACCTTGCTGCCAAGTCACCGAGTCCTGCCGCAGCCAAACGTGGTCCCAGGTAATGCAATTCCAGCTTGGCAAGGTCCTCCTGCAGATTCCTCACAGCTGAAGAGATGCCTTCACTTGCTGCTCCCCTGTCCTTCGGCTCCCCAGACTCCTCTGGGCTGGGGAAACAGCACAGCAGGCTGGGCTTCAAGAGTGGTTTGGCTTCAAGGAGAACCAAAGAGACTGAGTTGTGTTTGAATTGGTGAGAAGGAACCGTTCTGTGCCAAAGCAGCCTCCAGACAGACAAGGAATGCAACACAAACATCTGGCACCTCGGGCCTGGATGGAAGATGCTCAGCACGTCTCTGGTCTCTCCCACTCCTCCCTGTAGCATCTGCAAATCCATTCCTGCCACAACTCAGCCAAGACTTCTCCAAACTCCCCTTAGACAAGCCCTGCAGGATGTTTGTGGCTAGAACTGACTGAGGAAACACCAACACGATGCTGGACAATATCTGCATGAGGGCTCAAAAACGTCACCCAGATTTACAGTTCAGATAAACCAACCCCATGAAAAGTCGGAAGTTTACAGAAGGGAAAAATGAGTAAATGAAACCCAAGAGGTATTTTGAGTTGGAGGTATCCCTGTAGTTCCTTGACCTGCAGACGGATGAAAAAAGATTCCTGACTCAGTTGGAACTGGAAATATTTCCCTAGGCTGTGTGGAGAGTTCAGTTTTCCAGCTTCAAGGCAAGGGCTGAGTTCCACTGTTTCAGTGGAACTTTCCTACCTACAGTCAGGAACATCAGGATGACCCACAATTCATTTCTTAATTTCTGTTTCTCCACTGCACCTGCCAAGTCCTTGTCCAGAAGGGGCTCTGCTCCTCAGCATTTCACACGAGGCCACGACAGGAACGTCCCCAGGAGCCCACAGACAACTGCAGAAGTCAGAGGCTCTGCCTTGACAAAATCTGCACCAGGAAGACGCTGACAGTTCAGAACAGAAAGCCCCATTTCCTCTGCTCTTTCATTGGGAAGGATGGAAAATCCTAGCCCTGCCTCTATTTATTAGTTTTCATATGGATATTTTTCCTGCCAAGTTTGTCTCACTTCAAGATTCTGTATCCTCTAGAACAGCCTGAAGCTTTCTTGGGCAGTGCTGTCATCAGCAGTTCCTTATCCTTCTACCCCAGCATCCCTAAGGAAAAATTCAGGAACTCCCCATATAACACAGGGACAGACTTTCATTAGAACTAAACCAACAAATAAACCCCAAAAAAACAAGAGCTGAAGAAAGCTACTGAAAACAGTTTGTTTTATTTCCAGGATCAAATATTACAATAGGACATTTACATATATTTATAAAAAATGCAGCAGTTGTGTATATAGATCAGAGGTTTCCTTGAGTTTGGTCCCTCCCAGCACAGTGAGCTGAAAACTTTCAAATTAATCCTCTCCCTCCTCCCACATGAAGTTGCCATCAATGAGTGACCATTGTAAAAAGCTGTCACTTAGAAACTGGATGTTCCCCAGTTCCAGGAAACAGCCTCACTTTTAAAAACTCATCTGTCCTAGAGCCTGGTGTCTCTGAGTTGAGTTTTACTGAGATGTTCTTCATATAAACCCGGTCTATAAAATAGCACCTCATCCCCTGCTCCTCACAGCTTCAGTTCCACACCTCCAACGTGGGCACCATTCACAAGCAGTTACAAAGTGACTTTTCTCAGCACTGCAGACACTCCCAGCCATCAGAGGCAGCGACCCAGTCCCCAATTTGTGCCCTCACTCACAAGGTGCCCACGGAACAGAGTGGATAACCAGAGGCAGGCTGAGGCACTGCTGCCAGGTGCAGCAGTCTCTGACTAAACCCCCGTGTGTGTAAATTCATATGGCTCTGGTTGGTGGGAGTGCACAGACACCAAGCATCTCACGGACAAGAGGAGACAGGAATAAAAATCATCCCAGAAAGGGCATCCATTAACCCCAGCAGCTCCAAATCCAAACAGGCCTGTGGGTACTTCCAGCAGTGCAGCCAGCACAGGGCTCAGCATCAGTTTGCTTTGTCTTTGAAACAGGAGCTGTTCCATTTATAGAAAATCACTCGTGAAAATAAATAAATAGAAAGGGTGAGGGAGAGCAGAGGCTGGGTTTGAGTCTATGGGAACAAGGCACAGGCAGTCCTTAAGGGACAGCAAGCACTTCATCCACCTAAAGCACATCTCTGCCCCCCCTTCTCCTCTTGGAACAGCAGAACCATTTTATGAACTTCACTTAACAGGGATTAAACCAGAAGAAAGCACTGACATTTAATACAAACAAAACAGGAATAAAAATGAAGTGATAAGGCCCTGAAATGACACAGATCTTCCCACTCACACAGACATCCCTACACAGGTCCCTACCTTCACAGTTCATTTTTATGTGGTTTACTGAAATAAACCACCACATTTCAAGCATCTCTGCAGCATTTGCTACCTGACCAACAGCCCAGATGCTGCCCTGCCCCCAAAAGAAAACTGGTTTTAATGTAGCCCTTGTTGCTCGAGTCCCAGTGAAGAAGCTCGGTGCTCTGACAGGAACAGGAATTTGAGACCCTTCAGCAGAGAGGCTGAGTTACTAAAACCTGCACCAAGCCCAGTTTCTGCAAAGGTACAAACCCCAGCACCAGTCCCAGGGCAAGCTGAGTGTACAAATCAGCTCTGAAATACAAGCTGGCCAAAGGAGAGGTGTCACTTCCCCCTAACAGTGACAAGGTCAGGGAGCTCTGGGAAGAGCTGATGGAAAATTCCTGTTTACATCTACTTAGGCATAATGGTACATCTGGATGCCTTTTACAGACACCTGTATTTTACAAGGCTCCCTGCACATACTGGGCATTCCTCTAAGACTGGTGGTGTTAACTGAGCTCATTTACCAGGAAAAGCAACGCACTGCAGTCCATGATTGTCAGAAGTGGTAAAAATCACAGACCTCAGTTTAAAGCCTAAAGAAAATTACACAAAAATGGCCAGAAATGTTTGGCCCAGAGTTTACCTGCCCTCTTTAGGTCCATGGGGAATGCTGTGAGGTTGAAGCTGGTCTATCAGCTTGACTTAAGAGCATGTAGCATCAGAAAGATCCAAAATCCTTCTGTGGGCCTCTGAAATGGGAAGTGAATGTGTCAGCAGCACCTGTCAGGGAAAGCCAGTGCTTGTTCCACCTTCTGTTCCAGAATCCTGGTTGTGACTGGGAACAGTGGACTTTACACCCCAAAACAAAGCCGTGTTAGATGAAGAGCCCAGGAACATCTCCACCAGCAGCAGGGAGCTCCAGCTTCAAACGTGACAGCCCTGAGCAGTTCTCCCCTCAGAAAAACCTGCACTGCCCACAGGCACCACTGCTCCCTCGACCCCAGCAGCCCTTGCATGCAAACCCTTACCAAGTGACACCCACAGGAAGCCACAAACCACAGCCTTTGAAGGATTTGTTTCCTTTGTCCTTCATAGCTCAACATCGTATTTCCCAATCAAATTTAACACATTTTTTCCAGCAAAGGCAATTTGAGCTTCAGATTTCACATCTAGAAGTGACTGTTTAAAGGCTCATTAAGCAGTGCCCAAGCAGTCATCACCTTCACTGCTATGAGCTGTCCCAGGCAGGAGTTGATTCATGTTTTCCATACTCCTCAGGCCAGCAAAACACATTCCTCCAAAGGGATGAAGAGCTGAAGAGCTTCAGGCCTGGCTGGTGCAGTTTCTCATCAGCTTTCAGCCCCCACAGCACAGCTGATGTGTCACAGCACTGGGTTTGTTTGGGTTGGGAAGGAGAGAGAGAGGAATGGACAAAGAAGAGCCACATGCAGGGATTCACATTCCTTAACAATTCTGTCTCTTGCTTAAAAATTCTGTCTCTTGCTTAAAAATTCTGTCTCTTGCTCTCAAAGCAAAGCAAAAGAAAAGGGATAGAAAAAAACACACTGTGACACAGAAACAAAAAAAAAAACCAAACCCAACCCAGGATCACAGTTTCCTGGAACAGAACAAACTACTAGAAACCATGAGAAAATGCCATTTTCAATATCAGTGTTTAACCTCCCATTCCTTCCCGTTTGAGCAATTCCTGGTCTCATCCCAGAGCTCAGCCCAGCCCCACACACAGGAGCAGGCCTGGGAGGGGCAGGGGAGGGAAGCTGCCAATAAACCACACCTGGGACTTGTTATTCCAAGCAGACACCTGGAGCTGCTTCGGGAAGCTTTAGGTCTACATGGAAATGGGAGTTAGGAACCTGGATACCCAGGAACTAAAGGATCCTTCAGTCTAGAGGTGCCACTGCTGCTTCACAGGCCAAACACAAGACTCCTCTCCCTTCCCCGTGCCGGGAGCAGCCTCCACACCAGGGTGTCTTTACAAACCAAAGATGACATCTGGTGTCACATCAACCACTGATCAGGAAACTGAGATGAGATTCTGCTTTCCTGACACTACATCCTGCAGCACAAAGGGAAATCAATTTATACAATTGCATGATTACATGTCAAACCTCAATTAGGAGCAGGAGACAGCTGTGAGCTGAAGTTTCCATGGGGAATGCAAGACATTTTCTGTGATTTCTTGCATTTAAAGGCTCCAAAGTACAGATGCTAGTATGAAATCAAAGGCAAAGTATCTTGAAAAACTGGAATATGTAAATTTCTGACTACTGAAGTCTTTAACAAGGACAGCCATCTGAGAGTGGCAGAAAAAGTCAGCAGTTATGGCAGGTCCCATGTGCCTTTCTCCTCGGTGACTGAAGAGCACATTAAACTGAGTTTTTAGCTGTAAATACACAAATCCACCACACGGTGCTGAGGGCTGTGCTAGGTAACTCCTGTCCCACTGGAACAGCTGCTGAAACACCAACTGAGCAACAGCTCCATGGCTAGAGAACACACTGCAGGAAAACCAGGGCACTGACTTCTGGTGCCAGCTTCCAGAGCTAAAGGAAAGCCTGCACCAAGGAGCAGCTTTCCATGCAGCCCTCCAAATTTAGAGGTAAGTGACAGTAGATGAACATGGAAATAGAATAAAAATCGTCCCAGGGAATTCAAGCCACCAGGCTGGGAAGCGTTCTATGAAGCATTAACAGATGTTCAATGCAGTCAGTGCTGTAAAACCCCTCCAAAGCCACTCACTCCTGGAAAAAACAACCACTGTGCTGAGGAAAAAAAGCCAACTGACTGTCAAGTCTCTGTGGCAGGTGTTTTCAGAGAATCCAAAGCCTTTACAGTACCCTTGTCATTTACAAAAATCCTGAGAGCAAGTAAGGAGACACTTTGAGGATGCTGGGAAGAGAACATGGAAAACCCACCCACTCCCAGGAAGGAGCTGGTTCTGCTCCAGCACTGGACTCACAGCTTTGCCTCTGGGCCAAGCAGTCAATCCCATGTGGAGCACAGCTGTCTCTCTGGGGGGTTGGCTGGTTTTTTTACCATGTCCACTGGCAATTTCAAGCAGGAGGAAAACATGCAGGCAATCTAGAAGCCTTTGAATGAGGTGGGGCAGAGTATTTTACCACGGCTCAACCCAACTCCTCTCCAAAACCAGAGTGCTGGGTAAGAGAAGGCTGGAAGATTAATGGAGACCTTTTGTGTAGGGAATCCAAACAAAGGAAAGACTGTCCTGAAGGTTGTGCTCTCTCCTTACAGAGAGATGCCTCAGTGCCTTATCACACGTTCTTTTCAAAAATAAATTAAACAGAACAGGTTTAAGAATAGCAGCGAGAAGGGTTTGTGTATTATGGCCACTCCAAGCTCCAGCATGCTGGATTACACAGATCACTGTTTTACTTTATTCCAGGAAAGCAGAGGAAAGCTGTTCTTCCCAATGCTCTCTGCAGCTGAGGAAGAAAATAAAACTCTGAGCACTCTCATTTGGTCACTAGAGTGGGAGGAAGGAGGGAGGGAGAGGAGGAGGAGGAGGAGGGAGGAGGAAGGGCCAGTCAGCTGCCTGATTCCAGCACTGCAATCCCATGACCCTTAACTGCATATTTAACGACTCTTGTCCCGGGCAAAGAGGAGAGGGAGGAAGGCTGGGAGAACTCAGGCCACAGTGCTAATTCCTTTCCTGCACAAAGACAGTCTCTTGAGGACACAGGCCTGCCTCCTGTAACGTGATCTCATAGTCCAGGTGGGAGAGTTTCCTCCGGGGGAAGTTGGTGAGCAGTTCAAAGCGTTCGTTGGGGTATCCTTTTGACTGGACGTGTTTCACAAGAGCCTGCAGAGAAAGGAGGGCAAACAAGTGTCAGAGAATTCAGAACGTTAAAAAAAAATCCCGTTTTCCTTTAAAAAGGAAGTTTGTAATCACGGAAAAAGAACGTTTTAAAATTTGGAAATTTTGCATAGAGTACAGACCCTCTTTAACATCTAATTTGGCCCACACATGGCTAATTACAAAAACTAATTACCAGTGATTAATTACCTTAATTTATTACCTTACCTAACTGATGCTTCACACACAAGGTAAACTATACATAAAGCTGTACATACTAGTGCATTAATGCAAGAGAGCTGAATTCCACACCACACATTCAAGTCACAGTGAAATAGAATCTGAAAAAAAAAAGCCTTAAATACCCCAAAATAGAAGCCCCCTCATTTGTTAATCAGATATTGCCCCTACCCTAAAGCTAAAAGCCACCAAAGAAGCACTTTTGTGAGGTAGCATTGACCAAAATAAATGCAGTACTTTTACTCTTTTTTTTTCTTTTCTTCAAGAAGCAGGAGAATTTGGGGTTGTTCAATTTGGGTTTTTCAAAGATCTTTTCAATTCACTGGCTTCTCTGCCTACAGAAGCAACTGGGGCAGGATACAGAGCATTGAGGTGAGGGGTGCCAGCCTCACACCCCAAGAAACAGCCACGGCAGGAAGAGCCCATGTCTGTGCTGTGGCAAGAGAGATTCCCCAAGTTCACCAGGAAACACAGCAGGTGGGAACCTAAAGCACAAACAGAGAGGGGCAGAGAAGTGGGCACTGGCAGAAGAAAAGAGGACACAGCAACAGAACAAGATGTGGGCAGAAGGAGGAGCTGTAGCTTTTGAAAGAGAGGAAGAAAAGATAATTTATATGTAATAAAACAAAGTGTGAAAAAATTAGGGGGTCCTATCAATACTGTTCACATTGTTTTGGTGGGCAACTTAGGCCAGTAAATCACAGCAAATCACAGCAACAAAGATGACCAAAATTCCTTTACAAAGCACTGAATTTAAATATTCAGTCAAGTTTCCTGCCCACATCCCTCCCTGTCCCTTGGCAGGCCAGTCTTTCCTGCACACCTGAAACACTTGGCAAACCAAAGGTATTCAGGATGTGGAGGAAGAGCTGAGCTGCTGAACAGAGTAAAGTCAACCTAATTTGCACACAATGGGCACCTCCTTCTATAAAAAGGCAGTGTTGCCTTTTTCTTTTTGCTTGAGGGGAAGAAAGGGCATCGTGGTGATATTGGAAGAAATAATGTGTGTAAAGAAGCCAGTGCCTCAATAACAACATAATGATTGAAAAGAAAACATTTCTAAACCAGCGTTGGGGAGCATCATCAGTTAAAGATCCTGGAGTACAACTGTCTCCTTAAGCAATTTCTTTTGCTAGTTCTGGCCAGCTTTAAAATGGAAGCAACTAAGGGTTGAAAAAAACCAGTATGGAAATGATGCCCACAAAGAAACACCTGAGACTCAGTCTGGATCTGACTGAAAGGCTCCAGAAGATAACCTGAGATGAGCACAAACCTGTTCAGCTCTGCAACCAAAGATGTCTTTACCCACAAACCTGGACTCAGCTAAATTCCTCTGCTGACTGTAGAGCACAAGGGAAATCATATGCTAAGATAAATGTCCTTTAAATTCCACAGTCCAGAAAAGGAGCCAAACCAAAAGTCAGGATTATCAGGGATATTTCAATATTACACTTAGGTACTGCCTAAATGAATTGCTTAAGTAATCAAAAGTGCAACATGTTTAACAACACATGCAAATTTACTTAACCAGCTGCATTCAGACAGCAGTAAAGCTTTTTTTTTTCCTTTTATTTTCAAGCAGGAGCGTCAAGGATGAGAACATGACCAGAGGATACATTCCTAGAGTTGCTGACTCATTTCTGTAAGAGATAGGACCCTTTTCTCCCAAATCTACACAAAATCCTTCTGATGAGGTGTGCTTTTGCCTTCCCTATGACTCCAGTTTTTAGATTGATTACATTTAAATGAGCTTAACTGGCCACTGTGTCCTGAAAACTCATGGCAAACAGGAACACAGTGACCTCTTTGCACTCTGCTTCCAGGTAAGCACCTGCAAAATTTTGATGGAAATGCCATTCACATGGATTTCTCCAAGGTAAGGAGCCCTAAGCACAGCTGAGATGCACACCTGAGGCACAATAATTAAATAATATTGTAATTAATTTGTTTTGGGAGAGCTTCCTCCAAAGTCTGCTCCAACATCCACGTCCAGAAGGGAGGGTGGAAATATGATGGGAGAGATGGAGAATGAGAATGAAAAGTTTTGCCTTTGATTTTACCATGGGAACCAACTAAACTTTTAGAAACAAAGCTCCAGAAATGAGAAAGCTGAGGGGTGATTTAAAGGTAATTTAATGCAAAAGCCATTTAGAGTCATTTCAGAATGGAAATGAGCAGTGTGGGGATTAAGGAAGACACTGGAGTGTACACAAAGCCCAAGCAGCAGTCGAGACACACAGAGGCAGCAGTTATCAGAGAGGAATGAGAGGGAAAGCACCCCCTGGATACACCTCTCCCACTAGATCTGACTTCAACACTGTCATCCCAGGTACAGAAATTCTCCTCTACTCAGACAAGGACTCCCATTAACTCCACTCACCAGAAGTTTAGCTTGTTCAGGCAGTGAAACTTGTTCCCTCTTTCCATCTGGATACCTCAGCATCAGCTGTGCCTTTGGTCCTACACAAAGGAAGGCACCACAGGTTAACAACAGGGCAGCTGAGCTGAGCTCCTGTGTAGATTTTAGGTGGGACAGCACAGCAGGGTGAGGGACTGGAGACAAACACACAGACCCAGTCTGTGGAGATAAATTTCTACCACAATGCTCAAAATACACACAATACAAAATACACACTCAGGACTCTTCAAAGCAGCAGTGACTGACAGTAGCCAGCGTGCCCAGAGCACACTGCACCTGAGTTACACCAGGGTGGACTTTTCTCCTGGGCAAGACACGAGCTCAGGGACCGAGAGGGCTCTGAGGCTGGGGCACTGCTGTGCCAAAGTGGTGCTGCTGGTGAATCACTCACTTGTCCGCTGGCAAGGAGGCAGGAAATCAGGAGGGATTTTTAAAAGAAGGGATGAAACCAGGCTTGGCAGCCTATAAACAGTTTCAGGCAAAAAAGGCACAACAAAAGCCACAAAAAGTGGGCACTTACCATTCACGTCGAGGCCCCGGAAGGTGCTTTCAGGCTTGTCAGGTGACTCCTCCAGTGCCCCCGCATCGATGCAGGGCACGACTCTGTGGTTTGATGTTGTCCCAGGCTCAGTCCGTGCAGAGGGCTCAGGCTGAGGCCTCCGGCTCTCCTCTTTTTTATACCCCAAGTCCTTGTGTGGAGACTTCCTCAGCTTGGCTGGAATCTCCGACTCCTCCTCCTCCTCAGATCCGCAAACAGAAATAAACTCCTCGCTTCCAGAAAAAAGCTCCGACTCCGACTCCTCGTCCGACCTGCTCTCCTGCTTGGCCTGAGAGGAATCAAAATGTGTCTCCTGGAGCGAGGCTCTGATGGCAGCTTCCAGCTGGCTGTCCTCACTGGCATCGATGAGACTCTCCTGTGGGATGCAGACAACACACATATATCACAACTGCCTTCAAATACGTACTGAAAACCAAAAGGACATCAGTCTTCCACAAGGGAAGCCACTAAAGCTGTCAGGAAGGCACAGCAGGGAAAGCTAGAAATGCTGTAATTACTCAATGGCTTCTCCTTGGAGTTCTGCATGGAGTGATCCATTTTCCTTTCACACTGTGACTGCTAAATCCAAACCAAGTGCCGAAAGCACAAACAGTGACGCTGGGAGAAGGCATTCCCTGGCACGCTGTATTTTTGTGTGCCCCTGCACTGATTCATTGAGTGTCTGGGAAATCAGGAGAGCTGGATAAGCACAGGTGTTCCTTCAGGCGTCTCCCAAAGAGCCCCACACTTACTGAGCGGGAGCATTTCTGGGGAGGGCTGCTGGAATGGCCGTCCAGCTGGCCGTGCTCGCTCAGGAACCCGGTCACTTGGTCCAAGAAAGAAGTCACATCTAACTGGTGCCACTCCACGAGCTTCTGGCCTGGGGAACAAAAGATGGCATCACGAAAGGTGGCCTCAAACAAAATTTCAGCAAAACACTGAAGTTTAGTGGTCAAACACATCAACTCACTGCTGCAAGAGTCCCTGTTTGAGGAACTGCAGCTCCCCACAGGCTACCAGCTGATAATTATGGAGCTTCCTCCTTCCACTCCCTTGAAAGGGGACAGACATAGATATAGACCCAGTTCATTTCCATTCTTTTCTTTTTATCTATGGGGATGTGAGCACAGAATGGTGAATTTGGCCTCAAAATGAATAAACACCAAACCACTGAGTTTATGAAGAAGAATTTCTCCATTCTTGCATAATTGATTCTAACCCTTGGCAAACAGCATTTGTTCCCAGAAGTAAAGTGCTGAGAAGAGTATCCTAACTTCAGCTGCAACATTAAAAAATATATGTATTTTTGGGTGGTTTAAGTCAGCTACAAAGAGATCTCAGCTCTGATCACAGATCACAGATACTATCACTTCAGTTTTTAGAAACAGGAGACCAGACCAGCATTATATAACCAGACAGCTGCATTTTATGATGATAAAAGCAGCTGTTGGATACAAAAGAAAAAGCAACAACTTTGAAAGAGCTGGAGGGAGAGAGAGAAGTTTGATTGTTCAGGTAAGAAACAAGCAAAACAAAACAAAAACTTGAAGCCAAAATGATGTTTCAAAATTAAGATGCAATTTAAAAAGTCATTGCTGAGCCTCACGAAGCTCTGGGGGAGGAGCAGAAAGCAGATTCATGTAGTGCTTACAAATATTGCAGTTATTCATCACATGATTTCAAGAAGCTTTTGAAAGACTTAAAAAAAAAGAATTCAGAGTTCTTCCAGCAGATGGAACTATTTTCACTTTCTAAGCAAAATACTTGCTAAGCTTCAAATACACAAAATTTCTGCAACTTTTGGGTGTTTTATCCCCTTAGTTCCTCTGGGAACATGCTGAGTCAGTGCTTCGGGTCTTGAAGAGATTCTTAAGCCAAATGTAACACAAACTGCAGTATTCCAGCCTAGAGCTGCCAGTCCTTCCCATGGGATAACTCCAGGTAACCAGCTGCCACTTGTCTTACCTGTCCTGGGGTCCAGGATGGAGACATAAGGGAAGTCTGCTAATTTATAGAACTGGATGTACCGCTGTCCCTCCTCACTGTCGTGGTACACCTACAAAATTGGGCAGATTAGTGGCTGCAGAGGGAACACAAACAGACTGAACCTTGAAAATGCACAGTTTTTTCTTCTACAGTATAAACTGCAAATGGTACATGCAGTTCTCAGTAACTCTGACAAGCTGGAAGTAAGCCTCCAGCTCTTCATGTATTAGAAGCTACGTGGTAACATCTTGATTGCACAAGTGAAAGGCAGTTTATGCCTTCAAATGCATATCCATGAATTACATCTCCATCCACAAACTAAATACACTCCATGAAACACATCTTTTCTGCAAGTTCGCCAAGAGAATACCATCTTTTTCAAAGAAATCCATTTTTTTTTCACTGTCCCATCTACCTGGGCACCAAGTTACCCACACATCCATCTACAGGCAATTTCTCACCTGCCAAAAAATGAAGTGGTCCCGGATGATGTTCTTCACAGCCTCGTTGCTCCACACGTCACGGTTGAGGCACTGGCAGGCGAAATCTTGCACGTTCTGAATGTTTATCATGAGCCATTTGTTCTGCATCTGACCACACTCCTTGGCCTGGAAGCAGAGGGAAAAGCTTGGTTAGATCAGGCTGAAGGGCCACACACCACCGATGCCAGCAATGATCAGAGATGGCTTCTACCACTGCCAGACCTTCCACCAAACCCCTTGGCAGTGAGGAGGATGGACAGAGCTAGTGAAAAGGCACCCACAAAACAGAAGGCAGGGCTGAAGGATCTGCTTTAAATGAGCCTGGTTGAATTACAGAATCACATCGATGAACAGAGCTGCTGGATTTCAACAAGCCAAGCACAGGGTGGGAAAAGCAACTCGGAGGGGGGACACACATGGTGATGCTGAATAAAGTATTTATTCAGAGAAAAGTGTAGTCAGTCCCACTGATCTGACAACAAAGACCTGCTCAGTCTAAAGATAAACCCGTGGATCATCTAGTTAAGTAGGTTGCATAATTGACAGAGGACTTGCATTGATTCAACAGGACCCCTTCTCTGTGTGTTTTCTTTTTCTCTCCAAGTTTTGAGTTACTCTGTGACTGTCCAACTGCCAAATTAGGCATCCTTTTTTGATGCTGCTTATCCAGACTGCAAGTGGGGAGGGAGACAGGAAGGCGCAGGAAGAAATCTTACTGGTTTGAGTCACAAAGCTGGCACTGTCTGATTGCTTGGTTGCAAGTTAATGGTAGGAGTTTGATCAAGAATGTAATTCTGATCGCTGAACTGTCATACCTGTTGAAAAAAAGAGGGCTAAATCAACAGCAGGAATGCTCTTACCCCCTGGAAAGACTGGAACTGGCATAGGAACTCTCTTTGCTTTAAAAAAAAATTTAAAAGTTATGCTCACCATCCTGCTGGTAATCTACTGTTAAGGAATTCAAAGGACAAAAAATTCAAAGGAATCAGGATGTTATGCAAGATTTTGCTGTTTGGGCACTACTTTGTTCCCCAAACTAAAGTTTTTACTTTTGAAATGAATTTTAGCCAGTGCAGTTTGGAACAGTCTGCCTGTCCACTGTGTGACAGACAGACAGACAGACATGTGAACCCCACACACTCAGCATCACCAAGGCAAGAATCTCAGCCTACAAAGTCACACTGTGTGGCCAAGAGCCCTGCAGAGGCAGCTTTTGTATTACTCAAAGGAAAAAAAAATGAAGGTAGAAGCATGGAACAGTCCTGTTCTCACAAGGGGCCTCACACTAACTACTTACCACTAATTTACACTGCCAGAATCCAGTATTTGGTCACCAGGTGAGAAAAGTGGGGCAGGTGACACCTAAGTAAATGGCAAGGATCTTAAATACAGTCACCATGCTTTTATTTAAAGGACTTGTTTTGAGCTAACTGTGCATTTTGAGAATGAATTCTAAGAAATCAGTTTGAGATGAGGCCTAGAGGTAGTGCCCAAGTTCAAAGGGAACAAAACTCCTGACGTTATTTAAGTCAATTGGATTGCCTTAGTCCTGTGTTCTCATGAAGTCTGTTTGTTAAAAGAACACTCCCAAAAATATGTAATTAGAAAGCTGGAAAGTGCATCTCACTCTTCTACCCTCACTCTGGATATCTTTCAATATTAATGAAAACCTCTGGCTCTACTTCTCCTCTGTCCAGCTAAGGGCCTTAGAAGGATGCAAGCAGGAAATTCCACAGGAAAAAAAATTTGCAAAACTGAGTTTTCACCTGCAGAGCAGGCAGAGCTTTTGAAACTACTTTTAGCTTCCTTCAAAAAACAAGCTTTGGGTTTAACATTTAAAAGGACACAGTCAAACTGCTGCTATCTCACACACACAGCTCTGCTCTTACACAGCTCCAGGGGTTCTTCTGAGGGGGTAGAAGGACAAGAGTGTGAGAAGAAGAAACACTGTGGGTTTAGAGATTATGTAGGTGGGTCATTTTGGTAAGGGACAAAACAACAAGGGAAGGCTCAAGAGCTGGCTCGTGTATCCCAAAAGCTGATGGATTTAGATCCTCTGTTTCCAACACCAAGTGCCCCCCCCATTCCCCTCCTTCCTCGAGGTATAAAGGCCAGTGCCAGGACTTAGAGAGCCCACACACAGGGCAGTACAGAACAGCCACTCTTTGAGAGCACAGCCAGTGGAGCCCAGATGCAAAAATCAAACCAAACCAATCCCATCTGTCCTAAGTGTGCCTTTACCCTTTCTGCCCAGTCACATATTTCAGCATTACAACTCAGGGCAGCAAACCAGTGACCTGCTGAGACAATCTGTGAGACAAGTCTTGGTTTACACTCAGTGCTGGATCTCCCTGTGTAACTCTGGCTCTGGCACTACTAAAAATAACTTTTCCTCTCATTTGACTTCTCTGAACATGTACAGTTTAAAAATGTTAAGGTGGCTCCTGCTGGCTCAGTTTTCTTGAAATGCAATCCTTTCAAGGCAGCAGAGAGAAGAAGGAAGTGGAGCCAGCACCCTGTGACCCTCTCTGGACATGTGTGTGACTCAGTGCAGAAGATAACAGCTGACAGAGAGTCAGAGCAGGACATTATCAAACCAGAAATCTCCTGTTTGGGCCACACTTCCCCTTCCTACCTGGGGCAGGGCATAGATCCTTTCAGCACCCAGCCACTCCTGAGCCACAGCTGTACCTGCAGCTGTGCTCACCCAAACCAGGCTAGAAGCACCTTATACGGGTAATTGCTCCATTTGAATACAGTGACCAGAACAGCTTCTAAATTATTGCTGCTTGTTAAGTAGAAACAAAAAAAACCCTTTAGTCTCAGCTGTAAACCAGGGAGCAGCTAGAAAAGGTTGTTGTTAAATGGGAAAAAAAAAATCATACAGACTTGAAACTCTGCAACGTGACATTCAGTCACTTGACTGAAACCCTACTGAGTGCTGAGCACAGAACTGCACACACCAGAACCATCTCCTCCAACAACAAGAAGTGCAAACTAAGTCAGTTTGGTGTGTACCCCCCAAATTCAATCATCTCTCACATTATAGACATGAAGAGAGAACACCTGTAGCTCTTGAAAGCAGTTTGAGATGAAAACAAAACCACACTGCTCTCTATCAGATATGTGCAATTTATTTATTCTGCTTGAGTGATTTATTCCTAACAGATTCCATGTTAATGGGAGAACTCTAGTTTAGTCAATCACACACTGAACTTTACAAGTACAGTGATCATAAGTTGTTCTGCAGGTGAAGCACAATGCTTTTTCACATACAGCAAGTAAAAGAACCCCAAACAATGTCAGTCAACACTTGAAAATTTTTCTGCCATTAAGTTAACCTCACCTATTCCTAAAGCTAGCATTATTGGGTCAAAATGAAACAGCAACTTTTTGGGCCTTACTGGTAACAAAGTTTCTTTGTAAATGAAGAAAAACGAGATTTCTTGGGGAAAACTAAAGATAATTACACGTACTTACTGTCAAAAACCAACCTTAAAGTACCCAAAGAGCAGCAACAGCTGATGAGCGACAAAGATACCTAAGACCAGATGTCACCACTCCTCCCAATTGTAATTTTTCTAAAACTCCCTGAATTCTAAATGATTCTCTGATAAATGTACATGGCTCAACCCTGGCAGTGTTCCTGCACACCCCAACCTTGGAAAGAAAACCCCAATTAGATCAAAACTTAACTACAAGAGCATCACAATGACAGTATTTAGTCTTTGACACTCCGGAATGTGATGAGCATCTCTGATTTATTATCATGGTTTATATGCATTTATCTCAGCATACAGAGAAGGGAGAAGCCAACAGCAGCTTGCTAGAGATGAATTTTGAGAGATTGTGGTCACTGAGGCCCGACACTGTCCCAGGCTGAAGCAGAAAAGCAATTTGCAGTAAGAAAAGGTAAAATGCAAGAGGAAACGATCAACACAGTGAGAAGGTGAAGAGCCATATTGCAGTGCAGTTGAGGGGCATCAGTGTGAAATGAAGGGTATCCTATGGGACAAGGAACTGTACAAGAGCACAGCAAGGTGAACGCTAACACCAGAAAGTGTACAGGTCTTTAGAGTGCAGGTACTGCACACAACAGGGCAAGGTGAGTATATACAAACCCCTTCCCCACCCCCAGACCACCCGTTTTTAAAAATTGTTTTCCAAGACTGAATAAGAATGCAGAGACTTTAGGACAAACAAATCCATCAATCAGTTATTTCACTCTCTGACACTGTTTTTGACTGTGTCAGATGCCACAATCAACACTGCCAAAGTCTCCATATGTTTCCAGCAAGACCCAAGGAAAGACAAACACCCATCTCAAATTCCACAGCAGAGCTCAGAGGGCACTCTCTGACTGCTCCTGGAGCAGCACTGGCTGTTGCCACGTGAATTCCCCTTACTGGTGCCTTTAACCACACATTTGCTGGTTTCACCAACAGCTCTGGACCTCAGGCCCAGCAGGTAGATTCAGCTGGAAGACCTGACACATGTGTTTTAAAGTAAACCCTGCACCACAGATCACAGGGCAGGGACACCTGAGCACCAACTGCTTCAGGCTGCTCCTCTGCTCCCACGGCACCAAATTCCTTCCCAAGGTGGACACTGCTCTTCTCTGGCAGCATCCTTTCACACCTGGAATTTTGTCACAAGATTGTGGAGGGCACCCTCAGAACACAGGAATTAGTGACACAGCAACTGATCCCCAGTGATGTGGGAAGCATAAAAAGAGAGATGAGGGTAATGGGATGAGAGCTGGAGAACTCCATAAAAACACACAGTGTTTCACCAAAAGTTCTCCAGCAGTGCTCTAGTATTTGTGCATGGCAGTCAAGACACATGTGAAAACAAGGTAAATAATATTTTTGTTCAGCTTGTGCAGTCGGTTCTCCAATGTCTGTATTGCACCATTCAATCATTACTTTGCACTCTCATGCAGTACAAATAATGATCAGCACCATCATCAATCTCATCTATTCAAAGATGACCAGGAGAAAGTTCAGTAGTAACTGGAATTTCTGAAGAATATGTGGAAATTAAGGACTCAAATATTAAAAATATATACCAGTCTGCATGTTCTCTTATCATTGGTTAAGTCATTGATCCCCATCATAACAATTTAGGAACAGATCCACACATGCCTACACAGTCAGGGAAGGTGACACCTGAGATTGTTTAAAGCTGACAGTCTCCTGTATCTCTGGGATACTTTCCCTAGAACCACCAGAAGTAAAAGACAACCACTGTGATTTTACACAAGAGCAACACCTCCACTCTGAGGATGAAGTTGTGGCTTGATGGCAAAGCCACATTCAAATACTTTTACTAACTCAGGTATCAGAAGCCACTCAGCTGTGTTACCTCCACCTGAGCTTCTCAGCAGGGCTGTGCTGCAAACCACACTGCCCCCTGCAAAGTCCTCCCTTACCTATCCAAAGCAATCTTACTCCAGCTTTTTCTGTATCCTCTCTATGGAGACAGTTCAAGGGATGCAATTTTTCTCTTCTGACCAGCCTCCCTTGCTCATTGAAGTCTTTCACCAGGTGTGATTTGCCACACCGATATTGAAACACAAAACAACGTGGTCTGCATGGTCAGGAGCTGGACTTGATGATCCTTGTGGGCTCATTCCAGGTGACACCAGCATCAGTGAAGTCCTTCAGTACGTCACCAACATTCCCATATGCAGTCCATCAAACATTTATCAGTGCCCAGGTATTTTGCAACCTTCTGCTTGTCCGGCCGTGGATCCATCCTGACACCCTCCCCAGCCACCCCACAAGGATCTGCACCCAAATGTGAGCCCTCACCGTCTCAAAGCTGCCTTTGTGCATCAGGTCAATGGGAGGTCTGAAGAGGTCTGCCAGCGTGGTCAGCTTCTTGTCCACTGCCCCTCCGTTCCGGAGCTCCTGCTCCTGCCGGACTGCACAGCCCCAAGAGGAAAGGGAATGGAATTAGATTAAACATACTCACAAGGGGGATTTATTACTGGCTATATGCTCAAACACAGAACTTCTGGGGTGAAATTCTCTCGAGCTCCTAGGAGGTTTGGGGAGAACAGGGCTAGAGCAGTTGGTGGGAGGAATATGAGTGCAAATCCAAGGGTATCTCTCATGGAGAGTCATGGGGTTAGACCCCACTGAACAAGATCAGCTGGTGTGTAAGGGCAGAACCCCCTTGCCTCAGCTTTCTCACATGCTTTCACTTTTAAACAACATCTAAATAAACCTGAGGGGTCACATACCAGTATTTGAAAACAAACAAGCCAAAAAAGCCATGACTTGTCCCCAGTGATGCTTTTAAACGGGAAACTGAGCTAGGTTGTAGCAATATAACTTTTAAAAGGAATATTTCTATTGCAGTGTTTCCATTACTTGACTGTGGGGCAATCCCACAGAAAACAAAGGATCAAACATTTAGTTTACATGGAGAAATCTCTTTGGATGTTTCTTTTAAAGCATATCAATTCCATCTGAAATAATACAGAACACATTTCCTACACAGACATGACCATGGACAATAAAGGTAAGTCACAGCAGATACATGATGTATTTTATGGAACCAGGTCAATTGAAATGGGCAATAACTATCCCACGGCCAAAAATTTTCCAGTGTGGAAGGAGCTGTCAATGGTCCAAAGCATAAAAACCATGCTTGAGAAGGCACACAGGAAATAAAGCATCCCTGTGGAGCAGCCCTAGAAGCCAGGAGATAATCTGGAATTTCATGGCCACAGCTGCTTTTCCAGAGACAGCCAGACAGTGATGTCCACCTGTAAAGTTCTGCCAACAAGCATGATAAACCTTCACCATAAACCCTCACAGTGTATCTCTCACATGCTGGGCATCTCTAAATGTCCTAAGAGTGGAATCACAGGGTGGTTTGGTTTGGAAGAGACCCTAAAGGTCACCCAGTTCAACCCCCTCGTGCCATGGGCTGAAACACCTTCTGCTAGACCAGGTTAGGAGATGGTGAGAAAAAATTTAAGGGTATTGATTCTGTACATAGTGCATTTTCATTTACACAGCTGACAGTGATTTCAATACTTGTTGTGTTCATCACTACTGGAAAACCCTCACCAAACCTGACAGGGCAAAGAAAGTAACTATAAACACACATTTCCAGTTTGGCAGCCAGCCCCTAACTGTGTGGGAACATGGTCCATGGACCCCAGTAACCAGTGACAGGATGAGAAAATGGCCTCAGGTTGCACCAGGGGAGGCTGAGACTGGATTTTAGGGAAAATTTCTTCATGGAAAGTGTTGTCCAGCCCTGGCACAGCTGCCCAGGAAGTCATCATCCCTGCAGGGGTTTAATAGCTGTGTGGATGTGGCACTTGGGGACATGGGGCAGTGGTGGCCTTGGCAGTGCTGGAGGAACAGTTGGACTCAGTCTCAGAGGACTTTTCCAACCTTACTGATTCTGTGGTTACACCTCTGGAACACTCCAGCAACATCAGCACAACAGCCATAAGTCAGCTGTGAAATACCCGGTGTTGCGCTGTCACAGAATCCCATTTTGTGACCCTTCATGGATGAAACAACAGCCAGTGCTTTGGCATCCAGAGATTCTGTGTATGAACAGCCAAAGGCAAGCAGCAATTAAAGCCATGAGAGCCTCGTGTGAGGCTAAGAAGCCTCAGGGCTACTCAAATGTAATTCAGGTGCCAGAACGTCCACAGCCTAGCCAAGAAATATTTAGTGGATGAATTTAATTTCTACTTGGGTGTTAAGATTCTTCCCCCTTTTTTTGTTCCCTCTAGAGCAGAAAAAGGGGTTTTTTGAGAGTTAGCAAGACAGTATTTAGCATACCAAAGCAGACAGAATATACTGTGGTAATTCTATGATTCTATACTTCTAATAATGTACCCTGCTATACAATAGGCACGTTTCAACAACTGAAAGCTATCCTAGCCTACAACACGAATGATTTCTCCATCTTATTTGCATTAAAAGGAATAAAATAGAATATCAGGCTTACTGATCTGTAGACACTTACTGGTTTCTGTCTGAAAATCCCGAAAGCCATCGAATATTGAGCGAGCAGGTCTGCGTCTTTTAGGAGCTTAAAAAAAAATCAAGAATTATTTGAAAAGTATATTATCAAAATAAATACATATTAGTGCTTTCCATCACATGTGCAGGAAAACAGAATAGGAACCCGAAGAAGGGATGATGTGGAAGTAGAGGACATTGGGAAGGGCTGGAGATGGATGGAAATAGGCAGTAGGTGGTTTGTAAATTCCATTTCCTAACACGTCCTCCCTCCAGCAAACTTTAGCCCAGGAACAAATCATGTATCAACAATACAGAGAGGCTTAAAACCCCTTCTAATGGAGGCCCCTTCAACATGGAGTGGCAGTGCTGACACAGCATCATCTTGTCACAATTCCAGCCAAGATTTTACCCAAGGCCTTCAAGGGGATGAAAAACTTCAAAAGATTAAACCCCATGAGAATTTTTTTTTTTTTTAATAAAGAAACACATTTGTTTTTTCTACAATGCATTCCTATTCTTTTCTAAACTCTTATCCTGATCCTGGTCCTAACTTCTTGGCTGGACTGAACAGCCACAGAACTTTCAAAGCCCAATTGCTACAAGACATAATAAATAATAAACAACTTAAAGTCAGATAAATACATCCTATACCCAGTGGAAATGTGATGATACAGACTATCATGGAAAAAGAAAGCAAGCCTGATCAGGGAACGTGCTGGGGAATAACACCTCTCAACTCCAGGGAGTAAGATCTCCTTCACCCCAAGTGCTTAGGCACAAGCACAACCCTCTAAAGCCAACCTTAGAACAACTTAAACTCAGCTGGAATAGCAACTGAAGGACCACTTCAGCAAAAGCAGCATGTCCCTGCCAGGCTCAGCTCCAGCCTGGCAGCACAGGTGAAGAGGCTCTCAGCAGTCCAGGAGGATCCTTTATACTGAATGATGGGATCCATGTCTCCAGCAGGGCACAAATACACAGGGTCACCTCTTTAACTGGAAAAAGCATGAATTTATTCAACCACCTCAGTATGACCCCTAAAAACAGAAACTGCCACCTCCCCTGCTGTAAGGCTAGAGCTGAGACCAATTATCTCTCCAGGTTCTCTACTTTGTCAGGCCGCTCTGTGCCAGAAACACAAGTGGCATTGGTGGATCAGACAGTGCCAGGAGGGTATCACTGATCCAGGTCACCTCAGTGGTGGTCAGTGACAGTGTGACCAAGCTCAGTGTGTAACAGGGAGGTATAACAAGACCAAGCATTAGAATCAGCAGATCTTAATCCTGATAACCCAAAGGAGTCAATAGATCTTTGTCAAAAACTCTGTTGGGCCACAGGAAAAAGTACAGAGAGCGCCTCTGTCTTCAGAGAGGCATCAGCAGGGCATCTTCCTCTGGATGCACATTTCCTGCTGCAGAACTGCCCTCCTCTGCTACTAAACACCCCACTTCCAAAATCCAGGTAGGATGGGAAGTGCAAGGATTAGATAAAACACAGTATGTCTCTGTTTTCGTGTCACTGCATCTGATGGTTGAGACCTTCAAAGTCCAGCATCACTGTTGCTGACAAGGTGGCCTTTCAGCACCAAGGGGAACCACATGAAATGACATCAGTGAAGCTCATAGAAGTGCAAAAGCACTCCAAAGAAAGCAGATACTTTGTATGTCATTCCCTTTTTGCCTAAATGCAAATTAAGCATCTATTTCAAACTGTTGGTACTTTATGCATCTCACATCAGTATGCAGAAGTGAAAGCTAAGTTAGTCCATTTCAGTGATTCATATTCTGTCTAAGGAATAAACATTTTCTGATGGGTCTGGGGGGGATTGAAGCATATTAAAAGAGTCGAAATTTTCCAGCTCCCAAAACAGACAGGAAAAAAAAATTGCTACAAGGACTAAAACTAGAAATGATACTACTGCTGTCTGTGCCAAGTGCAAAAGTGGTGTGCACCTCTACTGCCTGGCACTGTGTGCTGCCCTCTGAACCACCCCTCAGCTTGTGCATCCTGGCTAAACACCGCTCTGATGTTGAAAAACAGAATCAACACAAAACCAGTTCTGGGGTAAACCTGAAGCTTGGCCTCCTTCTGCTTTCTAACACAGGAACTAAATGATAGAAAAGAGCATTTCCTGTGAGTATGAGACCACTGCAGTGATGAGCACTTGCATGGCCTTCCTTGGTGAAAAGGGCAAAGCCCTCAATCCATCTGACATGGCAAAGGCCAGCCCAGAAATGGCCTGGTCCACATGAGAAGGACAGAGACAAGAAAAGGAGCTGCATGGCACAGCTTGAAGAGCAAATTAAATTCCTGCTTGAGAAATGGAGAAGGTTATGAGCAATCACACAGTTCAGCCCTTCTTTCTGATCTGTCGTCTCCTCGAGATGCAGGCATTTGTCCTCTACATTTTCACTCATCAGCCAAGGCTCCATCTTCCATCCCAGCACCTCGAGCATTTCCACAGCAGTACCCTACAGTTCTGGGCCCCCAGAATGCAGATGTATACTTAATTAAGTTAATTGGCTGTCACCTCACAAAGTCTCATGAAACAAGATTAAGTGAATTAGTACCCCTGGGAATGTAGCATCTCTTGTGTGTGAGGTTTTCAATACCACTGGTGTTATTTCTTCATATTCAGCAAGTTTTGATTTTGTCACTTAGCTCATCTCAAGGTAAAGAAAACAGAAACAAAATCAGAGCACAAGCCTACCTCCAAACAAGGGCTCAGGCTCTACTAAAATTTCCTGCTTTTGAGGAATTGGAGCTCGTACTTCATCCCTATCAAAGGAGAAGAAACAAAAAAGAAAATATTAGAGAGACAGTAATATTCCAAGTACTGTACAAACCACATCTCATTACGCTCCAAGGCTCCTGCACCTTGAACCAGTTAAAGATGCTGCTGTACCATTGCACAGAATGAAGAGGTTTGGGATTAAGTGGGACCTTGAGGGAGCATCTGTTCCCACTCATGGCACTGCTGCTGGTCCTGATACCCTCTGTACTGAGAGCTGGCATGAATGACCTTTGATAGAAGATTATGCAAACCCCTGAGTGACTTGATCCCAGGCTTTGTCAATCTACTATTTAAACTTTTTTTCTTCTTGAATAACTTTGTTAGAACTTGGAAAAGTTTCTAAAATCTTAGCAAAAGCCGTTAAATAATCCACTTGCCATCCTCCTTTCCTTGCTAGCTACATAGAAAAAAAACCCATCTTCCTTATTACCAGCTTCTATCTGTAAGAAGACTTTTTTGCTTCCACCTGAAAGTCACACCTCTTTCTTTCCCAGAGGAAGGAAAACAAGGTCAAGATGACCATCTTCCCCTTTTCTGATGCTGTTCTTGGCTTATATGTGAGGGAGCTTACTTAGCTGGGTTCCCTCACATGTCAACAGCTCAGTCAGTTATACTTGCAGACTTACAGATAATCTGGAACTACAATTAGGAGAAGAAAGGAAATCACAAGCAGCACTGTGACAACAGTGTGGTCACCTGGCCCACGGATCTGTGTGGAGAAGGGTTCATCCATTGCTATATCCTGTCTATGAACTCCCTCCTCCCTCACACTTCCAAGGTGTGAAGTGTGCACTTTGGAGCTCTTGACCATGCAGGTTTCAAAAAGTACCTCGGGATGTCAGCAGGATGCACTAACCTTGTTCTTAACCTCCACAGCTTTGATTGCTCTGTGCAGCTAGCTACTCTCCATTTGCACATTTACTGTTCTCTCATCCTAGGAGAACACTAAGCTGATCAGCATCTAGAGGGTGTCGAGTATAAAAAGAAAGTATTCCAAAAAAAAAAGTGAAGTCACTGATGTGCCAGAAGTTGTCTAGAAATAAGAACACCAACCTATATATCTATTTTAACTTTGTTACCTGTCAAAGGTTCAAGCAGGAAGGCACCTCACATCAGCTATAAATGTTAGCACTAAAAGAACTGTTTAAATTTATGTATGTGCTTCAGAAGTATGAGAGGCAAGGATTTTCCTCTCTAAGTTCGTTGTCTTTTCCCTGGAGTGGAAGATTTTCATAACGACAAAAGCCTGGCTTATGTTTAATTTACCATATTTAATGAACGTGATTTATACCACTCAAGATATTCCCTTTATCCCAAGCTGCCACATTAACAGGCAACACTGAGACTCTCTGCCACGCTGCAGTGGAAATTCTCTTCCCTTTACAGGCACCTGATGTGTAAGAGACTGATGAAGGTGTTGAAGTTGCTGATTCCTCTGCATACTGGTGTGCAGGGCCCGGCCTTTCCAGTGCCAAACTGGGTTAAACCATCACAATAAGACCCTCTCAAGTCACACTCTTCTCCCAGGTAACAAGAGACAGGATGAGACAAAATACCCTCAAGTTGTGCCAGGGGAGGTGTATGTTAGATATTATGGCAAATTTCTTCACAGAAAGGGTTGTAAAGCATTGGCACAGGCTGCCCAGGGCAGTTGGTGGAGTCACCATCCCCAGAGATGTTCAAAAAACATGTGGATGTGGCACTCGGGGACATGGGTCAGTGGAGAATGTGGTGGTGATGTTGGGTTGGTGGCTGGACTTGATGATCTTAGAGGTCTTTTCCAACCTGAAATTCTATGAATCTATGAAATGGGAGTAAGGTGGTTTCATTTATAAGAACCAAACAAACAGAACTCTCTAACTGCCAAATTAGTGAAAAGCAAGACTGCAGAAGCAATTTAAAAACAAGACTCTCTTATTCCCTACTTTAATGGCTCAGGCTTTGTTTGTAAAAAACACTAGGTGAAATCTACAGAAAACTTCTGAAGTACATGCAAGAGACCCACTTCTGGTCTACAAACCAGAACACCCAGAACAACGCAATCAACAAGATGAAAGCAGTGTGTGTTGCCATGAGTGCAAAGTGACAACGGCCTGATTTGTTGTGCTTCCCACAGTGACTTTTGTAGGACGGGCTGCTTTGCACAGCCGTGTGCCCGGGTACGTACTCGGGGTGCGGGCGAACAGCAGACACCGCCGCAGAGCTGGTGCTGGGCTCCTCTGCTATCCCTCCTCCATCCAGGAACATGGTGACAGCCATCTCCAGGTTGTTGTTGCATGCTTCAAGCATATGCTTCCCCACGCTTTCACTGGCACCTGGAATGCCAAAGGGAAATCACAGCGTTTTGAGTGGAAGCGCCCACAACAGCTTTCCCTCTCAAAGCATTAATAATTAGGAGGAACAGTTCATCAGCTGCCATTTATCCCTGAAGCACGACTGTGAAAGGAGTCAACATACAGAGCTCAGGGGGAAGGGAATGCTTGCAGTCAGGACTGCCAGGCTTGTTCCTGCCAGCAACTGAAAACCTAGTGGAAACCATCTGAGGGGCTTTAGCATGATCTAATCTTCTTCTAGAGCTCAGACATTTTCCTGGTACATGGACCTGATGGAATGAGTCCGGAGGAGATCACGACGGTGCTGCAAGGGCTGGAGCCCCTCTGCTCTGGAGCCAGGCTGGGAGAGCTGGGGGTGTTCACCTGGAGAAGAGAAGGCTCCAGGGAGAGCTCAGAGCCCCTTCCAGGGCCTAAAGGGGCTCCAGGAGAGCGGGAGAGGGACTTTGGACAAGGACTGGAAGAACAGGACACAGGGAATGGCTGCACACTGCCAGAGCACAGGGATGGATGGGATATTGGGGAGAAATTCCTCCCAGTGAGGGAGGTGAGGCCCTGGCACAGGGTGCCCAGAGCAGCTGTGGCTGCCCCATCCCTGGAAGTGTCCAAGGACAGACTTGGAGCAACCTGGGCTAGTGGAAGGTGTCCCTGCCCATCACAGCAGGTAGAACAAGACAAGCTTTAAGGTCCCTTCCAAGCCAAACCATTCCACAATTCCATGAATTTTCCAAACACAAGCAGGCATACACAAAGAAAAAGGAAAACCTGACTTAACATTTTAACAGGAAGAATATTAAATCAGCTGCTAAAGTTTTTTATCCACTTGTAACAGACATTTAGAGATGGAAGAAAAGACACCCTGATTTACTGATTCTGCTGAAAGGCAAAATCAAACCAGCAGAAGCTCAGTTTATATAAGAAGGAAAAAAAAAAGCAGCCAAGAGGGAGAAAGTAGTACTTGTCTACAGAATTCTTTGTATAATGACTAACA
Organism: Falcunculus frontatus; assembly: GCA_013398115.1. Classification (NCBI taxonomy): domain Eukaryota; kingdom Metazoa; phylum Chordata; class Aves; order Passeriformes; genus Falcunculus; species Falcunculus frontatus. The sequence continues at coordinate 118,861 of VZRV01001219.1, read as the reverse complement.
TTCAAATCACATAATCATGGAATAGTTTGGGCTGGAAGGGAGCTTAAAGTTCATCCAGTTCTACACCCTGCCATGGGCAGGGACACCTTCCACTAGCCCCGGTTGCTTCAGGCCCTGTCCAGATTGGTTTTAAACACCTAAAGTGCAACTAATCCCAGTTTTGATGTTGCTGCTCAGGATGAAGCAACAGTTCCTAACATCACCTGTAAGTCTTTCCTCAGAGGATGAGCCTCTACCTCCCATCTTCTCCTCAAAAACCATCCCATCAGCAGAAGCTCCCTCAGGAGAAGAAGCTCTCTTGCAGCCCAATTCTTTACAGCACCTTTTTCGTAGGTGGTGGACTGCCGAAGAGCTTATTTTCCTTTGGAAAAGCTGGTGGAGAGGGAGAGTGGTAAAATGCAGCTGAACCAGTCTGGGAGCAGCTTTGGGATCTGCAGTAATTCTCCCTAAGTTCACAGCAACTCGCCAAAATGATGAAAACATTTTGCCCAAAACCAGGCTCACAAATGACATCAGTCTGGGCAAAACATATTCAGATATTTCTCAGATTTTCTGGGGAAGGCTCAAGAAGCTCTGGTTTGAACAGAGAATACGCTTTGAAACTGTGGAGATCACTCAGTTCTAAATAACCTGCACATCAAACCACGGAGAAAGCCAAACTGACTGAGGGAACTGGTTTCTCAAAACACCCAACCTGCCACAACAAGTGTGCTGGGATGACAGTCAGCTGTATTTTAAGACCTTAACTGAGCTGAAGAAAGTGCAAAATAAAAACTAGTGACATCCCAAAAAACAACGAAAAGTTCAGGTTCTACACTCAAACTATTTTTTGGCATTTTCAGCTCTTTGCAATGTTAACTGTAGCAATGAAACCACACCTGTGAGCCTGGAACACACACACACCCCACTCTACACCTCGCTGAAGAGTCATGCAAAGCCATTCATTTGCAAGAACTGGAAGAAAAATTATAATTCAACCCTCTGCTATTATTTAAAGAGACACTGACACAGAAAGTGCCTTCACTGATTCGTCATCATTCCTGAAGAAAGTGCCAGCATATCAGAGCTTTCAGTCCTTGTGCTGGAAAACAGAAAATTCTAAATATTTGTTAACTTTCAAAGCAAATTTCACAGATATCCCATCATTTCCTTGGGGAAGACACGCAGGAGTTACATTCTCTTAGCAGTACGTTCCTGGATGAGAGCACCAAAGAAACTCAATTCTGCCACCAGGATCAAAGAAAAGCATCACGGACTATTTGTCCTCATCCCTCATGCTGGAGAGTATTCCCTCAGCCTCTTCCCCACAGACAGGAATGATTGCATACACTTACAACTCCGAGTTGAAAAAGCTACCAACACAAAGCACTGAGGTATGAGCACCTATCACACCACACCAGCATCGGCAAGACAAGCTGCACGGCAACACACTTCCAGATACAACCTTAAATTCTGTTAAAGGGAAAACCAAAACATCAAAACTCCACTTAACAGCGGATGGGTGAAACCCAGTAGGCTATTTTTTTCATTTCTGACAGCACAGAGAGGTTCTCTTACGATAAGCATAAAACGTGTCTGAACATAAAAGGTGTCAGGAAGAGGAAACCAGCATAGCTCTGCCTGTTCTGGTTCAGGTTTTAGCAAATATCTCACACACAGACACATACTACTGAAAATACATTTGCTGTAGGTTCTTTTTGTCCAAAGGGTTTACTCTACGAAGATTCTTTAGGAGTAGCTGAGAGATCAATAATTTCCCTGCTTACATCCTGTTTGAGGATGTGAGTGTGTCCAAGTACAGGGACACAACCTGAAACGGAGCTGGTCTGGACAACCGAATTAAAGCAGTTTCACTTCTCTTCGGCTGTACAGTTAATACATCTTATTAAACACTCCTACAATATCTGGCATGCAAAGCCATCATCCAGGGGTAACTACGGCGAAGCAGATTAAACACAAAGTGGGTCAAGCGCTCCAAGTACACAACCCGAAGCAGGAGCTGTCACCTGACGCGAACTTCCACGGAAAAGCGACCTGCTCTCTTCGTCTGCAAACTCAATTCGCCGCAAGTCGCCCGCGCTATAGGATATTTCTGTTTTTCCAAAGGCGGACTCGGAGCTCAGCTCCCGGGTTCCTCCGCCAGCGTTACCCACAGAAGCGGGAAGCAGCTCCCGGGGCGGAGCGCAGGCGGGAGAGAGGAGAAGAGGCAGGGAGGGAGCAGGACACGCACCCGCGCCACCGGGACAACCGAGAGGAACCGCGGCTCAAAGAGAGACGAGCTCTCCGCCACACAGGGAGTGGGGCCGGGCCCGGGGCAGCCCCGCCGCGTTGGGCGGCCCCCGGGGCGCGCCCGCGGACAGGCCCTGGCACCGCCGGCGCCCCGCGGGA
>VZRV01001219.1:94574-116256 GCA_013398115.1 Falcunculus frontatus | reverse complement strand
CCCCCCCCCGCCTCCTCCCGCCGCCTCTGCGGCTTTCCCTGGGAATCCCCCCGGTATTCCCGACCCGCCGCTTCCAACGGGCACGGGCCTTAGCAGCCGGACCGGCACTCTCAGGCTACGCGCCCGCGGTTCCCACGCGGATTTACCGCGGCACAGCGAGGGGCCGGGCAGGCCGCGGGCCGAGTGCAGAGCAGGTCCGGGTGCTGTGACCGGGGAGACCCCCAGAAATAACCCTGACCACCATCACGGGCGGGGGGTGACCTGCTGCAGAGCAGCGCTGCACAGAAGGACCTGGGGGTCCTGACAGGCAACCAGCTGTCCCTGAGCTGGCAGAGTGTCCTGGGGGCCAGAAGGGCCATTGGGATCCTGCGGGACACTGGGAAGAGCACTGCCAGCAGGTCAGGGGGTGATCCTGTCCCTCTGTTCAGCCCTGTGAGGCACAGCTGGAGTGCTGTGTCCAGCTCTGGGCTCCTCAGGAGAGGAGACACATGGAGCTGCTGGAGCGGGGCCCGCAGAGGCTGTGGAGATGAGGNGAGGAAGAACTTCCCTGGGCAGTGCCCAGCCCTGAACAGATCCCAGAGAGGGTGTGGAGTCTCCCTCACTGGAGATATTCCAGTCTGTGCCCTGTGCTCTGGGATGGCCCTGCTGGAGCAGGGAGGTGACCACTGCGGTCCCTTCCAGCCTGGCCCGTTCTGGGATTCTGTGGGGCAAGACCCGAGGTGGTCAAGAACAGCTCATCTGCACTAGTCCAGGGAGCCCTGACAGGGCACCCCTGCCATCACTGTCACAAAGCCAGAGAAGGAAACCCCTGGATTTGTCCCCACCCACCGTGCCAGGTGTTTCTGATCCCCAGACCACCTGGAGAAATGGCAGGAATGTTTTACTCCTTTCCTGTTTCCCAGCACAGCAGGAACGTGGCTGCCTTGCTGCTGAACACCTTGCCAGTAACACTTGTCAGTTCTGTGAGCACCACAGAGAGCTGAGGTTTCCCTAGAATTCTAATAATTTAATACCTCACTGCTATGGAAACAGGTACATCTGTTCCCTCTCTTTCTCCCTCCCTGCCTCCCATCCCCACACCAGCTCTGGTGCTCAGGGAAGTAACCAAGCCTGTAAAGTATCTGGGGTTTTGGCACTTGTTTTGTTTTCCTGGCAGCTGGATAAGCTGAACTTGTTCACAAACAGGACAAATGAACCACCAGGGCTGAAAGCAGATGAGCAGCAGTGAACCATTACACCAGCCCAGACACCCCAAATACAGACTCCTGCTTCACAAACAGCAGCAAAACAAAGCTGATTTCACCTGCTTCAAAGCTCCCGGACCACAGGGTCAGAAACAAGCTGTTGGTATGACCAAAATCCATTCAGCAGTGACCAAATTCCCCCAGCAACGAAGATCTAAAAGAATAGGCCAAATTATGCCTGGTGGGGATTATTGTGCCATGGGTATGGCGAGGAATGGGATCATTTGGGGGACCTGAGGGCTTGCAGCACCCCACCTGGGATAGGGCTGCTGCTATAGGTGACAGGTTTTATACATTTTGCAGTTAAGTTTGGGTTTTGTCTAACAATCCATTTTTAGTCCTGCTTTTTTTTGCATTTTGCTTAAAAATAGTAACAGTTCTTATGTAAGAGGCCCTTCTGACACCGAGGACAACATTCAGCGAGCTGGAAAAACACAAATATCCCCCAAATCCTTTAACACACCCTCCAGTGTATATACACACACCCCAAAAAACACTCGTGAGCTATCCAGACCTTTGAAACGGCAGATTTTGTCATTTTTGTCGTGATTTTCAATGGAATCTCAGCAGCAGGATTTGCCATTGCTGATAAGGAAGTGAGACTGTGCAAGGACCTCCCTTACTGAACTTCTAACTCGGATTAGAAGGGACACAGTCACACACTAAAAGGGAAGAGAATCCATGGAACAGCTTGTGGAGGAAAAGGGAATGAGGCTGGTGGGAAATGCAGCAATCCATGCACTGGGATGTGATTTCATGCCACTTGCACAAGGCATAGGGCTGCCAGAAAGGGAAATTGTCCCTTCTCCCTCGCCTTCTTCCCACTTAATGCTTCCCCTACCCCTTTAACATCTGGAAAGAATTCATGGGGAGTCCCCAGGTACCAAAGCTGCCTCTCAGGCATAAAGAGTTTTGGCAGCAAATAAACACTCTCCCCATCTGCTTTGAAAAAGGAGTTTGTTTTTTACAGGCTTACCCTGACTGGAGAGACTGAGGGTCACCAGCATGAAAACAGTCAGTAGCTCCACCTTAAAAAAAAACTTTAATTAAGTTTTTTTTGACATCATGGGTAAAACAGAAAATAATCCCAACTGCGGTAAGGATCGCAGAAAAACAGACCCATATTGAAGGAAGGCTTCCAGAACACTGGCTGAGGCAGCAGGAGAAAAATCTAAGAATTTGCCACTGGTCACCTGTTGTAACTTTCTCAAAAACCATCTCTGAACAGAACATTCATTTATGAGAAGCCCAACAATGATAGACGTGCAGGCTTCAGGGAAAAAAAAAATCCAACAATTAGTATTCTTGGCTCAGTGTGCTGGTCATGCTTTCCATAAAATTTGATTTTTTAAAACTTAAACCATCAGAAGATGCTGATGAAGAAACAAGTCTGTGAGGAATTTCCCAGAACAGAATTAAAGTCATCAACGGGGTTCAAAAAAAGGACAAAACTCAAAACATTTGATGACTTTAGTGACTAGCACACACCCTTCAGCACTGCAGCTGGCACTTGGCTCCATTTCAAACACAAACAGTGCAAAACTAGCTCTGAAGAAGAAAAGCCAAAATATGGCTTCATAAAACAACAGATAAAACTATTAGCAAGAAAACTTCCTCTGCATAATAGGATCTGGTTGCCTCTTCACCAGCCTCAACTTCCTGCAGGCCTCAGCACCTCCACGTCTAAATTACTTTTTTTTTTGAGTTATTTTAGGTTTAAACCCAACAGGAACAGTATTTGGTAGTGCCTCTAAAAATGGAGTGGAACAGTTACAGCCGGGCAGGGCAGTTATGCGAATCTCTAATTACAGTTATGTCATTACTGACAACTCAAAATTTCAGTTGCTTTTTTCCTTTTGTTTTAACTTTCTCCATCATAACTGACTTCCGGACTACTGCTGTAATCATACTCAAACCAGTTTGAGTATGAAAATTAAACAGCATTAAATATAGTAACACTGTTGTACAAGAGTAAGGTTGCACAACATTAACAGTAAGAAAACAAAAGTCTCTTATTCTTAACAACAGGGAAAATGGGATCTGCAGGAGGGATCTCTGAATAGAGGTGAATGAGAGCCCACAGCCTTGGCATCCATGCAGGATCCTTGGCTTTGGCAGTGGAGAATGACCTGTTTCTTTCCTCTTTGTCTGAGGGAGGGGTTAGCATCTGAGAGGGCAAGAGTGGCTGTCTGGTTACACTCGTGTTAACAAGTGTGCGAACAGTGCAATTCCAGAAACAGCCTGAATTCCAGCAACATGCTTCAATTTACAGAACAGTGGTTGTGCTGAGGGAAGCTTCAACCTTGCAGCTGACAGCCAGCTGGGAATACAGACTCATTTTTCACTTGTTTCCTCCATGGAATGTGCATCTTTTCCATTAAAGGCTTTGGATTCTCATTTTAAGATCAGACCATCAGTTATCCTTGTTTTTCAACACTACCAATATTCATACTCCAAACCACGTAAATGCAAGCTAGAAAATAGTAAATGCTTTGAGTCCTGCAAGAAGTGCTGCAAGTGCTAGAAAATAATATTCAAGAAAAGAACAATTTAAAAATATTACATTCTGGGGGTGTATGTTCCTAAAACTTCTCAGAACTCACAGCACTGCTGCCCAAAGTGGTTCCCCTCCAAAGCAACAACTCAAAACTGCTTAGGGAAGCTTTGCCTAACACAGGAGAACATCACCAGAGTTACCATTCCTACTCCACCGCATGTCCGTGGCTCCGCTGATCTACTCTGCAACAGGGCTTTTAAACATCTGCAGGATTGTCTTTTGCTTGTTCTTGGGCAGTGAACAAATATCATTTGTGTCACTGGTATTAACCACACAATTCAAAACCTTTCCTTCCTTGATGCTGGGGGATTTCACTCGGACCCTGGCAGGGGACTGCCAGTTTTCATTGCAGGAACCTTTCCGAGTCTTGTGGTGATTGGTTTCAGCCTGTGTTTTTGATCCCTTTGAGTCTTTTGCCACCTTGGAACTTCCCCTTCTGGCAGAAGAGTCTTTCACAGACAGAGGTGGTTTGGTGCGAAGAAGATACTCGTCCGGAGAGCCCTTCTGTCGATTAAGCGTCCTTTCCTCCTTGTTGAGCTCCTTTTGTAGCTGCAGAGCCAGAAGCCTGTCCTGCTCCTCCTGCCTACGCCTTTCATAGAACTGCTGCTCAAAGGCTCTTTGTGTTTGCAAGTTAAAGTCATTTAACTGCTCTCCCTGGTCTTCTACACTTTCTGGAAAGGTTCTTCTTCTCTTATCAAGCATGCACAAGTCAGTCATGGCATCAGCTGGGGCCTCCAGTAACTTCCTTTTGGGAGTCTCCTTAGAGTTCTGCGGCCTCTCTGGTGTCTCTACATCTGAGTGTCCAGCCTCCTTCCCCAGATCCCGTGGCGCAGTCTGGCTGTCAGACATCACACAATTCATTCCTAACTCAACAGAGGTACAAGTTTCATCAGACTTTTCAAGGTTTATCCTTTGGACATGTGTTAAATTGCCACTGTCTGACTCAATTCCATCATCTTCTCCTTTGGATCTAAAAAGAACTGTTCTAGATCCTTCCCCTTCTGTGGTTCCATGAAGGGCATCTGGAACTCCATCTTCTAAACAGTTTGATCCCGGTGTTTTTTCCTGCTTGACAGTGGCAGTTTCACCTGAAGCTGAGGCACTGAAATAGTTCATGCATGATTCCAAAAATGAATCCTTAGCACCAGAATCTTTATTTACACTGGTCAGCTGTGGAGACAGGGTTGGCATTTCCTCTTGCTCATCCTGCAGCACACAACTGCTGCCTTCATTGCTGTTACTCTCCTGAAGAAAAGGGAGACACCACTAATAAAGTAAATTTATCAAAAGCCCATGGGTGTGAATAAATGCCAAATTCACTTCTCATGGCTGCATTGCCCCTGAGTGCTCTGGGGTAGCAACTCAGATACTTCTCTTTTAAAAAACACCTGTTTGATAATAATGAAAATATTTAAAATAACTGCAGAAGCCAAGCTAAAGGACTGAAACCACAACTGCAGCATTTTCTCTTATCAGTGACTCAGACCACCTGTGCAAGCCTGCTCATCTTCTTTTGAGGCCTTACAGGAATGATCAGCCAGCCAGCCATGGAATTATGGGTGCACCCTCTTCCAGAAGGCTCCAGAACTGGGAATCATGAATACTGAAGGCAGCTTAAAAACGGCAATATAACCCGCCCAGTGGTGATGTGCAAGGAGAATAGAGGACAGGAATCCTACAGGCAAGGGGAAAAGATCCCAATGATTACTAACTGTGAGACTGATAACAGAATTATTCCAGTTACCGCAAAGACAGAGTTGCTCCTGCCTCCTCCTGTGGTACTAGAGAATGATGCTGATCCCACCATACCATAATTCTTTGGAGACAGATACCTTAAAAGGAAAAAAAAAGGATACCCCTTTAAACATTTTGTCCTTGAACTGTCAGTCCTTTGCATTATTCAAGATCTTCAGGTTCATTCTGAGAAACAAAAAACAACAAGAAGGGCAAGTGTTTCCCTTCTCCTCTTATGAGGAAATGTTTTAACCCTCAACATTTGACATTTGTCCCCAGTTATCTAGGGAAGGTGGCCTACAGCATTCCAAAGAAGCAAATGGAGCAAAGGGACACTGAAACAGGCCAATAATTAAAGAAGAAACACTTAGCTGAATGCCTTACTTTTGAATGTCTCCAGAGTTGCTTGGTTTGTTCTTTGCCTTGCCCGAGTTCAGTGGGGATGTCTGAAGGGAGAGGCTGTGTGCTGCTGACGGGCTGCCGAGCACGTGTCCCTTGGAATCCTCATTCTTCCACGACAAGTAAAAATAGTGTTAGGTAAAACAAAACACATCACAAACTGCAGAAAGCTCAGGGAACTACTTTGGTTTTGCTGCAGAACTAGGTACTTTTGTCCAAAGAATTCTAGAACTGCGAGTAATGGATGGTTACAGAAAAAAAAATGTTCCCTGTTCTGTATACCTTCCTGGATCTAGCACCGAGGGACGGGAGGCTTTGCTCAAATAAGTACAACAGGTTTCAGCATTGGGTAGCAAAAATTCAACTAACTAAAACAAATTAATAAAACAAAAAAACCCTCCAAAAGGTAAGGTACATTTTCACTGTACGTTCCTTTCTTCAGTACAGGTTACAGATATTCATTTCTTCCAAAGGAGCATGAAGAAAAGGAAGCATACAGCAGAAAACCAATGTTTTAAAATGTTTCACAATGAAAACATGCAGCATACACGCTGGATTTCAAGTGTGTATTATGCAGGCTTCACCCTCCCACTGGTTTTTCAGATATTATTGGTCAATCAAGGCTTTAAAGTACTAGGGGGTGACAACAACTTCCAACTACAGCTAAAATACATTTAGATTACTCCAAATTTTATCATTTGCTCTGAGAAGTCCAAGTTGCTCGCACTATATTGACATTTGCTGCTGTCCCCCTCGATCCTAACTCACCAGACTGTTACTGAGCTGCCAGGCCAGCTCTTCATCTTGCTTCAGCTGCTTCTCCATCTCCTTCCGTCTCTCTTCCGCCAACCTGTGCTCCTCCTCCTCCTCTGCCAGCAGCCGCTGGATGTATTCCTCACTCGCCTTGTTCTCCTCCTGTTCGTGTGCTCGCCTTTCTGCCTCCACCTAAACCACATGTTTTAAAAAATCCACCTGGTTACTACTGCAGGACCACACTTTACACCAGAACCTCTCAGCTGACACTCCTTAACGTCAACCATTTGCTGTTCACAAAAATACAGCAGTATTTCATTGCACGAGTCTCAAAGATGTAAGAATCACATGGGTATTGTGTGTAGAGCCTTGGGTTTGACCACAGCAACAAACTTTTTGGTTTCTGGAAGATTAAACCATTAACCTTCCTCACCTGCAAAGTTAAACTCTGCTCCTCACCTTTTCCAAGTGTAACAAAAACTATGATCTCCAAATACATGGATCTACAGAGAAACTGGGATTAGAATTCTTTCTAAGGCTGAATGCCAGCTATCCCACAGCATTTGCTCAACCTGCTTTTATCATTACATATCCCAAAGACAGCACATCACTCTTCTAGAAGAGTCCTGCTCTCTTGAAACACACAAAACCCAAAGCAGCAGGCCAAGAATTTTAAATCTGCCTTCCTTACAGCAGACATGTGCTGAGAGATCAGTTACCAGCAACTCCACAAGGACAGCAAAGTACTTCAAGAATAAAGCTGTCTTTGGAAATTCCCCCCAGTCCTCTGCTTCATGTGCTCCTGTAACCACCAGCAAGCGACTCTCAGGGAAAGGTGTATTCCCATATATTTTCCAACTCTAAATCTTAATAGCACTGTGTCTGAATTGGAAGAAGGATCCTTAAATAGGCAAAAATGAGAATTCTTTATTAAAATCTTTTCTGATTTTCAAATGAGCACAGGTAACAGAGTGAACAAAGAAGAAAGAAAATGCTGTATGTTCATTACTGAAGGTTATCTAATTGCGGTCTCTTACTTGGAGGGAAATCAAGAAGGTAAATATAAAACCAAAGCCCGAACAGTTCCAAATTTCTACATTTGCTACTCTCATGTACATTGACTGAGAGGTGAGGTAGGAGGTGTAGATCACGAAAACTTGAGAAATGTCACCTCCTGTCATATACAAAGATATCTCTCCTCTTCCATCAATTTAATTCATGATTCAGGAGTGACCAGTATGTTCTTGCAGCTGCAGTGCCCTCTTAGGTATCTTTATTATTAAATAACATTACAGCTGTTTGTGGGAACAATTCAAATAACTGGATACGAAGCATTTAGGCTTTTCAAATGTATTTTTAGACTTACCTTACTAATCTCTGCTTCATATTCCTGCCTCAGCTCCCCAGGCTTGCTCAGCTGGTGCTGTGGCTTGGGGACACAGACTAAGCAAGAGGAAGGAGAGGAGATGAAAAAAACAAAGTCAACAAACACAAAGTCGTGACAGTCAACCACAAAGGATTTTAACAACAAGAAAGGATTTTAACTCCATACCCTGTCATGGGAATGATTTGACTTAAATCAAGAGCTGTGATTTAAAGAAGGAAGAAAAAAGGCAAAAAATACCAAGGAATAAAGTTTACACAGCAGAGAAGTGTGGTGTCACAGAGTGGCAGGAACAGGCTGTGTTTTCCAAGCACTGTATATGATGCAAATACAATGGAACAATCTGCCCACAGAGGCTGTGGCTACCCCATCTCTGAAAGTGTCCAAGGCCAGGTTGGATGAGGCTTGGAGCACCCTGGGATAGTGGAAGGTGTCCCTGCCCATGGCAGGGGGTGGAATGGGATGATCTTTAAGGTCCTTCCCAACCCAAACCATTCCCTCATTCATTCTCTGTGGGTACACTGACCATAACTTGTATCTTTCACTCTTTTTCATTAAAAAGACCTCAGAACACTGCAAATGGAACAAGTTGCCCTACAGCCAACCTAACAAAAACCTCTCCCAAGGGAGCTTGCAACGTAATAAACCCCAAAATCCTTCTTCAAAAAGTTAATCAGATTTCACTTCCTTCTCTCTGACACCATAATTTTCAGCTCAGAGATTCTTGCATTGACTGAACCCCTGGAATTTAAACCAAATTAATTAACACCTAAAAATCTTTTAACCACTTCACTTACTTGACAGGGATAAAGAAACACACCTAGACTCAAACACTCTGCTTGCACATGCTACAGATGCAAATGAGCAATGAACAAGGCCAGGCAGCCACACACCAATACCTTGCACCAAAGGCATGAACCAGTACCCACTGAAATGACCAGACAATGTAAATTTATCCTCTGTACTACAAATGAAAAACGCATTGCCCACCTCTTCCCTGCCTCTTTTGCAGGAGAGCCCCGTCTCTGCCTTGCCGAGAAGTAACACACCTGCCTACCCACAGCTCCTCATTTCCCAACATCTGAAGTCCACCCATAGTATTTACCATGACAAAGCAGAGACATCCCAGGACAAGTGACATTTCACTTACTCTCCTCATCCAAATCCTGTCCGTTAATCCTCCGCTCGCACTCCTCTGGGTAATTCTTCTGAATCTTCTCCCAGAGCTCCCAGTTGATAAGAGTATTTCTGCGGGTATTGTACCGTGCCCAGGAAGAGACTCTACGCCTACAAAAGGGGCAACAAAGACTGGCCTTTTCCACTGTCATCTGGAAGCAGGAATTACAGAGGGTATGGCTGCACGGCAGCGTGACAGGCTCCACAAAGATCTCCATGCAAATCTGGCAGAGGCAGTCGGACAAGGAAAGCGGGGCCTTGGATTTCTTCGACATGCTGACTTGAGGTAGAGGAACAGCACTAGGACAACATCAGGGCCTGAAAGCAAAAAGAAACATTTATGTTCCTTATGGGAAGTAAAATAAAGGAAAATACAAAATGTTTTACAGCTACTTTGAGAAAACGTTAGTGGGTTTAGAAGCCTGCTTTAAGTGGTTGCTTTTGCTCAGGACCTGAGAGATTCCTGAGAAAGAAGCAGATCTTTACAGAAGTCATGGAAAAACTGTACCAGGTTTTCCAACTGCAGTTTCCTGTGAGCTGTAAAAAGTGCTCTGGGGATAGCAAGGAGGTGATAAGGAGAGGGGGGAAAAGAAGGTGAGAGTTCTTCCAGCCACTTCTGTTATATTCCCCTCTTCTCCCACCACTCCCTATCTATGATATGCTGGATACATTATTCCAGTTACCTTAACCTTCCATTCACTCATTTTTTCAGTATATCCACATCCTTTGAGAGCCGTTTCTGGCACAAGCTTGCTTTCAGGTGAAGGTGAAATACATCAGAGCAGTGCAGCTTCTTCCTCTTTCATTCGCTTGCTTAAGCTAGGACTATAAAGCTAAAAGACTTTTTTTTCTTAAGATAAATGAAGAATTAAGACTTCAGCACCTTCTTGTATGACTTGAAACTGTGGGGGTCATCAGTCTCCTCACACGATTTTTCCACTTGGCCCAGCAATACTGTGGGAGAGAAAACAAAAGACACACATAGCAAAAGAAGAAACCCACTGATTTTTAACTTACAAGCTTCTTAAACAGGCAGGTTCAGAGACAGGAGGCCCTTGAAAGAAAAGCTGCCATTCCTCACAGAGAATTCGCCATGGAGACAAATACACGTTAATGCGCGTTTTATTATTTCCGCTGTTTTTATTGACAAAAAATAACCCCCAGGACGTCGGCGCCCAGCGAAAAGCGGGCCCCTCGTCCCTCCCCCAGCCCCAGTCACCCCCAGCCCCTGAGGGGTCCCAGCGGGGACTCGGCACCCACCACTCCGGAGCCCACGAAAGGCCGCGGCTCCCGCAATGGCGGCCCCGCTCCGCCCCTCACTGACGAGCCGTTCCCGCCGCCCGACTGAGGGCTCCGCCTCCTCCTCCGTTTTCTCCTCCTTCTCCTCTTCTTCTTCCTTTTTCTTCTCCTCCTCTTCTTCTGTCTCCTTCTTCTCCTCTTCCACCTCCTCCGCCGAGCCTGCTGAGAGACAGAGGCCGCGGGCCCTCAGGGAGAAGGAGGGCTCGCGTATCGTGACAGGACGAGCGGGAATGGCTTCCCACTGCCAGAGGGCAGGGTTAGGTGGGATCTTAGGAGTAAATCCTTCCCCGTGAGGGTGGTGAGGCGCTGGCACAGGCTGCCCTGAGAGGCCGTGGCTGCCCCGTCCCCGGCAGTGCCCAAGGCCGGTGGGCCGGGCTTGGAGCCGGGGTTCGGTGGCTGCCTTTGGTCCCCCCGGCTGTGCTCACCTGGCCGCAGGTGCCCACGGCACGTCCCGCCTCAGGTCCTCCTGCAGCATCTCCGCCTGCAGGTCAAAGTCGTGCGCCAGGGTCTGCAGGCTGGAGTCCAGCTGTGCGAAGCGAGCCTCCAGGGACAGCAGCCTGCTCTCTACTCTGGGCGGTGGAAAACGACAGTAAGGGAATTTCGGAAATATTTGGGGCTTTCTGCTGTTATTGCACTGGGAACAGCGCTAGACACCGTTCTGAGGGTGCTCCCAAGCTTTGTGAGAACAAACACCACTAAAAGTCAAGGTTTTTTGTCATATCCCGCGTCTTTTTGGCCCTTTCCTGGTGCAAAGATCTTATAACCTCTAAATACAGCTGCAAAATTAGTAAGTATATCTGCAGCTCTCAACTGTGTGCTACTAGTGGCATAGTTTTTTCTCTAACACATTTTGAGGTGATTCATGCTTTTATTTGTAATGTCATGGTCTTTTGAATAATTTTCATTTAACATTGAGCAGAACTTCTCATTACTCTTCTGGTTAAAAATTATGCAAATAATAAACAAGCCACCCGCAGTGTTTTTCTCTCCTAACAGCTCATCCTGCTCTGGTTTTCCCTATTTAAAATTGTAAATTATAAAGATGAGGTTTTGAGTTTTAAGCTACTCCACTTTTGCTGAAGAAAACTGCCTGGTTTAAAAAAACTTGCTCTGTTGAGACAAGGTACGAGGGAATTAAAGTATTTATTTTTGTACCCATTTATCTTTTTCCTGGAGATACAGGGTCTGCTGGGCTTCTGTCACTTTGGGTGGCTTTTGTAAAAACAGTTTTCTCCACATTTTCCTCAGTTACCTGATTGACATCAAGGCATGTTCTTGAGAATCCCGAGGATCATAAAGCTAATATAAATAATTCAGATTTCCTTCCTAAATACTGAATAACTATCTCAGTACTATGTACTCAATAGTGATTTACTAGCAGAACATCACCTGCTTCTTACAGAATTTTTTGTGATTTTTCTTTTTATTTTACTGGCAGAACTTCAGGCTGTATCAGCTAACAATATACCATCAGCAAATATAATTACAGAGAAGACCCTACATATTTTTCTTAATCTTCTCTCATTCCTAGTTTGCTCCACTGCTTCGGTTACTATTATTATTGTATTGTTTTAATGTTCAGGGAATTGAGTTCTGAATTATGACCTACCTGTGTCATGTCTTTGCCTCGTTTGTTGTGGCCCTATTACGTATATCTTTGGCTGAACTTTTTGTAAGGACAAAATACACAGGAGCTTTCAGGTGGTGTCATTAAAAAATAAAAAGCCCAAACAAAACTCTTCAAACATTTTTCCCTTCTCTGACACATATCCCACGGTAGTTTAAAGCCTGTTATTATAAGAGAGGGACCAAAAATGCCATTTTTTTCCTATCAGCAGCTCCTCTCTCTCCCTGCCCGCCCCTACTCCTGCCTCCCCCTTCTCCGAACCAAACCCTACTTTGGATTCTGTCTGCAGCTGACCTGAATGAGGAGAAAATAAAAAGACATCAACAGTGGCATATTTTACTAAGTATCCCCCACCTTAATTCATTGTCTGGCTGCTTGTGCAGATGCTTTGTCTAACGATTTTCTGTTGTTTCCTGAGGCTACGAGGCTTCCTCTGCAGCCTGGTGAAAGCTCACCTTACTGCGGTAGGACTCCTCTTGCTTCAGCAAGAATTTTGGGACTAAAATAGAACTTTAATTGGAAAATTAAGATGGTGTCATGTAGAAATGTAGGGAGTTCAGAAGAATTGGAAGGATTCCTGTGTCATAATTGGATCGAATCTGTCAGCACAGAGAGAGCAAGTGCAGAAACTGAGGTGAAGTGAGTCGGGGTTTGCTGTGAATGAGTTTCAGAGCTGGGTTGTCAGATAATGAGTGTCCTTGCCGCTGAATTGCTCCCTGGTTTGCAGCTTTTTATCATGGTAAATAAGCTTCCCCATGGCCCATTCTCCAACTTCCTCCTCTACAAGTAAGAGTAAATCCAAGATCTCATCACTAATGCTACTCTCAGTGCAGCAGTAGTTTCTCAGCAGCCTTCAGTCCAATGCTTGGCTATTTGACCAGTTTTGTCTCTCAAGTTTTTTTCTTTAATTGCCTGTCTGTAAATTAATCTCCTGTATTTTTAATCACCTGCAACAATCATTTCAGCATTTGCCAATTTTGGATCTAAAAATGTCTGTGCAGTTATACCACGGTAGATCCATAACTGATGTCCCACAGCTGTTACTGACTTCTGATAAGACTGAGTGCTGCTGCCTCTTGATCTAAGTTTGGAATGAAAAGAGGAAGAATGGATCAAAGCTCCTGCTTTCATTTCCATCATGACCTCTGAACACTTTTTCCTTTAGTGTAAGTGAAGTTACCACTAAGTCAGTGACCTCTGACTAGTGTATGCACAAACCACATCCCCATTCTTTACTAGAAAGCTTTTAAAATTCCCTTCTTGTTAGCCCACAGAACGTACTTGGAAGCCAGGGAGTAGAGGCTCCAGCATTCCCACTTCTCTGGAGGTGTGGTTCTATGTGGAACCTTATTTCTGCTATTCAGGCATTTACAGAAAATGACATTTTAGAGCTGTCACGTGGGTTTTATTTTCCAGGCCAGTGCAGCACCCCACACTTCTCCAAGCTCTCCCCATTCACTCACTCCATGGTATGTTAGACACACACTTCTTCAAGCAGTTTCCCACAGAATTAATTTTCACTTTTTTCTTTCAGCAATGGTACCGATGTTTCTCCCTCCAATAGTCAGGTCTCCAATAGCTACTTTTGTGTCCACCATCTCGTGAATCAGAGTCATAAAGGCTGCAGGTGAACCAACAGTATCAAGAGGATCTCAACAAGAGGAGCAGTTTCTTTCCAAGTCTGTCAGCTGTCTGCCAACACATATTCATTTCCTAAGCAGAAGTACTGCATCCCATCAGTTGTGATACTCTTGATAGGGATCGTTTTTACTGCAGGTAAACCACAGTTGTATGTATGACACCTGATTTGACTTTAAAATTTCTTGACACTGTTTGCATAGTTTGCCTGTAAAGGTAACATATCATAGAATCCCAGAATGGCTGGGGTTGGAAGGGACATTAAAGCCCATCCCATTCCACCCCATGCCATGGGCAGGGACACCTTCCAGTGTCCCAGGGCGCTCCGAGCCCTGTCCAACCTGGCCTTGGACACTTCCAGGGATGGAGCAGCCACAGCTGCTCTGGGCACCCTGTGTCAGGGCCTCACCTCCCTCCCAGTAACATGAAAATCCAGATGTGAAAATCCACAGAGTGAGGACAGTATCCTGCCTGCCTCTAACTGCTGAGACCTTTTCAGACCCTTTTTAGACTTTTTTCCTGAAGATCCACGCTCATATCTTTATATCTGCTCTGAGCCACCACCACTGGTGCCTGCTGCTGCACAGCCAAGCACAGAGCAGTGCCAGCGGGGGCAGCTGAGGCTGGATTATTTTACAGGAAGCCATGAACCTGTTGGTCACGTTCCTCTGCCAAGTGCAGCCTTTGGAAATGGAGGGTGAATCAGCATCACCTATGTCCCGATTCCCCAGTGAGGGTGATTGCTTTCCTTAAACTTATAAGAAAGGTCCATTCTTGAGGGTGGTTTTTTTTTTTGCTAATGATAACCACTCACTCCCTGTCTTTGAACCCTCCAGACCCTGAGGCATGGTCTGAAAATCAGAAGTTCACCTCAGATCTCCAATTGGAACAGCAAGCCTGAATTTCACAGAATCACAGAATATGCTGAGTTGGAAGGGATCCACAAGGATCCACACCCCGGCAATCCCACCCTGTGCCTGAGAGCATTGTCCAAATGCTTCTTGAGCTGTCAGGCTTGGGGCTGTGCCCACTGCCCGGGGCAGCCTGTTCAGCGCCTGACCACCCTCCAGCGGAAGAGCCTTTTTCTAATATCCAACCTAAACCTCCCCTGACACAAATTCAGGCCATTCCCTCGGGTCCTGTCACTGGGCACCACAGAGATCAGTGTCTGCCCCTCTTCCTCCCTCATGAGGAAGTTGTAAACTGTAATGAGGTCTCCCCTCAGTCTCCTCCAGGCTGAACAGACCAAGTGCCCTCCTTGCCTGGTGACACTTCATGCAGCTGCAGGCCATGGGTGATGGAGCAACTGCCCAAATCCTGCAGCAAACAACCAGGAAGGCAGCCATGGAATGAACACCACCATAGAGCTGATGGCTCTGTCCCTCTTTCCTCCCCAGTGAGTGAAGGAGAGATTAAACCTCATGAACTGCTCCCTCCCCGTATACCCACAATGTCTATTTACACCCTGTTGCCCACGGGAGTTTCCAGGGAAGCACAGGTTTGCCGTGCTCAGGGATTGTCTGGTGTGGTGTCCCATGCCCCAGCCCTCCGCGCCCTCCCAGCCCCGGCAGGACCTGTTCAGAGTCTCGTTCAGGGAGCGCAGGGAGATGCTGGCTTTCGCCATCTTCCTGGAGAACACCAGCAGAAGAAATAAAAGCTGGAGCGGGCTTGCTCCTGTCTCCTGAAGCCGGCAGCAACAGCAGGGACAGGGGATCCGAGTCCTGCAGGAGGTTGTTTGTTCCGAGGCTTTTTATAGCCTGTAGATCCAAATATAGGTCATGGATGCACCAACACACGTTCATGGACATATCACACACTGAACCACACAGCCCGACCCGACCCCTTCCTCTGCCCCACTGATCCCGTGTCTTCCTAGATAAACCAATTCACAGGTAACACAAAAGGGAGTAAATACCCTTTTCCGCTTTTTTTTTGTTGCTGCGTTTTGGCTTTGATTTGCTGTTGCACCCACCAGATCACGTCTTGGGCCAAAGTCTCCTGCTGGGAAAGGCTGCACAAGCAGATTGCCTTTTTTTTTTTTAATTAAAAAGGTACGAAGGTAAAATTTGATTTGGATGAGAATGAGCTGTGTTTGGTTGCAGGGAGCTACTTTGAGCAAAGCCAAGACAGTTGGTTTTCTTCCATAAAGGGTGGAGAGAGGTAGCACAACTGGATAATGATTTTCTGGAGCTGGGTATGTAAAAAAAAAGAGGTGGAAATTTTTCCACAATAATATGGGTCTGGTAACAGACCAGCTTGTGAAATACAGCAACACAAACCCCCCATCAATGCAGCAGGTCCTCAGCCAGCACTAGGAATTCAGTTCTGTGACAGGATAAGGATAGCCCTGGAAAAAACCTGTTTTTTTAAAATTATTTCCATGGGACATCCAGCATGAACTGAACATGTCCAGAGCTGTAGCATTCCCACTTAGATCTTCCTACCTTCAATTTGCAAATGAAGGGAAGCTTCTAGGAAGCCAAGTTCTGCTCACTGTGTTTCAAAGCTTTGGGAAGACAGGAAGTATTTGGGTAAGGAGAAATGTGCCTTCAGCCCTCCATACTCCTCCTGAGATGGGGGTAGAATACACTTTTTGACACAATTTTGTGTGAGTTTGGCACTATTAGAGTGAGTCTAAGGACAAGGAAGCAGCGAGAGAGAAAGCATTTATTAAGACAAATGTAATAGTTCTTTTTCCCTGGGATACACAACTAACTGACAGCTGAGCCAATAAAGAGGTGTAACAGTTCCCCTGCTCCTTCCTTTGCTGCAGTGAAAAAATACAGTTGGCAACCACACGGAAACTCATTTGATTACTCGATAATTGATGCATCTCTAGTCTATGCAGCTGCTGACAGAGTGATGAAAACCAGATTCCACTATGACCAGTTGAAGCCAACTGGGACACAGCTTCATGGGAGAAGTCACACAGAGCACTGCAACAGCCCAAACCACACAGAGCTGAGCCAGTGACAGCCCTGCTACCGTTCAGCAGCCTCACTCAGCATTGTGGGTGTCTCCGTAGCACTGATTTCCTCCTCCAGCCTTAATTACGTCAGCTTAGTCATGAACTAATGTTACCCCTAAATATAGAGACCCGTTTCACTTAAATTCAAGCAGCAAACTGCCAACCCTGCAAGAGACAGTGGCTGTGAACACCACAGCCACAGAGAACCAGCACAAGGCCAGGGACATCACGAGTGGTCAGCAAATCCCTTCCCCTTCCCAGGGACCCAGAGGGGTTCACTGTCCAGCTCACTGTCAGTGGATGTAAGTGGCTCCAAGAAGTGGTTTTGTCCCTCAGATTTCTGTAAACACCTGGGTGCCTTAAGGTTCTGGCAACGGATAGGCTGATATAGAGCTGGTCTGGTCAGCAACCAACACTCTCCTGGAGCCTTTGATCTCTGCACATGAGAGCCAGTTCACCTTCTCTCCGTGCTCAATGGTGAGCTTTGGCACAACTCCAGGGTGTTCAATTGAGGCCACTTTGCTGAGCTTCCCATCTTTTCTGCTGGAAGCAGCTGCTTGGGCCTTCCTCCTGTGCAGAGATTTTGCTGGACTTTTTTGCTGCTTTCCGACATTGCTGGTGACATCCCAGAGCAAGACTTTCCCATCGTTTCCTCCAGACAACAACCAGTACGCCTCTGGCATAAACAGCACCTGTGAGACTCCCAAGCTGTGAGCCTGGAACTCCAGCTCACGTTCAAACCTGACACCAGTGACCCGGAATATCCTGACTTTACCATCTTGAGCTCCGCAGCTGAAGATGTTGCCGCAGGAGGCAACGGACAGGGAATGTGCGAGCGGTGGGTTGAAGAACTGCCCGGCTGACTGCGGGCTCTCCTCCTCCGTGTCACACTCCTGCAGGTTTGTGGTCCACAAGGGACGAGCTTTCTGAAGGTTCCACAGCATCACCTGGGAAAAAAAAAAATCGGACGAAGCAATAATTTGTGTGTTTTACATAAAATCGGATCTTTAATAGTAAAAATAAACAACCACACTTCTTGCCCTAGCAGAGCAAAGGCTGTGCCTGACTCCAAGAGGTGTAAAGTGTGTGGTGAGGAGTGGTTAAACTTGCCCTAGTAAATGTAGCAAAGCTTTCTGGCCTGCTTTCCAAACCCCCACCACCATACTCCACAGTCAATGACTCAGACCTTTAGACCATGAAAGCAATGCAAACACTGCTCTAAAAGCTTTTGCATTCATCTCAGCAGTAGTAATCACGATGTACTGCACATCAATTTTTGAGACGGAGGGACACGGAAATGCTAGCAGTGAACAGAGATCATTATCATTCTGGATTTCGGTCTCTGCTACTTGGCCTAAAATAGTCACTTCCAAGAACGTGTCTGAAAAACGGGACAGCAAAAGGCAAACAGTAGTTGAGGCTGTTGTTTTTAAACAGGCGTATTTGTATTTCTTTTTATATCCACTGAGTAGATCTGGTTTGTGCTACCGAGTAGGGCATGCTTTACTTGCTGGGATGGGGCAGGTTGTGCTTTTAGACTTGCTCTTCCAATACCACCCCACCTCCAAGCCCCCCATGAAGAATCCTGTGTCTCTTGTACAGCATTCAAGCATTACAGATTTATACCAATTAAAAATAATTCTCTCGAGACTTTTGTTGGATCTGAATTGACAATGAGCATTCTCAAGGCCAACAGATCAAAAAGCACAAGTCAGTCTAACGCAGCACTGGTGTACTGTTAGCTTCATAAAGCTAAGCTTCAATTTGTTATTAATAAAAATATCCCTTCAGTAGTAATCACCAATAAGAAGCACAGGAGTCTTTAAATTTAGTTCACAAAACAGCCTGCCTCTGCATTTCTGGAATCCGAATCACACCAAAACATCTGAAATACATTTCCTGTCACTTTCCTGTTTCAGTGTCTGCTGTTGCTGCTGCATTAAAACTCCTTCCACAACAACTGTGATCTACTGTAAATCAAGAGGGGCTGGGTGATGCTTACAGAAAATACTCCTGTTTTCATCACAGACAGCACTGCAACAGCCTGATGAATCCATCAACTGCTGACAAGTTTTCTGCAAACTAAGTATTTTCTGTCCTCATGGCATTTTCCCTGCTTCATCAGAACTCCTGAAAGAACTCCAGCAACATAAATTTCAATTCTCATCAGCCACGGCTTCCCAGAGGATTTGACAAGCCCAGAATATGTTTTGATGCTCGTAGAGCTCATCACTTGTCCAAAGGCATGGTGCAGCACAGGGCTTCAGAATTCTGCAGCTAAGCTCCCCTTTGGGAAATGATGTATCTCAAATGCAGCCTCAATGCAGAAGGATGCTCTTTTCACTGTATGAAAACACACTAACGAAATCCTGTTTTGGGATACTGACTTTCACCTAAAAACCAACTTGCTGAGCTACAATAAATGAAACTAATACTACAAAGTCACAAAAAATAATCATCTCACTGGTACTTAGTTGTACATAAATGTTTCCAATTCTGATAAGAAGTTTCCAGCCACAAGCTTCTATATCTGCATTTTAGGGACAGGATTAAGCCAGCTGAGGCACTGAGTGTTTACTCCTCCCAGAAAGAATCTATCATCACGGCTTTAACAGAAAAATACAGTTTATACTAAATATCAGCATGTATTTGCTCTAATGGGTGTGAGGTGTAGTTTGGTTTCAAGAACACAGGGTGAAACTGCTCAACGCTGTCACACAAACTTCACCCTGACACCGCTGGAACCACAGAAACTTTCGAGAAGTGACAGTTTTCATATTGGGCTAAACCAGGAACGTGGTCAGACCTCAACCACTGGAAAGAAATTACTGAAAAATATCTGTTCTGGGTGGCCAGCTCTGGACTTCAGTTAACTCCCAGCATGGTTCTTCTCAGAATGCAAAAGACAAAGTTTCCTCTTGACGAGGATAGAGAAGTGTAAAAGGCAAAGAACATTTCATGCTTCCAAGATATCAACAGAACAAAGGATAAATTATACAAATCACTTGTCCTCACAGTGGTATGTTCCACTTGGTAAGATACTGCTCTACCTGCCTGCCTCAAGCACTGTGTCTTTTCCTCACCATCCTTTGCATCTCGTCTGCAGCCACAGATGATCCCTAGGGACAGCTGCTGGTTTTGCTCTGTCTAACAAAGAGCTAATATGGCATGAGTGAGCTTTGCAGCAAATTCTGATTTCCCCCCACCCTGCTCACTTTTGAATTGTAAATCTTAAGGATGATAAAAACAGGGGCAGAAGCTGCTGAGTAGGACATGGCACAAACAGCCTCAACACTTAATTTTTGGGCCAAAACTACTTCAGAATAGTGAGGGAGCTTTCCGGTGACTGCAGGCTGAACACCTTTGTGCTCGGTGAAAGTCTGTGGGTGCCTCTCTACACAGGTGGGTAATTACTGTTTCACTTCATTAATAACCGTGCACGTGTATGCAAATCACCTGCATGTCCAGTCCACAGGAAACCAGGCTTTGAGGCCGCTGAGGTCGGAAGGCAACAGACGAGCAGATGTTGGAGTGTCTCAAGGACCGGCTGACTTTCTTGCTTTCCAAGTCCACAACCTTTACCGCCCCCGAGTCATCTGCCGCGGCCAGGAAGCCGTCGGTGTCGTTCACTGAGAGGCAGTTGATCTCCTCCTCGTTCACACGGAAGCGCTCCAGGGGCTCCTGGAGGGAGCGGACATCCAGCACGCTGATGGTTTCTCCGTGGGAGATGTACAGCGTGCTGGGGCGCCGGGCAGAGAACACTACCGAGGTCACGTCCTCCGCCTGCGGGAGCCGCAGCTGAGCCACTGGGGAGCCTCCCCCATCCCAGAGCGCCAGCTCGCCCCGCTCCGCGCCGGAGGCCACCAGCCCTTCCGCGCTCACGTTCAGGCACAGTACAGACGAGGAATGCCCACCATTCCACTTGACTGCCATGCTTCAGGGACACCCCTGAAACAAACAAAAACAACCCCTGAACTGACGTGGTTGTTGGTCTCATTACAGCAGAAAGTTATCAAGGAAAAAGATCATCCTGCAAACTACTTGAAACTCCAGTGTCCAGTTAAAGCAGGCACCTCGGCAGCTCAGTACCCAAGTGGAGCTTTCGGCTCAAACAGCAACGACATCAGGCACAGCCGCGGTGCTGGCCGGTCTTTTCCAACCTAAATGATACCATGAGTCTCTTAAAGAAGTATTACTAATTTAAACCAGGTTGCAAGACATTTAATTGGCTCTCAAAGCACACCCATGGCGTTCACCAACCTTAACCTTCGCAGGCGTGACTGCCCACAGCAGCCTGCGTCACAGCACTGCTTAGGGAAGCACATCAGCAGAAAATTAAGTGAAGGGCGGAAAAAGGTAACACAAGTGTTGGAGGAACTGGGATGCTGCGGGGAAAACGAGAGAGGCACACGGAGTTTGTGCGACAGACCAGCAGCCGCTCCGCTGCCCTAAGGTCCGTGAATTTATTTAACTATTGGGCAATAAACGGCTTGTTTCTGGGGTTTTTACTTTTTTTTTTTTTAACCATGTTTTGTTTTCCATGTGATTTTTGTTCACCCAGATCTAAAGAGCAGCCAGAGCCCATTCATTCCACCAGAGAAACTTCGGTCTTGGCGATTAAATAACACTACAGAGAGGGCCGATACCTTTCCCGCAGCTCGCGCCGGGGCAGATTCACGGCCGCCGGTCCCCGGGGGCCCGAGGTGAGTCGTTCCCTGCCAACCCCCGGGGCCTGCGGCAGCTGCGTCCGACTGCCCCCCGCCCCGGCAAGCCCGGCCCTGGGGCCGCCCCCCGGCCCGCGGCGCTGTCGGGGCCGTCCCGAGGGGGTCGGGAGGCCCGGGGGCCTCAGCTCTCACCTCAGCTCCGCTCCGCTCCCTTCGCCTCCCCCGGGCTCCGCTCGGCC
>VZRV01001219.1:61334-94568 GCA_013398115.1 Falcunculus frontatus | reverse complement strand
GCCCCGGGGCGGCCGCGGCGTCGTGGGGAGGGCCGGGCTGGCGGCTGCCGGGGCGGGTGCTGGAGCTGGTGTTCTCGTACCTGGAGCTGCGGGAGCTGCGGAGCTGCGCGCTGGTCTGCAAGCTGTGGCACCGCGTCCTGCACGGCGACGAGAACAGCGAGGTGTGGCGCAGCCTGGCCGCCCGCTGCCTGGCCGAGGAGGCCCTGCGCACCGACATCCTCTGCAACGTGCCCACCTACAAGGGCAAGGTGAGGCCGGGACCCCCGATCCGCGGGGACACCCCCACCCCGCCGGGACACCCCTTCACCGCCTCCCCTGGCGCCTGGGGACACCCCCACAGCCCTCCGGCCCACCCGCCATTGGAAACCAAGGGGGCGGGAGGCTGAAAAACATGACAGGGTTTTATCTCCTAGAACCACAATGGTTTGGGTTGGAAGGGACCTTAAAGCTGCCGTGGGCAGGGACACCTCCCAGTAGACCAGGCTGCTCCAAGCCCCGTCCATCTCCCCCACCCACCTTCTCTCGCCCAGGTCCGTGCCTTCCACCACGCCTTCAGCACCAACGACTGCTCGAGGAACGTCTACATCAAGAAGAACGGCTTCACGCTGCACCGCAACCCCATCGCGCAGAGCACGGACGGGGCGCGCACCAAGATCGGCTTCAGCGAGGGCCGGCACGCCTGGGAGGTGTGGTGGGAGGGCCCGCTGGGCACCGTGGCCGTCATCGGCATCGCCACGAAGCGCGCGGCCATGCAGTGCCAGGGCTACGTGGCCCTGCTGGGCAGCGACGACCAGAGTTGGGGCTGGAACCTGGTGGACAATAACTTGCTGCATAACGGGGAGGTGAACGGCAGCTTCCCCCAGTGCAATAACGCGCCCAAATACCAGGTGAGAGGGCTTGGTGCGGGCTGGGCGCTGCGCCGGGGCTGGGGGGTGCTGGCTGTCCCTCGCTGTCCCGGCTGGCTGCTGAATTGCTCTTAAGTGACCCTCAAAGGTCTCTGCTTTCCCTGCAGAAGGCAAATGATTCCACCTTGTGAGCCTTTTTCCCCCTTCATTTACTGCTTCTGCAAGCTACACCTGTCTGGGGTTCAGTGCACCTGACCGTGGGTTGTTTCCACACTTTAATCTCAAACAGTGAGTGTGAAACCTGTACTGTGGGTGTCTGCTTAGACATCGTGGTGCTTTTTGGAATAAAACCTGAAAAGACTGGTGTAGCTTTCTGAAGTAGTGACTTGCCCCACAGCAAGGTGAGTGTCTGAGGGCTTGTACCCCTTTGTTGTCTGGCAGGGTGAGCTGAACTTAGGTGAGAGTCTTCCTGCAAAAACCTGCAGCAGTGCTGATTGCTGCTGCTTTGCTCACTGGCCACCTTCCCGTGGGTGACATCCCTTATCTGGAATCTGATGTTCAGGTAACTTCAGGGTATTAAAGAGCAGATGCCATCCCACCTTTTTATCCTTACAGAAGTGCTTGTCTTGTTGTTCTGCCTGCTCACACAACTGCCTTTTTACTGCTGGATTTGCTCATGTTACAACTGAAACCGGATCATTGTAATTTCCATCTCATATTCTGAGAATGGGTTGGAAGGGACTTTAAAGATCATCCAGTCCAACCCCCAGTGCTGTGGCTTTGTACTGGCTTAGGTTTCACTTGTGGATGAAGATCTGTGTAGTAACTTGTATCTGATATTCCTAAATTCTGTGTGAAAGTTCAAATCAACGATCCTTTGGTGTTTAATAAGAGATGTGCAGCGATCCACTCATAGAAAACGTGCTTACAGGAAACACATGTGTGTGTTAGTGTTGGCTGGAGGAAATTCTCAGTGCTGGGGCTGGCTGGAGAAGAGTCAGGAGTTTGTTTGGTGCCTGCTGTGCTTGTGGCTGTTCTCTGGGACTTTCATTGATGTCTGAAATAACATGTGCTAGATAAATGCAGGGAGCTCTGGGCCTGCCTGGATCCAAGGCTCCTGCTGTGGTCAGCGTTGGTTTCACTTGTGTGTGTATGTGTATAGATATATACTTTTTAGGGTTTTCATTTTACATTTTGTACTGAAATTTCCTTTTGCCTTGATGAGGGAACACCTCTGTCAGCAACAGCACCTGCATGTTAGTCTATTCTGGGATTTTTTTGTAGGTGGCACTTGCCTTTCTTAAATCCATTGTCTTTAAAAATGCTCCTCACAGAGCAGTTGCTGCTCAGCGATAGCAGCAGCTGAACACAGAGTTCAGGTAACTTGGAGACCATTGCAGAGATTCCAAAGCTCTGCAGTGTTTCCAGAGCACACAGCACATGGTGCCTGCTCTCAGTGCTCTCACAGGTTCATATGGGAAGGCTCCTGTTTATTATCATAAATAGGTGGTGGATACAGGTGGATACTCTGCTTCAGAGGTACTCAGGATCATGGTGAACTTGAGAAATTCCTATCATAAGAGCAATCAGTCATGAGACGCAGGACAGTCTTGCTTTAAAATTCTCTGCTTCATTACCCTTCACATTATTTTTGTCTCCATCTGAACATGCTGACTCTTTCTGTGTGTTATTTTTACTCCCCCTCCTGTCTCTGTTTCCAGATAGGTGAAAGGATTCGAGTTATCCTGGACATGGAAGACAAAACACTAGCGTTTGAGAGGGGCTATGAGTTCTTGGGAGTTGCCTTCAGAGGACTGCCAAAAGTTTGCCTGTATCCAGCAGTGTCTGCTGTGTATGGTAACACAGAAGTGACTTTGGTCTACCTGGGAAAGCCTCTGGATGGATGACATGGATTGTTTCGTTGGGACGTCGAGATGTGGATGTTTGGGAGGAGAAATCTGCATGTTGGTTAGAGGGAAACGTGTATTAGAGGAAAAAAACAACAAAAAAGTGTGGGTGTGTGTCCAAGAGCCATCGAGGGAACTACATGGAGTTTGGAAACGGAGGACCAGCCGTACTTCAAAAATTGTGTTACGTTTCCTCTTTCTACCAGGCCAGAAAAATCCTCAGGGCTGCAGTTGGTTGAGTGGGAAGCTGACACATGCATGTTGCAACAGATTTTATTGCTAAAATGGCAGTGTGACCTCAAACATTTAAGAAAGGACTTGATACAGAAATGCTTGAGGAAATTACCCTGGGATTTGTAAGTGGCGTGTTTTGTGAGAGACTCCCATTTCCAAACTGCTTGTTCCTTCCTTCCCTCCTTGGGGCCAGCATGGGGGCTGGAGCAGAGCGGGGCTGCTGGGGGTATTTACAGTTTTTAGTGTGCTGAGAGGCACGGTCTGTGCAACTGCCCTTCTCTGGTATAACCATATAACACGTGTGCAGCTATTTTTAAGTGTATTTTAAGGGTTGTATATAAAGAAAATGTTGAAAAGAACAGTTAAAGGAAAGGGTTTGCTTTATTCTAACTGGGACAGAATTTCTTAAAGGGAAAAAATCCCCCCCCCTCCCCCCAGCACCAGAACACACACCTGGGACAGGTGTACAGCCTTCATGTGAGTGCAGTTCTGTTGTAATGTGTTTTGGGATGCTCTTGTGGAGTGCGGTGCTGCTTTGGGTTGTTTCCTGTGACAGTTTCCATGGCTTCAGTGACAGGCTTGTTCTCTGTAGGAAACAAAAACATTTTCCCGTGAGTTTTCTTTCACCAGAACTCGCACTCCCCTTGGGGAAGGAAGGCTGAGCACAGCACTGAGCTTGCTTTCCTTTCCACGTCAAAAACGCCACCTTTTCAAAGCATTCTTACACTTGCTGATCACTGTTGTGAGATGTCTCAAAATAATGTGGAAGGAGCATTGGGCTTCTGCACTCAGACCTTACCTTCAGCTTCAGTGGCTTTACAAGGCTTTAAGGCTTTCCTGACCCTTTCTTAACTGAATCAAATCCCCCAGTACCCCAACATTCACCTGCCCAGGACCAGTAAAACTCTCACCAGCCCTTTGATGGGGATTCTGGATCGCATTCAATGTTTGTGCTCTTCACTGTTTTTCTCAAAGCCATGTACAGACCCCCCAGGTGTGTCCGTGTGCTGGCATGTGCAGGCTGGGAAGCTGCCAGGTGTAGTAAGGAGGGAATTTCTGGTGAAACCACTTTCCTGTGAGGCTGGAAGGTCTGTAGGGACCCCCAGGAGGGCCCCTTAAAAGGGCAGGAAGGCTGTGAGCCCCACGGCTGGCTCGTGACTCTGGTTTTGTGCTGGTTGGCGTTGCCCAGAGCTGCCTGGGCTGTTTCAGAGCTGCTTTTTGGAGAGGGAGAAGGAAATGTTTATACAACCTCTTTTTGCTTGGTTTTATTTTGTTTTGTTTTGTTTTGTGCTAGAGAATGTGAGTTGCTTGGTATCAGACACTGGCAATTCTCTGAGCATGGAAGAAAGAAATTCCTCTTGGGCTGTTGCTCATCTCCCTTCCTGCTCCTCAAGGAGGTGAGTGAGGCTTTGCCTTGGAGTACTTTTGGCCGGGTGGATCACCAGGTTCTGCCCTGGAACTGTGTAAGTTGTCACCATTTAAAGGATTTTAAAGTATTTATTTGTTTTGTGTGTTCACTGCTGAAAGGCAAATCAAGGTCTGTTCCTCCTGCTGCACCAGACAGAATGTGCTGTGAGCAGTGGAGGTGTTTTAGGTGGTGCTGAGAACAGCCAAATCAAGGATGTGGGACGGGCATCCAAGTACATCCTGGACAAATCTGTTACAGGCATTGATTGTACTGGACTGTAAAGTGTGTCTGCAGAGCAGAACCGTGGGGCACAGAGTTGGGGATAAAGGAAACAAAACCCTGCCCAGTTTAGGAAAATAAATAGTCCCCATGATGAATGTATTCTCAGTGCGGTCCTGAAAGACGCAACCTCTGCGATTGTCCATGATCCAGTTAGAGGCAAGGAAACCCTGAGAATTCCGAGGAGTTTTAATCACAAATTCAGATTGATTCCCATTCTTCAGACTGCATCTTACCCTCTAAATAATTTCCCTCTAAATCAGAAATGCTGAAAGTTGAACATTCCTTAAGGGTGGGTTTGGGTGGACTCACTTATGTAAGATTATAACTTATTCCTGGAGACCAATGCTGGCTGTACAAAATATTAAAATAAACTCTGCTATCATTCAGAAGGATCTATCGGTGTGGATTGTTGGAATGGCACCTGCAGAATCCCACAGATGGGAAGAAGGGAGTTGCAGTTTGATTGCACCAAGAGGATGGAGGCGTTGGGCCTGTGTGATCTGCTGTGTGACTGCTGGGAAAGAGAGAGTCTGATGAGTGGTTAAGGAGGGCTTGGAAACTCTGGGATCTGATAGCTGTGCTTGGGAAATTGCCTCCTCTGAATCAGGGGTGCTCACTCATGACTGTGGGAAAGGCATTCCTGCCTGCTGGAGGCCTCTGAGTTGGACTTGGGGTGCTGTGGTCACTGTCCCACTGCTGCGCCGAGGGGTCTCCTTCCCCCCTCAGCTTCCTGCTGTTTCCTCAGCTTTCCCTATGGAAGTTGAATATTTCATGGTGCTTTTAGGAAGAAGTATTGTGGTTTTGAGCTCTGAGGCACTTTCCAAACTCTCTTCACCAAGAGTTTGCTTGTAAAGCAGTAAATCTTGGCTGACAGCTCCTTCAGGAGCAGAGAGGTTTGGTGCTGGCTCGCCAAGAAGGTAGAGTTGGTTTTTTTAGCCTGAGGTACCTCAGGGTCAGCTGAGCAGTTGTTTGGGCTATTTTTCCTACCCTGACAAGGGATTTAAGGACTTTGGTCAGGGGAAACATCAAGTGCTCACAGCCCCCATAACAGAAATCAGTCAGATTAACAGGTCTTGGCTTCAGAATCTGACGGGATTTTGGGATAAGTGAGCATTTTATCTGTCATTTTAATAAAATTCAGAACACCTTGTGGTTTGAGTATGCTGTGAAGTCTGTTGGGAGCTGAACACTCGGTCCTCTGTCCCTGTCATATCTCTGAGGAGGTGAGGAGCTCGATATGGTCACTAATTCAGGGGCAGAGGCTGTTCTTGGCCTTAGTGGTGCCTTGTGCTGGCCCTAAGTCGATTGTGTGACTCCTCAGGTGCTGCTGACAAACCGATAAATCAAGATGGGGTGGGAAACTCCCTCCTGGAAAATGCTTTTATCCCAGCTGAAAGGCTGCAGTGAGTGTACATTTTTGGGAGCCCCCTGTGTGCCTTCCCCTGGCAAAGGCCATTCGGTCCCGTCCCTCCTGGCCACGTTTCAGGTGACAAAGGCAGGCAGGAGCAGATGGCCCTGGAGCTGTGGCTCTCCGGTGTGGCTGTGCTCTTCCCTGCCTGCCTCGGAATCCAACAGCCAGAAATCCAACTTTTCTCCCTGCTTATTTCTGATCTACATTTCTGAATTCCCTGAGCACACGGGTGTGTTTCCAGATGGCTGCCTCTATTTTTTTTCCTCTTCCATTTTCACTGGTTTGATGACAGCAGTGATGAGTTAAAATAACGCTGGGCCTGATCATAGTCTGATCATGCAAAACTGGTTTTCTTAAAGTATTTGAGAGGTGAGCAGCTCTCAGTCATTCCTTAAGCTGTATATTTCCATGTGAATGTTTCAGGTTTTGCATGTTATAAATAGCCCTTAGATGTGTAAGTGAATTTTTTTTTCACTTAGATGCAGTGAAATCTGCAGACAGAAAACAGCATTATTGCAATTGCACTGAGATCCTTTCTACGCTTAGAGCTCAGGTTTTCAGGGGGTTGGCAGTGGCCGTGTTGGACTCTCTGAGTGACAGTAGCCCACCTTGTTCTAGAGTGTGATTGAAAGAAAAAATGAATGAAGCAGTGAATGAACACAGAGAGTTTTTCCTGCAGTGCTGCTGGACCTGCTAATTCATCCCTTAAGCAGGTTTTTTTCCTACCACTGAATGATGCTGGGTGTCTTCTGAAGGAACTCTCCCATCTCCCCACGAGAGGGCAAAGCTCTGGGAGCCTTAACTTGTGCTCAAACGTGCTGAGTACAAGAAATGTTTTTAATGTGGAAACTTCTCCCTTAACAATTACTTCCTGTTCTTTTCAAAGACCAAACCAAACTAAAAACCCTCAAGAGGAGAAGTGGATGATGGACATAGAATTTTCAAATTTCCTTCATTTGAACCCTGTGTCCTGAAATAGGCTGAGCCAATATTTGCATTTCAGAAAATGATTTTTAGTGACACCAAACTGAGCCAAAGCTCCAAGATCACCTTAAAGGATTGAAAGGGATTTAAGAGGCTCAAACAAAATGTCAGAGTTGCTGTTCAAGGTCCACTTTTTCCCAGACTTTTCTTCCCCTCAGGTGTTTATGATGAGGAAATAGTGATGTCAGCAAAAGATTATTTCAAAGAAATCAAAGTAATTGAAACGGGATTTTCAAATGAAACTCACTGTATGTTACAAGTGTTGTTCATTCTTCTGCAATTTTACCAAATCAGGAGTTGAATGGATTTTCCCTTCATGCCTGCACTGGCAGGTGTGGTGTGAGCTACCTGCAATGGTTTCATGTCTGTT
This sequence comes from Falcunculus frontatus, assembly GCA_013398115.1. Lineage (NCBI taxonomy): Eukaryota > Metazoa > Chordata > Aves > Passeriformes > Falcunculus > Falcunculus frontatus. Next base: position 87,127 of record VZRV01001219.1, on the reverse strand, counting down.
TGATTTATTTTGTCTTTTTCATCCTGAGCTTCCCTTGCTTAGGAGAACTCAGCCATATCCCATCACTTTTAAATAGCAATCTAAGGCAGTAAACTCTGCCAGCTCCAGTATGTGGCTTTATAAAGTGCTGGACAAACCAGCCAGTAGGGAAATGGATGTTGGCCAAAATGCTTTTTTATCATATTCCAATACTGCAGGGATTAACATTTTTCATGGAATCCCAGACTGGTTTGGTCTGGAAAGGACTCATCCAGTTCCACCCCATCATGAGCAGGGACACCTTCCCTAGACCAGGCTGTACAGCCTTTGCCAGTTCCAAACCACCTTTTGGGTTTCTTTGATGGCTTTGTGTTTGTTTTCTCTGTGCTCAGGTGGCAGAGGCCACTTTCCTCAGGCCAGATCCCATCTGACATTGGGCACCTGAGCCCTTCTGCAGGGTCTTGTGCAAGAGCAGAGCTGGAGGGTGGGATCTCGCTTCGGAAGCAGCCAAAAGATTTTATCTCAGCTTCAGCATAAGATTGTATCTATTCCTGGAAAAATAACTGACATGAGCAGAACTGGATCAGAGTTGGAACATTAGTGGGACTCAGGAGAGTGTGCAGGATGGAAACCAGGTACTTTTACGTGCCCACCTCACCCCACAGGGCTGTGCAGCTTTGGGATGTGACTCTTTACTGGCAGCGTGAGCTGCTCTTCCCGGCAGGAATGTGGAGAGCAGGAGGGGAGATCTGAGTATTGATCTGTGTGTCTGGCTGAACCTCCCCCTCCTGTGCTGATTCAGGTCCCAGACTGAGAGATGGAACTGCTCTGAGTCTCTCCCAGGTACGGCTGCAGGGATGGCATTTGGGATACAGCAGTGATGTCACCTGTGTCACAATGATGTCACATGGCAGAGTTTGTTTTCCAAACCCACAGAAACATATCCTGGCAGTTTTCCTGTTTTCTTACCCGGGACCAAGGGATATGTCCTAAGACTCCAAACCCCAAAACCCACAGACAGGCTTTGTCCCTTGTCCCTCATGCATGACAGAAAGCAGGGATGCTGAGCCCCGTGGCTGAAAACCTGGGAAAAGAAGACTCGGTAGCATGGATTTGCTTCCAGAAGATCTTCCTGCCAGCCCAGCCTGTGGCACAGGGATGTCGGCCCTTCTGGCCAGAGAGGAACACGGGTGGGACACGCTGAGCTCTGCAAGGAGCTGAGAGAGTTTCACTTCCCTCGGTGTTCATGACAGAATTACTCACTTCTCTGAAGCAGAACGGCAGCAGGGAGGGAGTTTGTGGGGCTGCAGATGGGAGTAGGTTTTTTTGTCACAATTTGCATTCCTGAATGATGTCACAGCAGTGACTTGTCCAAACCTTCTCCTTCTGGTGACTTACAGCCTCCAGCCTTGAGAGTTTTAGGCTATAAACCGACAGAGAGGAGGTTTAGATTTGTTATTAGGAAGTTCTTCCCTCCTGGCACAGGTTGCCCAGAGAAGCTGTGGCTGTCTGGAAGTGTCCAAGGCCAGGTTGGAGCGGGCTTGGAGCAGCCTGGGCTGGTGGAAGGTGTCCCTGCCCATGGCAGGGGGTGGGACTGGATGGGCTTTAAGGTCCCTTCCAACCCAAACCATTCCATGATTCTGTGATAAATAACTTTGGTTGATGTGCTAGAGTAGATGGGTCAGGGGGGTTTATTGCTTTCAGTGGTTTATTTTATTGTACAGTACAAAAAAGGTCAATTTATCTACACATTTGGCAACTCTATGGGAAAAGCTCGGGCAGCTCCTTCAGGTCTAATTGCAAAGTCCAAACTAGATGAAAGCAACCTGGTTGTGGGGCTTTCCAGCCCTTGACGAGATCTCGGAGGAAAATCATGGAATCTCAGGAGGGTTTGGGTTGGAAGGGTCCTTAAAACCCATCCCATCCCACCCCCTGCCAGGGGCAGGGACACCTTCCACTATCCCAGGCTGCTCCAAGCCTCATCCAACCTGGCCTGGGACACTTCCAGGGATGGGGCAGCCACAACCACTCTTGGCAGAAGATCAGAGGTATTTTCTGGCTTCAGGCACTGGCTTCTCCTGCAGATGCCATTCTCTAGAGCATCTGGACTGTCTGGGATCATAAGGGAGTGGATGCACTCGGCTTCCAGTTGCTCAGAAATACCACGTTCTGCTGCTCCAGCATCTGACACATCCTGCTGCAGGCTGTGCTCTGCAGACCGTGTGATGTGGATGCTCTCCCACTCTCCCAGGAGAAGGTTCACCTCGGCCTCGTGGTGCTGAAATCCCAGGGAGCCCTCAAGCCCCAGCCTGGGAACGGCGGGTGTGTGACGGCTGCGAGCGGTGCTGGAGCATGGCCACAGGGGGGAAGTGAGATCACTCCTGCAGCTTTCCCTCTCCAGCCGCTTCCTCCTCATTTACAGGCCGAGGAGGAAGAGCGGTGACCGCGGATGGAGCTGCCTGGGCTGGACCTGCCTGCGGGAAGGGAATGGGGTGGAGGCTCACCCCCAGCATGGGGTCTGGGAAGGGGCTGTGGCCAAGCCGCTGACCAGCTCCCCTCTTCCCTTCCCACCCTGGGCTCTCGGGAACATGGGTTTGCTTTCCCACTAAAACCTGTTCCTGCCTTTCTTCTGAGTCCGTAGAGGAAATGGGCACCTTTGGGGGACTGAGAGGTTGAAGATGGGATCCTCGATGAAGTTCTTGCTGTGGGGCTCCTGACTGGTGTTTAGGTCCTTCATCAAATGTCCTCCAAGCCCAAAGACCTAATTTTCCCAATTGTTTTTGCTGCAGTTCACCTGGATCCCTGTAGGCTTGTTGCATGTTGTCAGTCTGGGGGGTTATCGCCTCCCCCCTCCTCCCCGACCTCCCACAGCCCCAATTCCTCTGGTGTTGGCCAGTGTGATGTTGCAAGGGTGGGTGAACAAGCCTAGGGCTCTGCTCAGAACAACCCAGAACTGATCCTGGCTTCAAAGAAGTCTTGAACGCTGCTTTCCATCAGAAAACCTGGCAAGAGCTAGAAGATTCCTGACAGCTGGAAATATATAGAAGAAATTGTTCCCCGTGAGGGTGGAGAGGCCCTGGCACAGGGTGCCCAGAGAAGCTGTGGCTGCCCCTGGATCCCTGGAAGTGTCCAAGGTGAGGTTGGACAGGGCTTGGAGCAGCCTGGGATAGTGGAAGGGGTCCCTGGCAATGGCCGGGGTGGGAAGAGAGGAGCTTTAATGTCCCTTCCAACCCAAACAATCCTGTGATTCTGTGGAATGGGGGAGAAAGGCTGAGCTTGGCTGTGGCTAAAAGTGTAATCGTGGAGAAGGAGGAGCCAGGAGTGTGGGCTGCTGGAATGGGAGCAGGAGTGGGGGAGTCCCACCCAGAGGAGGGTGCTGAGGCTCCAGGGGCTCCCAGACACACAAGTCACTGCAAAACCAGAGCCTGGAGCTTTAGTGACTGATGCAAGAGCTGGCACGTGCCTTTCCTTGGACCCAGGTAAAGCAGCAGGGAGGTGGTTTGGCCACAGCTCGGGGGAAAAGAGGGTTTTGAGGCTGATTATAAATCCTTGATTTTCGTCCCTTGGTTTGCCCTGCAGGAAGTGCCCCGGGGGGAGCTGTGCTTCCTGCAGAGCTGCAGTCCTGCTGCGGCACCGGGGCTCTGGGAGCCTGCTCTGCTCTGGGAGCCTGCTCTGCTCTGGGATCAGCAATGCCCCATCCTGGGGTGGGACTCATCCCCCTGGGGTTAAACTGTGTGGATTCCCACTGGGAAATTCAGCAGATCAAACTCCAAGTTTAAACTTCAGGCATCGAGCTGTCCATTTTAGCTTTTCCCTTTTGCCCATAGAACAAATTCTGTTTTCTTTTTTGTGTTCGTAGTTCCTCTTAAATTAAAGGCACCTACTGCTGCTGGCAGCTCCTGAGATACAGGAGACCTCAAGCTTCCCTTGCTTTATCCAGAGCAGGTGATTAAATAAAATAAATAAAATTAATGATGCTTTGCACCAGTATCCCTTGCAGAACCACTTGTTTGATTCTCGCCAGTTTTCCATCCCAGTGGGAGTCAAGGAAGCCCATGGAGAAACATTTCTGTTTCCCTTTTCCCCCACTCAACAGGTCCTGGCTGCTGTGTGAACCATGAGTGACCCTTCTGGTGCTTCCACTCGGGAATAAATCACATTTCCTGCAGGGAAACACATGTTCAGCGATGGGGTTGCTGTTTCCTGTCGCAGTTTCCCCTTTCCCGAGGGTCCTGTGCTGGGTGCATTCCAGGAGAAACTGGGAGCCTGCCCTCTTGTCACAACTTTGCTCTTGGGTTGTGCTTGACAATTTGAAGGTTGTTAAGGGAAAAAGATGGTTTGGAGGAAGAGGAGGTGGGAGGAACGGAAGAAGCTGGGTGTAAAACCATAAGGGGATTCCCAGTCCTCTCCTACAGCTGCAGGAATTGCAGCTGCACGTTTGGACACGGCTCCAAGCAGCTGAATCTCCTTCAGTTTAACCCACCCGTGCCACTGAGCTGCACTGGAGCTTCCTGAAGGGCTGATCAGAGCAGCACCTCTTGGCACCTCAATCCCTGTCCCTTCCCTGTGCCGATATTAAAAAATAAATTACCCCCTCTCAAAGCACACATCAAATCCTTACTGAGAGGGATGGGTGGGGATGTGAGGGGAGGAAAAGGAGGGGACCAAGCAGCAGCTTCAGGACGTTTTCAGAACCATCCGGCTGCAGGATGTGGGGAAAGTGTGAAGAGCAGCAGCAGCACTGCCAATGCTCCAGCATGGAGCCGCTGGGTCAGCCTGAGAGTGGGGCTGCTTTCCAGGGACACTGGGGTGGGGAAAACCTCCACAGGCTGGGCAGGGGCTCTGCCAGCCCATGGTGCTGCTGAGGAGGGAGGGGGGTTACACTGGTGTGGCTTTGGGGATGGGCTGGGGGCAAAGCAGGGAATGAAGCAGGTTGTTTCCTCTCCCAGTTCCTGCTGGGCTGCAGGAGGAAGCTGGTTTGACCCTCAGGGCATCACCTTGATGGTGGCACCACAAGAAGGAATCTCATCAGAAGGTCTCCCAGGAGCTTCCCGATCCAGAGAGCAGAGTGTGGTCACTGCTGAGGATGCCCAAGTTTTACAGCTCTGCCAGTTCCCGTGTCTCCAAGCTCCAGGTGAGGGGTCTGAGTGTGGGCTCGTGGCAGGGTTTGGGATGAGCAGTTTGTGGCCATCAGCTGATCTCAGCCTTTTGTGTGCCCTTGAGCAATGCAATGGGAATTTTGCCCTGCTGTGAGCTTCTGCCACTCCTGTTCGCTTCTCTCTTCTCCTTCTTGATTTTTATATGTCAAACTTCCTTGAAAATGGAGGAAATGAAACCACAGGGCTTTTTTGTGAGTGACATGGGAGAGGTCAGCCTCCTCCCAGAGAAGAAATGAAATTTAGGGGGAAGGCAAGAAAATAATCTCCCTGGTCATTTGATCTGGTTTCAGGAGTTTGGGGGCCATGTGGTCTGGCAGGGAGGGGGGACCCTGGCTGGGATGTCCCTTGGAGGGGGTCTTGGTGTGCTGCAGTGACACAGTTCATCTCCCGACTCTGCAAATATCCCACTGGCACCATGGAACATGTAGCATGTGGAGCATGGACCTACTGATCCCAGATAGGGTCTGCAGGGCTGGATCCTTTCTCCATGGTTTTGAACCCTTTCCCAGCTAGGTCGATCTGGCAAAGTTTTCCTCCTCAGAGGCTGGATTTGCTGCGGACTTGGGGGTGTGTGATGACCCAGGGAAAGGGGAGACATGGGGTGGGGAGATGGAGAACAGGGGTAGATGTGGTGAGATGGAAGGAGATGTCCCTGTTCATATTGCCTTGGAAATGTGGATCTTTGTTTCCTGGCAGCTGCAGGAAAAGCCATTTCTGCTGACTTTCACACAGGGACTGTGGCACTCAGGAGGTCCCTGTATCTGAGTGGTTCTGACTTGTGCCCTGGGTGCTGGGTTTGCTGAAGTTCGAGCAGCCCCACGACACCCAAAGATCTGGGAGCAGGGGGATAGGAGCATCCTGAATCTCACTTAGGCAATTTGAGGGACAGGCACTGGCATCCCAAAGTTGTTGGGGACTCAACACCTGGGACATGTCCAGCCTTGGCTTGGGATGCACTAGGAAATAACAGCACCTTCTTCCCCCAGGGGACGTGCATCCCTTGGCTCCTCTTGAAGCCCTGAGCTGGGCGCTGGAGGCAAGATGAGTCTGGAGACACAATGGGAATAGGTGCCATGCAGGGGTGGCATTTCTCCACCCCGCAAGATTGGTGGCATGGCTGTGCAGGGCAGAACCACCCCCAGTCGCCATCTCTGTGGCCCGAAACCCCGAGGAGGGGTTCTGCTGCTGGAGCTGTGCAGAGGAGTCGCCGTGCAAGGCTTGTCCCCAGCGCTGGCTCGTCCCCAGGAGCTGCGTGACCCCGGTGGGGCTGGTTCCCCCTGTACCCCTTGCTGCCTGCCGGGCCCTGTGGTTCCTCCTTGCCGGGGAGCCGTGTGCGAGTGCATGACCCGGGCTGGGAGTGCTGAGATCAGTAAGCGAGAGCTGGGCCGCGCTCGCTGCCTCCATGTGACTGCAGTTTCCGTTGGCTCCTTCCGCAAAGGCTAAATTGGTGCTCGGAGAGAGGGCAGGCAGCACACGGACTCCAGGGGTGGCACACGGACCCCAGGGGTGGCACACGGACCCCAGGGGTGGCACACGGACCCCACGGGTGGCACACGGACCCCACGGGTCACCCCTAGCCCTGGCCCCAGGACCCCCCTGAGCGCAGCTGAGGGGCCACAGGATGGACCGTGCCAAAGCCCATGCGGTGAGTAACCGCCCCCGACGCCCGTGCTGAAGGAAAACACCATGGGGGTTCCCTGTGCCAGTCTGGGGATCTGTGGTGGCTGGGTGCCACTAGTGCCCACGCTCGAAGAGCCGTGGCTGTGTGGGCTGGTGCTGGGGCTGGTGTGAAGCGTGGGGAGCACCCCGGGAGCTCCCAGAGCTCTTGGATGTGGGCTCTGGTGTAGGGCTGCAGGCAAGGGTTCCGGCCAGGGCTGCTGCCTCCTCTCCTGGCTGGGCAGGTGCCATCCCAGCAGCTCCAGGGAGCACTGGGAGGATGGAGGTGCTTCTGGTATTGGAAGAAGCCAAGAAAGGCTGAGCTGGTGAAGCAAAGTGGGAGTTTCTGTAGAGGGGTTCAGGAGCCAGAACCAAAACTGGAGTTCTTTGAGTGCAGTGAGGACACAGCAGGGTCCTTCTCCTGCCACCGTGCCTGGGTATGAGATGCTGCTGGACTCCAAGGGCTTGAGAGGACAAAAGGTGCTGTGTCTCTGCTGCAGCCTGGGGAAGGGGGACTACCTCTCCATCCCCCCCAGAGTAATAAATCCTGCTTTGATAAGGCAGCAGCTCGACACTTTGGCCGTCCCAAGGAAGGAGACAGCCCAGGACATGCCCTGCTCCCTCTGTGCTGCGAGGCTCTGGCTACCTGGGCTGCCCAAAATAACCCTGTTTCTCCTTCACGCAGTGGCGGTTGTGAAAGTGCCGCCTGCCAAACACTCACCGAGCCTTTGCTGCTCATTTGCCTGAGCTTCAGCTTTCCCCCAGATGCAAATGCCGTCAGCTCCGCTCCCACCAGGTCAGTAACGGGGCAGCTCCTGCTGGAGAGCCTCTGCTTCCCTGGGAGGGCCCTCAGCAGGGATGGGCACTGGGGGGACTTGGTGGGGGCTGAGTTGGTGTCCCCTGGGGGAGTGTTTGGTGCCCAGAGGGGGCTCACGAGCCCTGCTGGGGGGACGCCCCGCTTGAAGGATGCAGCTCAATGGCCTTCACGAGCAGGTGTGCAGCACTGACGGTGCCTTCCCCACGTGCGCTGCCCCGGGTGGGACTGAGCTGCCACCTCCGTCCCTGCTCTTCCCCTGCCCTCCAGGCTCAGACTGGGGGAGCCCCATGAGGGCTTCTGCTGGGGTGGGTGGGCTTGGTGCCAAGCTCTGTGCCCCTTCTCCATGGACAGCTCATGGTGGCTCAGGTCACCTGGGCCTTTTGGGGTGAACAGTTCGCAGCTTCTGACCTCCTCACCTCTGCCTCCCTCTCCACAGGAGTGCTGCCACCGAGATGGAGGCCCTGCTCCCTGGTCTCTCCCTGCTTCTTCTCCTCCTGGCAATGGGATGGGGAAGCGGGATGGACTCAGCCTGGGCACCATCTCCTGGGAGCTGTGAGCTTGTAAGTCCGCTCTTGTGAACCCTCACCCCTCTGAGTGCGTGGTCCTGCCTGGCAAAGCCCAGGCAGCTCAGCATCTCCAGACCTTCTCCATCCCAACTACTGGCTTGGAGTGGACTGGTGTGCCAAGGCTATAACCAAAGAGCCACCTCCTCCCCCCTTTCTCTGTTCCCCAGACTTCTTCCTCTTCATCTCCTGCCTCCCATGGTGGTGTTATATATTCTCCTCTTCCTTCAGGTGCAGAGCATCATGGACTGCACTGGGAGATGGCTGAGTTCCATCCCAGGAAACCTTCGAGGCGATACCGAGGAGCTGTTTCTTGATGACAACACTATCCAGGTCCTGGGCAATGCCTCCCTGCTCCTGTATCCCCAGCTCTGGCATCTCAGCTTGACCAGGAACCGGCTGGAGCTCATTGAGCCCGCTGCCTTCCTCAGCAGCCAAGGCCTGCAGGTGCTCTCCTTGACAGACAACCTGCTCTTCACCAACTACTCGCAGACAGCAGCTGCTCTTTCTGCTCTGCCTGCCTTGAGGACGCTGGATCTGGCTGGAAACCAGCTCACCGAAGACATGGTGTCAGTTTTAGTCTCAAACCTCTCTTCCCTGGAGTCCCTGTCTGTGGCCAGGAACATCATCATGAGGCTGGACTCGTCCGTCTTCACAAACCTGACACAGCTGCTGGAGCTGAATCTGGAGAAGAACTACATCTTTGAGATTGACAATGCTTTTGAAGGGCTGCAGAGGCTGCAGAGGCTCAGCATAGCTTACAACTACCTCCCGTGTCTGGTGGGGTTCGGCCTTACCCAGCTCAGGGTGCTCAACGTCAGCAACAACGTCATTGAGTGGTTTCTGACCCTGGAAAGTGATGACCTCTTTGAGCTGGAGGTGCTGGACCTGTCCCACAACCGCCTCCTGTTCTTCCCTGTGCTGCCCCGGCAGAGCAAGCTGCATTCCTTGCTGCTGCAGGACAACAGGATGAGCTTCTACCAGCGCCTCCCCAACGGCACCTCCCTGGCCAACGTCACCGTGCAGTTCCTCATCATTGATGGCAACTCCACCAACACCACGACAGTCAGGCTCTGGGATGACCTCTGCCACAGCAACCTCTCCTCTCTGCGCCTCCTGGACATGAGCCAGAACCAGGTCTGGGGCCTGCCAGATGATTTCCTGGCACAGATGCCCTCCCTGACCCACCTGAAGCTCAACCAGAACTGCCTGGAGGCATTTCACCTCTCAGAGGAGGACCCCTTGGCCATGCTGACAGAGCTGGACCTCAGCCAGAACCAGTTGATGGAGCTGCGGGTGAAGGTGGGCATTGGGGACATCCTGCCCAACCTGCAGCTCTTCAACCTCAGCACCAACAGGCTGCAGGCGCTTCCTCCCGGGATTTTCACCCGCACCAGGAAGATCACTACCCTGGACCTCAGCCGCAACCGGGTTGACCTCTGTCCCCAGCCAGGTGAGGCTGAGAGTCCCTCCTGTGTGGACATCAGGGGTGTGGAGACCTTGACCCATCTCTCCTTGGCCGGCTGTGGTCTGCAGGGGCTGGGCAGCCGCCCCTTCCAGGGGACATCGCTGATGCATCTGGACCTCTCTGACAACCGCCAGGTGCTGTCTGGAGACCTGGGGTGGCTGCAGGACCTTGTCCTGACACTGCAGGTACTGTCTCTGAGGAACACCAGCCTCTCTTCCACCGCCGTGGACTTCTCTGCCCTGAACAGCCTCGTCCGCTTGGACCTTTCAGGGAATTCCTTGGCTGCGTTCCCCAGCTCGCTGGGCAGCCTTAGGCTGCGCAGCCTGGACCTGCGGGACAACTGCCTCCCGGCGCTGCCGCCGGACGTGGCGTGGGTGCCGCTGGGGAGGAGCCTGCGGGAGCTCTACCTCAGCCGAAACCCCTACAACTGCTGCACGCTGGGCTGGTGGGACGCCCTGCAGCAGGCGGAGGGGCTGCGCGTCCCCGACGGGCCGGAGGTGACCTGCAGCCACGGCTCCCGTGCGCTGAGCCCCGGCGCGCTGCCCGAGCCCGTCCTGCAGAGCTGCCGCTGGCAGACGGCCGACCTGGCGCTGCTCTACCTGGTGCTGGCTCTGCCCACCTGCCTCACACTCCTGGTGGCTTTTGTTGTTGTCTTCCTCATGCTCAAGGAGAAGCTGCTGAAAATGGTGAAAACTCGGTGTGGGGTATCCAGCCCTTACTGATGGCTGAGGAGGAGGAAGGGCTCGGGAATGGTCAATACGAGCGGTCGGTCAGTATTACGGGTGATAACCCTTCCAAGGTGGTCAAGATGGAAACCTCATGGATGCAGGACAAGAGGTGCTGGGAGAGCTGCCATTCCTGCCCTAATCGTACCCAAAGGGTGTGGGCTGTGTCTGGTGATGGAGCGCTGGGAATCCTCAAGGAACACGTCTTGAGCAGAAACATTCAGCTGGTATTGGTGAGAGCTGAGTGGACACGATATCAAACATTCCTTGGCTGAAAGGACAGGTTGCCCAGAAAATCTGTGGATGCACCATCCCTGGAAGTGTTCAAGACCAGGTTGGAGTGGGCTTGGAGCAATCTGGTCTAGAGGAAGGTGTCCCTACCCATGGCAGGGGTTATAACCAGATGGGTTTTAGAGGGCCCTTCCAACCCAGACCACTCTGGGATTCTGTGACTGTTTTCTCCAGCGCTGCTTTTTCCCCCCCTTCAGGCAGCTCCTTTTATTTATTCCCATCTGTAGCCAACTCAAAATGTCCTCCAGATCTGCAACCAGCCTCCACAAAGTTCCCCCGGGCTGGAGCAAACATCACCTGGGCACTGTGGAGAAAGGTCTCTGTAGCCACAGCTTTCCACACTGCTCTTGCCGGCACCGCCAAACTCACAGCCCTGGTCGTGCACCATGTGCATGTGCTGATAAGACAGGTGTTGTCAGCAGGCCTGAAAGACACATTTTGGGGTGTTGTTTCTTCACTAAGTCACAGTCTGGGTTAGAAAAGTCCATTAAAAACAGCCCAAGTTGCAACAACGTGAAATATTGATTGAAAAGCAGGAGAGTAAATAATATCCCTCGGTGATATTTTATCATGGATTTATATTCCTCCAGAGACTGCTGGATTAAACATACAAAAGAAACAAGAGAAATTCTTTCTCCTTGTTCTGCAAGCCCCGCTCCCGCGGGCGGTCGCTCCAGCCGTGCCCGGGGGTTTCCTCCACCCAGCTCTGCTCACAGCACGCTCTGGCTCTCCCAGAGCAGCAAGCACTACCTGGGGAAGTGCTGCTCTGTTCCTCGGGGGTCACTGAGGGGAAAGGAGAAGTGATGGTGGTTTGTGCTAACTCAAAAGCCCTGCTGAGTGGCAGTTCTTTATTCCTGTGGCACTGTTGGGATTTTTCCAGTGAAACGTGTTTAACAGGAACGGGGCACAGGGAAGTGTGCAGCAGCGTTGGAGTGGGAATTCTGGGGGCTTGTCCTTGCCTGGGCATGGGTGGGCTCAGCTGGTGATGTGGGGTGTGCTGGGGGCTCAAGCCCAGTGGAATTGTCCTGGGAGGTGATGGAGGGAGATGCCCGATGCCAGCGTGGGGCTGGGAGGATGCTGGGGATGTGCAGGAAGGGGGAGCCAAGGCTGGCAGAAGGGCAAACCCCTCCCAGGCACAGGTGTGGGACTGGGGTCATGGGGGAGCCTGGTGGCTGTACAGAGCTGGAAAACGGTGTGGGTCAGACCCTGCTAGTCCAGCTGGCAGCTCCACTGGGGCTGAGTGCAGTAAAGGCTCTGGAAACCCAGCTGTCAGATCTGGCTCGGAAATGGCCGCTTTCTGCCCCAATTTTAGACTGAAATAGCCAAAACCAAACCAGACCCCAACCGGGGAATCCCTCAGCCTCTTTCAGCTCTTCTTTTGCCCGTAAGCTGCACCCTGGGGGACAGCAGTGACCTATAAATACATCCCTGTGCTGTCACCCGGCTGCGTTCTGGCATCTCCGTGCTGGCAGCGTGAGCGGGTGCTCTGGGAGCTCCCCTCTCCCTGGTGCTGGGGCTGGGCTCAGAGGGGGCTGTGTGTCCTTCTCTTCCATCCGGTGTGCAGTGCAGGGTGTGGCCGTGGGAGAACACGTTGGGAGGAACCTGGGCACCTGGCACTGCCCAGGCCATGGATAAAAAGGGGGTGTTCTTAACTGTATGGAGCTGATGGGAATACTCAGCATGCCCTCATCGCAGGGCCTGGAAAGCCGTGGCTCACCTGGAGCTGTGATGTGCATGGGATGTCGGGGCAACAAAAGGAGATTCTGCTTTCTGAGCGGTGGGTGTCCTTACAAAGCTGCTCTCACTATCTTTGCAAGGCCATGCTGATCAGGGAAGGTCCTTGGTGACTGGAGAACCCGAGGGTCCCACTCAGCTTCAGTAACAGCCAAAAGGCCATCCCAGAGAGCAACAGGGCAGTCATCTTCATGTTGGGAAAACCATGGAATGAATGTTCTTTGTTTGGAGCACAATTCTAGAAAAAGAGGGTGGCTGGAAGAAGTCAGCATGGACTGCTGAGGCTAAGTCATGCCTGCCCAGCCTGCTTTCCTCTCAGGATGAAAAGGATGGATCTGTAGGCAAGGGGAGAGTGGTGGATTCCATCTGCCTCAGCAAGGCTTTGGGCAGTGTCCCACAACATTCTTCATCCAAGTGCAGATGTCACGGTCTGGATGGGTGGGTGGGCAGCCATCAAGGTCAGGATCAGTGGGAGTCTGAGCGCTGCAGAGCGCTGTGGTTGGTAGGATGTGCTCTACCAGGAGGCTGCTGAGGGGACTGTTTTGGGATCTGTCCCATTTCATGTCTTTATGCATGATCTAAAGGTGGCTGTGAAGTGCCTTCCTGTCAAGTTCACAGAGGATCCCAAACTGGGAAGACCAGTAGAGCTCCATGCTGAAGGTCTGGGGTGGGCTGGAGGAAGGGGCCAGCAGGAACCTCATGATCCGGGCACTCTTTTGGCCTCACGTAGCCCTCATTGGAGAGAAGGCCATGCCCAGGGCCAGGCACAGGCCATGTCCTCTGAGCCCGGCCAGGATGAAGCTGGGGGCAGGCTGGGAGTGGAGGAGAGGTTCCCAGGAGCCCTCTCCCTCCCAAGTGGGAGATCTTTCTGTGTTATGTTGCAATTGTTGAGGCAAGGCCTGTGCCAGACCCCAGCACGCCCTTTCCGGTCCTGGGAGAGCTGAGTCAGCCTTTACATGTTTTGAATTTTGGCAAGTGAGGCCTCAGCTTCCATTTCTCTCCTGACTGCAGACCCCCTTGGCCAAGCATGAGCTCCCTTGTCCTCTCTACTGACAGGAAAGCCCTGTGGCTTAACCGACACTTGTTCCATGCTTGTCACAGCAGCAACTCTTGTTTTGGGGTGCAGGAGGAGAGCTCTTCCAGCTGCTCCTCCAGCCACTCCTCTTCGTTATGTCAGGCCGCAGTTTGTTGAGGCCCCTCAATCTGGGATGAAGACCCATCTCACCCACAGCCCTCACAGCTGCCTGGGTTCAGAAAGCCAAAACCCAGGAAGCTTTTGGAGTTGTAAAATTTCCCAAAGAATCCTAGTCTTAGTCCTCCAGTTCTTACATGAGAGCAGGACTGACCTAGTACAGACCAGTTGAGGCAGACAGATGGATTAAAACCTTCAGTGGCATGAGTTTGTCTTACTCTAGAACCACCCCCAGCCTTTGACCTTCTACCACTCTGTTTTTTCCAGACACTTTACGCACATTCTCCCAGAACTGAGCACTTATGAGGAAGCATCATCCAGGAGTGTAAGGATCCAACCATCCCACTGCAGCTGTTTCAAATCAGTGTGTTTTCAAAAGTACCTTCAAGACTAATTCATTTTCAAGCTATTCCTTTTCTTACATGTAAGGATTTATTTTCGTGTAAGCTAAAACTGGAGATTTAAGCATTACTAGGGAAATGTGAGAGTAATATTCTCAATGCAGAGTTGATTTATCCAGAATGACTGATACATATTTAACTTCCCAGTGGGCAATAATAATCACCCTATTTGTACAGTACAGCTTTAACAGTGTCTTCAGGACATGAATATTTAATGCTTCATTTTCAGCCAAAGCTGACTGAAATGTGAAAAACTGAAAGATTAAATAATTTAAAATTCTTTTATGTAGTAAAAGACTAAAACCACCCAACAATTTCAGCTGCCCAGTTTCCATTTAATCAAGTCTGGCTTCTTAAACAAAGCTTACTTAAGCCTGGGATTGCTGTGGCACCTCGGGTTCTCCTGAGCCAACGTGCATCAGTTCTGTGGGGCAGAACGTGTATGAAAACATTGTTCTCTCTGCTGGGATGCTGAGATTTGTCTCTGAACTGCCCATCCAGGACATCTTTGTCTGGAATCAGATTTCTTCATCTGACTCAATGTCCCAGCCACAGGACTCCAGCTGTTCATCCTGTGGGAACTCCACCTCAACATTGTAAACAAAGTCGGGGTCATCCTTCTTTTTCCTGTTCTTTTCGAAGAGCTCATCCATGATGCTCTTCCTTTTGGCTAGTTCCTTGTCATCCAGTTTGTTCATATCCTCCTCTGGGTCAATGGTCTCTTCCTGCTGAAACTTCTGCAAGCTCTCAGCCAGGCTCTGTCCTTTCAAATGACCTCTCAGCAAACTGTAGAGCTTCTGGAGCTGACGCAGCGAGACCCCTTCCAGGTAGGCCTTGTGCCGAGGGTTGTTCTTCAGCTCCTCGGCAGCCCTGCTGCAGTCTGGGGAGAGTCAACACAGGCACCTGCAGCTGCAACAAACCTCTTCCCACAGACAGATCTTCTGCCAAACCCTCCCCAGGGGTCTCTCCAAACCCTCCAGGCTCAAAGAGCCACTGCTCAGGTTGGGATGTAGCCTTGGCCTCCTTGAGGAGACAACATTACCCCAAAACAGCCCCTCCCTGCACGCTTCTAGGAGGGTACTCAGTGGTTCCTAACAGTGCTGCTACCAATGAGTTCCTCTCCATGGGTCTGGGGGGGACCAGACAGGAATGAATGAAACCTCACCTGAGAATGTGGAGAAATTCCTGACGGGCATGATGCGCTGGCGAGTCTTATCCCGGCTGTTGTCTTTGTAGATGAGGATGATGGATGGGGGCTGGAAGCAGACCCCACACTTCTGCGCACTGAAAGTCATCGTGACACCAGCTGTGGCTCCATCAGAGTCCTCAACGATGGCAACGCTCTCAGGAAAGCCTGGAAAAAGGAAAACAAGTGGGAGAGTCTCTCAGTGCTGGTCTTTTTGTCAGGAGTAGGGTTCAGCAAAATCACAGAATCCCAGAGTGGTTTGGGTCAGAACGGACCTTAAAGCCCAGGGAAATGAATTATGAATTAAATTAGAGGGGACTTAAAAATCCGAATCTGCTGCAGATCCTGTTTCCCAGCTCAGTGGACAGCACTGAGTGCAGGTGTTACTTTTATTTTGGTTTTAAACAAGTGAAAATATGTCAAATGTGAAGGTGATCTCCAACTGCCCTACAGACTGCAGTACAGCAAAGTAACATATTTTACCTAAAAAATCAGTGTATTTCTCCAAAACAAGAAAAATCAAATTAATGTTCAAAAGCTCTTTTGAGGCAGAATTGGAAACACTTCCTGCTTTGTAAAAAATCACATAGGAAAGAGTTCAAACTCGCAGTAATGTCCTCAATAGTGAACATTTCCAAGGCCAAGTTGAACGGAGTTTGAAGCAACGTGGTCTTGTGGAAGGTGTCCCTGCTCATGGCAGGGGGTAGAACGAGAGGAGCTTTCAAGTCCCTCCAACCCAAAGCATTGCAGGCTTCTAAGAAGATGAGAAATAAAACGTGAGCAGCTCTTTGGCTCTGCGGGAAAGAGGGTTTGGATCTCCTGGCAAGCCGGGCTGAGCCCTTCGCTGCCGGCGTGACGGGCGGCTTCCAGCGGCTCGGAAGCACAGCCCGGCTGTTTGATGGCCGTGCCAGCGGCCGGTGCCGTTCAGAGCCGCTTTTCCGCCGCACGAGAGGCCCGGGGGGCGCGGCCGAGGCCCGAACTCTGAGCACGAAGGGCAGCGGGGCAGGGCCGGGTTGGTTCCTCCTGACCCTCCCATAATCCCAGAACGGGCCAGGCTGGAAGGGACTGCAGTGGTCACCTGGTGCCACCTCCCTGCTCCAGCAGGGCCATCCCAGAGCACAGGGCACAGACTGGAATATCTCCAGTGAGGGAGACTCCACACCCTCTCTGGGATCTGTTCAGGGCTGGGCACTGCCCAGGGAAGTTCTTCCTCGTGTCCAGGTGGAACTCCCTGGGCTCAGGCCCTGCCCGTTGCTCTGGGGCCATTGCTGGGCCCCCGGAGCAGAGCCCGGGCCCTGCTCGGAGCCCTCCCTGCAGCCAGGGACACCCAGGGACACCCAGGGACACTCAAGGACACCCAGGCCTGAGGGCCCCTCTCAGCCGGGGCTCCTCTCGAGGCTGAGCAGCCCCAGCTCCCTCGGCCTTTCCTGGGCACGGAGATGCTCCAGGCCCTTCCTCATCTCCACAGCCTCTGCGGGCCCCGCTCCAGCAGCTCCATGTCCCTCTTGTACTCTCGCCCCGTCCCCTCACCTCGGGCAGCGCAGAAAAACAACGCTTTCTCTTTTTCCAGCTCCCGCTCCTCCCTCGGGCCGGGCCCGCCTCCCTGGGCGGTTGCCATGGCTACAGCGCCGCCGCCGAGCCCCACCTGTAAAGGCCTCCTCCTCGAAGGCCCCCTTCGGGCTGCCCTCGCCAACGCCTGCGGAACACGGCGCCGCGGAGCAAAGGGCGGGCGGGCCCCGCGTGGTCAGGCGGTGCTGCGGGCAGCACGCGCGGGGCCATGCGGAGGGGCCGCCATGGCGGGCGGGCGGCGGGAGCCGGCGCGGGTCGGGGCCGCTCTGGGCGCGCTGCTCTGCGCCCTCCGTGAGTGCCCGCGGGGGACTGGGCCCTCTGCTGTGGAGACAGGCTGGGAGAGCTGGGGGTGTTCCGCCTGGAGAAGAGAAGGTTTCAGGGACACCCTAGAGCCCCTCCCAGTGCCTAAATGGGCTCCAGGAGAGCTGGAGAGGGACTTGGGACAAGGGATGGAGTGAGAGAACAAGGGGAAACGGCTCTAAGCTGCCACAGAGCAGGGGTAGATGGGTTACTGGGCAGGAATTTTTCCCTGTGAGGGTGGTGAAGCTGTGCCTGGAAGTGTTCAAGGACAAACCTGGAGCACCCTGGTCTTGGGGAAGGTGTCACTGCCCAAAGCAGAGGGCTGGAAAAAGATGAGCTTTAAGGTCTCTTCCAATCCAAACCATCCTGTGACTCTGGATTTGGAAAGTATGGCTCGGCCAATGAACCAAGAAACCTCTTCTGCTCTTTGATCACAGTCAAATACTCTTTCCCTTCTGCTGGGACAGTGTTTGCAGATGACACATTCATGAGTTATAAAACTTCACTTGTTGAAGGTGCCAGCCCCTGTGATCACTGTGCTGTTACACTGTTGCCTCTGTGTCGCCTTAGATGTGCAGGCAGCCTGTCGGAACACCACTGTCACACAGGAGCTCCTGAAAGAGGGGTTTCACCGGTGAGTCCTCACCCTGCCCTCCATCAGCAGAACGTGCCACGTGATTTTCTGTGGGAAGAAGCTTCTCTTCTTTTCGTGTGCAGTTGTGTCAACTCCCTGAGGCATGATGCTTGGGCATGTGTCAGCAATGTATTAACAGGCTGTGGTGGAGGGAGAATAGCAGGCCCCTTTCTAAAATTTGTGTGGAGGCCATTGGTAATTGTGAGACATTAACAAAGATGTGAAACTTCCTTTTGGCCATGGATGTGGAGTTGGGGTGAAGAAGGCTCGACAGGGAAGCGTGATCAGAATTAGTTGCACACAGTGTGAGAGCTGCTTCTCATCTCCTCTGAGAAGTGTCTCTCGGGGGTCTTGTGCTGACTTTTGAAGTGTGGGTATAAATGTTTTGCTCCTGTTCCTGTTTGAAGGGACCTGCTGGTGAAGGTAGAGCTCGGGGAGGATGCAGGAGGATGTGCAGTGGCAGCTAGAATGCGTCTTCCACCGGGAATCTACGTGGATCCCTATGAGCTGGCAACGCTGCAGCAGCACAATCAAACAAAGGTAATGGCCCCAGTGCCAGGAGATCTGGCAGCAACTCCGATAAGGACTCAGGGAGTTGTATTATCTGGTCACGATTTGGCTCGTTGTACCAAGGTGATTAATTCCTGGAAGGAGGTGCCAAACAGTATCATCTTCCTGGTGTCTCCTTGTAGCTCAGCTCGCTCAGCATCCCCTGGCCCTGTGCTGCTGATATTCTCACACACAGGTGATGTGCCAGGGAGCTGCTGCTCCTCTCTTAGCCCCAGGTGAGCAGCTGTGGTAAAAGGGTCTCGGGTTGAGAAGGTGGAAGGGAAACCCCCAAAGAGGGGCTGGTGAGCTCTAAGTCACGTGCTGTGTGTTTGGACTGAGCCACTTCCCAGCTTCATTTTCACCCTGGCTTTCTGTGCTACTTTCCAGTCTTTGCTTCACATTTTGGGTAGAGAGATGTGCAAAGGCTGTGGCTTTTATCTCCTTAGGTGCTTAATTTGGTTAAAACATGGATGCAAGGGCTGTGGGCAGCTCCTGCCCTTGGGATGCCTGAGGTGCAGGTCTGGCCTTGCTGACACACATTGTTGAGCTGGCACCTCACAGGTTTGGCTGTAGGCACAGTGACACTGTGAACTTTCCACACGTAGGAATCACTCATTGAAGACAGTCTTGAAAAGGTATTTTGGAACAGCTTAAGGCTGGAATTCCCAACTTGATCATCCTGACCACAAAATCAAGCTCAGTGTTAGGAAACAGAATGAGCGAAACGGTTTTCGATTTCCATCACAACCACACCTGTCTCTCTCCCCACTCGCAGGCAGTGTTATTTCCTGATGTCATTGACGTGGAGGCTCCCGAGTACTTAGCCAGGGATCTTCTCCTGCTGCTGTTCCTGGAGCCGGACGCGCGCTGTTCCCGCTGCTTCCGAGCTGCTGTGCCCGTGCACGCGCGGTACCACCGGCCGGCCGAGGGGACGGAGGAAGCCTTGGTTGTTCTGGAGAGCCCAGAGGTGCTGCTCTGCTGCTGCCACAGTGAGATTCTCATTGATGTTCTTGGGCAATCCAGAGCTTGGAATCTGGCTGTGTCTGAGATGGAGCTCTTGGTAGTTGGGTGAACATGAGCAGAAGGCGTGGCCCTGATAAAGACCTCGTTGTCTTCCTCACTGAGTGCTGCTGCCTGGCCAAAGGCAGGGGGATGTCAGAGACTGCTCTGTGTTGTGCTGCTGCCGTTGTACCCCTGTGCTGCTTGGGCTCTTCCAGCTGGGGAACGTGGCAGTTATCACGATCCGTGTTTGTCAGGATCCCAGCAGGGCCTGGTTTGCCAAAGGCCCCCTGCTCTGACCGCGTTTCCCTTGGCAGCTGGAGCTGTGCAGGGTGTGTTTAATAGCCACCGGGGTGTATTTAATAGCCACCTCCACCTATTTAGAGTAATCAAAGTATTCACATGGTTTCTGACACTCTGTTGCTGCATTCCCTTTTATATAAAGGGGGAATGTAGGAAACTGTGCCTGAAGCTTGGAATGGTCAGGGTCTCAAACTCCAATGAAACAAGAACGTGATATCCACTGACAATTAATGTTTCAAGTTATGTGAACAATGAAATCCTGTATTTTTGTTACAAATATTGTCTCCCTTCACAAAATCATTCCTGCCAAGTCAAGCACACTAGTGATTTTCAACTCCTTTTTCTTTACTTGTGTATCATTTGAGCAGTGATTTTTCTGGGATAAGCACAGGGACAGGCAGGACTACCCAGTCACTTTAAAAAGGGCTGTTAAATCTTCCTGGTTTTCTGCCACATTTACTACTTACAAGCAGGGAAACATTTGTTATTAATGGGAAAGGATTTAAAGTGTTGGAAGGGAGATCTTTTATGTGCTGACAGGAAGCCAAGAAGAGAAATGGAGGAGTGACTTATTTTGGGGAAAATTCTAACAACATGGCTGAAGTTGAGGGGTCTGCAGGCTAACCAGGAATTCTTTCCCATGTTAAGGACAGAAGGGCCAAGATACCACACAGGTGAGATTCTTTCTTGGGTACCTGCTGTATCAGGAAGGGAAGAGTTGCAAAGTTCACAGCAAGGGCTGCCCAGCATCACTTTGACCATGCAGAGGTGTTTGACCTCTTGGCTCCCAGGGAGCAGATCTGTCGAGCTGTTGTGGGGGAAAAGATCCCTTATTTGGAAAAACCTTGCAGGCCAGATTGCTTATCCTGCCTGGCTCCTGGTGATGCAGGAATGCCTTCCCTAGGTCACCTGTCTGCAGAGTGCTGGGAACCTGCTGAAGTGGACACTCCCTGCTCATCCGACAGCACCGGTCCCTGTCAGTGGCACGGCACAAAACGCAGACCCGTGAGTTCTCCTTCTGGTTCTTTTTAACAACTGCTGCCTTTTTTCTGTGATTAACACCTTTCATAGCACAGGAATTAACCAGTAAAAGACTAGCTGGGTGGTTCCCCCTTTGGCAGGCTCCTTTCTTCCTTTCTGACTGGCTTTTGGTGGGGGTCATCCTGCCTTTCTGCTATGTTTACAGTCACTCTGTGCTCTCCTGACCTTTATTTTTCCCTTACTTGTTTACTTGGAATCCTAGGATATAATTGACATTAGTCAGATTAAGAAAAGTCTTTACAATGTTGGTGCTTCAGAGGAGTAGCAAGGTGGAAAATGATGATCTAACTAAAGTAATGGTAAAACTGCAAAGATTTAAGGAATAGCGTCCTAAAAAAAGGCCACTTCTATTTGGTTATTATCTGGTTGGGTAATGATTTAGGAAAAGGTGAAGTTTCTTATTGTGTTCAAAACCAAGGAAAGTTGGATCTTTAGTGTGGCCAACAACTGTCTTTGATACTCAAAAGTGCCACAATAGTGTAGAGATTCAGAAATTAGATGAATTTATATAATAAAATAATCTGTTGTTGTAACACATGAGCCTTCCTGTATTTAAGATACCTGCAGACCACTGGGACATCTGTAGCTCTTGTCCATAATCGTTTTGGAGCTTTCTGTATCCATGAAAAACCAAATAATTGTTCACTTTGGAGAAATCTGTCTCCTTAGTGATCTGAGCCTCACTGTGGGAGCTGCTCTCCCTGCAGTATTCCATACACACCCTCAGTGGCAAGGCTGGAGTAGGAGCAGAGATACAGGGGTACAGATAGCAGCAGATCTATGTCCTGAGCTGTGCAGTGCAGCAGTGGCTGGCACTGTGTTTCCTGTGACTTAAAGGGGATGTCCCATCCTGGTTCTCGTATTGAATCTCAGAGGAAGCCTTAGCCAAGGGCTAATTAAATCAGGGTCTGGTTCCTCATCCTCTCAGTTGCAGTCAAAAAGAAACTGCTGGTCAAATGCATGTTATATATTTATTTTTCTTTGTAGGCATATGAGGAATCGATGCTGAGGGTTCCTGTGGGGCTCAGGGAGCACAGTTCCCTGGTGTGTGCCCTGACCCTGCTCACCACGGGGCTCTGCTCTGGCCTGATCCTCGCTGCTGCCTGCAAGTATGGACACTTCTCCCAGTGACCTGAGGAAATATGGAATGTCTGACCTCCATCCAGCAAAACTAACTGGATATTACACTGGATTCCTGAATGGATCCTACTCTACTGTTATTTATGTCTTAGGGGATGCAAGGGTCCCATAATGGGGGAGTTCCTTTGACTCATAATGCTTACAAATGCCTTGCACAGCCCAGAAGACATTTTGGATGTGTTGTTGATATCCAAAGCAGATGGAGGGTAGGAAAAAGCCTCAAAAAGCTGAAAGCACTGCCGTGGGCAATGAGGCAACACTCAGGAGTGCATTTGGGGCTCCTATTCTCTCCTGCTGGCCCAGAGCCTGTTTCTAGTACAGTGCTGCCTCTTGCAGAGGTGTTTGTATTTTTTGACTCAGGGATTGGTTATAAAGGGTATGAAAAACATTATCGAGTCATTAAAGTTTCTGAACTTTCAGCTTGTTGTGCAGATGGGTTATGTATGGCTTTGTGAAGAGACATTCTGTGCATACCTGGGAGAGGTGAATAACCTCTCCCATTCCAGTAACTGTGAGGGGTTGGCTGTTCTTGGTCAAGTTAGAATCACAGAGTCATCGAGGGTGGAAAAGCCCTCTAAGATCATGGAGTCCAACTCTTCCCCCAGCACTGCCAAAGCCACTCCTGACCCACATCTCCAAGTGCCACATCCACACATCTGTTAAATCCCTCCAGGGATGGGAACTCTACCATTGCCCTGGGCACCTGTGCTGGGGCTGGACAGCCCTTCCCAAGACAAACCTTTCCCAATATCCAACCTGAGCCCCCCCTGGCACAGCCTGAGGCTGTTTCCTCTTGTCCTGTCCCTGTTCCCTGGGAGCAGAACCCGACCCCCCCTGTCTGCCCCCTCCTGTCAGGGAGTTGTGGAGAGAGAGAAGGTTCCCCTGAGCCTCCTTTTCTCCAGGCTGAACAATTGGTGAGAGTTGAAAGAGTTTAGAATATTTAAAGGAATTTCACCGTATTTCATGAGTGCAAAGAGACCCTTGGAAGATGAAAGTGAGGGACAGGATAGTGACTAGAGGCAAATATTTAGAAGATCTACATTCAGTCTCCAGGACAGTTGATAAATAGAAGGAAATGGAGAGGAAATTACCTAATGGAAAAGCCGAGAGGCTCCAGAGCAGCAGAGCTCGGGTGCTCTCTTCAGTTGTCAGTAGGTGGCACTGGGAGCCCACGGCAACCCCCGTGTGGAGAAAATGGATTTTATTCCCGATAAACCTCCAGTAAATTAGTCAAAGCGGGTAATTTGGGGGAGTGTGTGTGTGTGGGGGTGAATGAAAATTCCTTGCAAGGGGCTCTGGTGCAGCCTTTCATTGATGTCCAGCTGCAACCTCAGCATCCCTTGGGCATCTTTCTCCTGCTGGAATTCAATGGAGTGAATTCCTTGTGATTGCTTCCACGCCAAGTTGGAAACAATCAAAGAGAGATTTGGGCTGTTTAACCCTGTCAGCACTGGGACCAGCACTGTATCACTTGTCTCCTAGTGAGATCTTTAATTCCCAGGGTTGAGTTTGTTCCTGTGCTCTGTTTTATGTAGGTAAGTCCGTGTTGTAGCCTGACCCTTGGAGTGGCAACATCCCAGATTGCCAGAGCTGAGTGACAGGACTCCATTGCCTGTTTTTTAACACCAGCTAACACCTGAGAAATCACAGGTTGAATCCCTCAGCTAAATCAATCTCCCTGAAAAAACCTAGGGAAAGGGAATGGGAATGTCCTCTGGGCAAATGAGAAAAATTATTTCAAATGGAAAAAATATGGAAGTAAAGTAGATATCAAGATTACCATCAATCACCTTTTCAACTGAACGTAAGTAATTGATTCTGATTAATGTAAAATATGAGAGGAATGGAAGAGCTTCACAAGGGGTAGTTTTTGTTGTGGCAAATATTGGCTGTTTTTAAATCCACAGCACTTGTATTATAAATATAGCAGACACATTTTTCCTTACAAGGTATAAATAAGTCTGATAACTATAGCAGTGTTAATTACAAAGGAATTTGCCAGTGAATCTCTCTCTCTCAGAGCAGAAACTGCTGTCACTAAGCCAGCACAGAATTTAGCAGGTGTGCTGTGCAGAGGATTCAAGTGCCAGTCCCGGAGGGATCACAGAGATCAGAGGAGGAGTTGTAAGGCCTGTGCAAAAATTCTGGCAGTTTTGGAGACAGGAACGAGGTATTCAGGAGTTCTTGGCAAGAAAGCACGGCTACAAGGGTTGGACACAAACATATTCATCCTTAATGTGTGTGAGGACTGAATGAGAGCAGGGAAAGAAAAGGGGATGGGCTGTTAAAGGCCATGTTGGGAATGAAGGATTTCTGAATCACAAAGAAATGGGCATAACAAAAAAAAATACAACAAAAAAACCCCTCCTAGTTTATTTAAAAAGCTGTGCCTGGGGAGGGAGACAGAAGGATGGGAGAGGGGTCAGGATTCTGCAAATGGAGCTGGAGCTGAGGGGGTTTGGGGTACGGAGAGGTGAGGAGCCTCACAGGGATGGGGAGCGAAGCCACAAACCTGCTGGGCATTCTCCAGGGCTGATGCTCAGGCAAATTAGCAGTGGCTGAGCTGAGTCAGAAAGGGAAAATAGCAAAAATGGAAAGAGAAATGAAAGGACGGCTGTGCCCGCAGGGGGTCGGAGCAGAGCCACCTCAGCGCCACTTGGGAATACCTGGAAAATGGGCAGGTCTGAAGGGACAAGTGTTCTGTGGAGACTGAGGGCGCAGACAGCCGACAGGTGCTGGCTGGAACCCACAAGCTGGAAATTCAGATGTACCTGGGCCTGCCTGAAGCACTGAGGTGTCCGCGGATCCTTTCCCCCAAGAGCTGGGGAAGAGGAGCTGCCTGGTGCGTGCCCTGCTCCTTCCGAAGGGAAAATCGGATGTCGCTTCAAACCTGGCTGGACAGAGGAGGTGACATCCAGCCCCCAAGGCAGGTGGAAGCTTGGAGAAGTCACGTGGAAGATTAAATGGATGACAGGAATTTTGGGGAGAAGCCTTGGGGGCACGTACGCTCTGTTCCCACTGCATTTCTTGGAAGTCGCATATCCGACTGGGGGCTTGTGCCGCTGGAAGTGGCAGCACGGAGAGCTGCTGGGTCCTGCTGCTGTCACCGCCGATGTGACCCCTGCGCCAGGCGGGCTCCGAGAGAGACCTCACAGCTTGCTGGGAGAAGGGTTAATTCTGTCTCAGCTGTATCCAAGGAAAAGAGACAAAACGAGCCCCTTCCAGCGCAAAAGGAAGAGAGAGCGGAGCACAGAGGAGGAGCAGGAGCAGTTTGTCCAGAGAAGCTGTGGCTGCCCCATCCCTGGAAGTGTCCAAGGTCTGGTGGAAGATAAGATATCCCTGCTGCCCATGGCAGGGGTGGAACGGGATGAGCTTTAAGGTCCTTTCCAACCCAGGCCATTCCATGGCTCCACGAAGCCCCGTGGTGTTCTGATCCCTCCACAGTGCTGGAGCAGGGTGGGGTTCATTCATCTCCGTGAGCCAGGACACACCTGGAGGAGACACTCGGACACAGCAGGAAGCCCCTGGGTGGGGCCGAACCGCTTCTCCTCACAAAATAAAGCATCGAGGAAATAAACTCTTAATTTAAGCACCACAAGATGGAAGCGAGGGTGGAGGAGAGCCAGTTTGGATGGATGGTGGATTTGATGCGGGATTTTTTAGGGTGGTGACCTTTACCCCCTGCAACTCATTGTTGTCCACAGCCAGAGAAAAATAAGAGATTCGAACAGCCTAGCAAAAGAGAAATGTTATACATATAATATATATTTTTATATATAACATATATAATAAAGCAATATATATTGTTTTATTTATTATGTACATCATACATAATATATAGCGTATATATATTCTATAATAAATGTTACATTTATTATATGTAATATATTATGCATGACATTCATGATATATAATATATATTGTATATTATATAGAATACCGATATTAAATAGATGGATTTTGTAGATACAGTATATATTGTTATATCACATAAAATATACATGATATATATTATATTTATTATAAAACATTTTATATAAATATTATTTATGTATATTATATATAACTAATTTTTATTAGTTATTAA
>VZRV01001219.1:0-61008 GCA_013398115.1 Falcunculus frontatus | reverse complement strand
CTGCGGGCCCCGGCGGGCCCCGCCTCGGCTCCCGCCTCCGGGAGCGGCGCGCCGGGCGCTGCGGTGCCCGGGCAGCGGGGCCAAAGCCCGGGAAGCGCGGGGCAGCGCCGCTTTTCTGGCCGCTGTTATGAGGGAGTGCGGGAAAGCCGCGCACCGGGCCCCGCGGGCTGTCAGAGCCCCGCTGGCCCCGGGTGTTCCCGGCCCACGTCTTTCCATCCCTCTGAAAAGCTGCTGCTCCCTGGGCCCCGCACCCGCCTGGTTTTACAGCTCCCGGTGTTTCTGCCGCCTTTCTGTGGCTGCTTCTTGTGTTTATCCCGTCAAAGCCAAGCAGGATGGGTTAGAATCACGGAAATGCGGGATGGTTGGTGTTGGAAGGGACCTTAAAGCCCATCCAGTCCCACCCCCTGCCAGGGGCAGGGACACCTTCCACCAACTCGGGGTGCTCCAAGCCCCGTCCAACCTGGCCTTGGACACTTCCAGGGATGGGACAGCCACAGCTTCTCTGAGCACCCTGTGCCAGGACCTCCCCACTCTCACAGAGAACAATTTCTTGCTAATATCTGATCTGAATGTACTCTTGAGTGGGTTAATGGCAGTGGGGAGCGAGCAGAGTAAAGTTGGATTTAGCCTGGTCCATGTGGCAACTGCCCAAAGGCTGATTTGGGAGCAGAGAGTTCATCAGCTGCTTTCGAGGAGCAAGGCTGTGCTTTGCTGTAGCCAAAATAAACCAGTTCACGAGCTGCCCTACGGCCAGCGATGCCTGGATATGTAATATAAACATTGCTTTGGAGGTCCTGCAGTAATAGCAGTGTTAGGTGCAATTCAAACATGGTACAGTGTTAAGTTTTTATCATTTCTGTCTTCCTCCGGTTTTGCCTTTTTTTGGTGTATTTTTTTATACTTCAAAAAGCAGGGCCTGCTCTAGAGAGTCTGAGATTTGCTTTGCAGTTGGAGTGTCCTCATGATGTGAGTCCTGGGGTGGTATCTCCCTTAAAAACCAGGGATTAGCTACTTTGTGCTTCAGTTTCTTCCTTTTAGAGACCAAGGTAATTAAACTTACACGGATGTTGTGGAGGCAGGTTAAAGCATATGTTACCAGGGAACTGGTTTGTCACTACAGACTGAAACAAAATAGAAGGAAAATAAAAATACAAAAATGCGAACTCGTTGTTTTATGAGTTTTTCAGTAGAATCTTTGAGATAGTAGGAGCACTTTGAACAAAATGCTCTGGGTAATGTGTGTTAGATGCAGGAAGCAACTCACTCTAAAGTTCACTGGTTGGATATTGCAGTTCTGGAGGCCAGAACAGAAATGCTTGAGGGAGAGTAACTTGGATTTTCTGTGCTAAGTTGCATATGGAATTTGGCCCATCTTTGTACAGGTGTGGTTGTTAAAACAAAAATATCAGGCTGTTAATTGCAGAATATTGGCTCTGTCTGTATATTTTGCACCTTTTAACACCATGCAGCGTATTCAGTGTATCTGAGGCTTGCGCTCTGCTGGGCAGCTGCTTGTCAGAGGCTGATTTAGTGGGATGAAATTAGTGCTGGGATACAGCTTGGACCTTTGGCTGACAGTGGGAGTTTATTCCCAGAGGCACCTGCTCAGGCTCCCTCCCTGGGCTGGATGCTGGGGTAGGTGGGTGGATGCTTCAGCCACGTAAGGCAGGCTTACGTGGCCATATTTTAAACTAATACCCTTTTAAAATCCCAAGTGTGCTTGTGTTGTTGGTCAACATTTTGGTTGTGTTTAAAGGGGCAAATTATTCAAGCACCTTTGGTTTCGAAATAGCTTCAGAGTTAAGGATATTGGTTGATGCTGCAGGTTTTGTTCTTGTGACAAGAAAAGCTGTAGGGACCCTAGTTTGGGTCTGTGTGTTTTTAATAAGATACTTCTGCTTCAGAGCCCTCACATCTGTCTTGGGTTGGCTTTGTTTGGGTTTTTCCCCCTTTTATCTGTTTTCTGCATGAGGAGGTTTCTGGGCTCTGAGGTTTGTGCCAGTATTTTCTCGTTCCTCACAACACACACAGTTACTGACGTGTCTGTGAAGCAGCTCTTTGTTCTGCAAACAACCCGAGTCACAGAGGCTGCTCCGGATGGCCCGGCCCAGGGACAGCACCAGCAGAGCTCCAAGCCCTGCCTTGCACACCAGGACGTGGCTTTGGAAGGGAGCTGAGTCTCCAAGGCATCCATGGGGAGATGGAAGCAGAGGCCTGGTGATGTGGAGAGCAAGGGGAAGGAGGGGACGTGAGCAGCCAGGCACCGTGGATTACATTCATCCTGCTTGCTGCTGGCAGCTGGGAAAAGGCTGAAGTAGGGTGGTTGTGGAGCTTTCCCTTCTTTTCCTAGAAACCTGATCAAAGCAAAGGCACTCCTTTGGGCTCGGATTGATTCAGCAGGGCTGTACCATTCTCCATTTTCAGATTCCATGCAGGCACCTCCCTCCTAAATCGAAATGAAATGTGTCTGTCCGGCCCCGGGCTTGGAGGGCACAGTGTCCTCTCGGAGAGGTTTATGTACCTGTCGTGGCAGTGCCAGGGACTGAACCTTTGCAGGTGCCTTGAACATTGCCACTGCTGAGGTTGCCACTTGCCCTCCCAGAGATAACGAGTGCCAGGCTGGCTCCAAGAAAAGATAAAGTCCAATTAATGCAGAGCTGGATTGGTTCTGCCTCTTGGCAAGGGTAGTTTGACCGGGAAAGCACCGCGGAGGAAGCAGCATCTGCTGCCAGCTTTCAGGAGTAGGTGGGGAAGAGGGAAGGAGTCCAGAGCCCTCACCTGGGGGGCAAAGGACAAGAAACCCTTGGGCAGGGCACTGGTTCATTTCAGCAAGGAAACACTGCAGCGTTCCCTGGAGGCCTCGGGGTTCTTATCGTGCTGTGCTTTCCTGTGTCTTGAGCTTGATAAGACTTTAGAAAGCCCTTATTTGCAATGAAATGCAGGTGGTAAGAGGTAGTAGATGTTTTCAGGTGAGAAGAACTCTCCTAGTGACCTACCAGGTGTGAGGTGCAAATGGAGCTCAGCGTTTATGTTCGAGCCTTACTTCACTGTTGAAGGTTTGTGAGAGCTCAGAGCATGATTTTACCTAAAGCTGTTAAAGTTGTTTCCTTTAAAGGGAAAATACACACTTCAGTGTTTGTATTTTGACTGATGTAGTGGGCAGTGTCTGAGAGCTGGAAATGCTGGTTTTGGTCCCAGTTCTCTACCTGACTCGCCAGTTTTTTAAGTGGATCATTCTTAATGTTTTCTCAGCTTCTTTCTGTTTTCTCAGCTGGAAGTGGGGATTAACCAGGCTTTGAAAATGTCTCACCTGGCAGGCAGGGATGTGTTAAGAAGGTGACTTAAAACTGAGTTTCAGTTTTTTGTTGAGATAAATTTTGACTAGATACACTGAATTCCTAGCAGGATTTCCTCATGCTCTCTAAAGGGTCTCTAAAGCATTGAAATGCTCCAAAAATTGGTGAGGAAGCTCTTTCCCTTCAGGCAAAACAAGTGGATTTTGAAATTCTCGGATGGGTGTATCTAATTTCTGTTTGTGAATTTGAAAATCCTTTTAAAAAATCTTCACTTCAGCTGCTAATGATGTATTGGTGCTTAAAATTGTTTGAATGAATACACCTCACTAGGGAAATACAGTATTTTTAAGACTCATGGAAATACTGGGGGCTTTGTATAATCGATAGGTCATTGTTTCCCAAAAGATCTGAGCCCAGCTCTGGTGTTGGTGTAGCCCAAAACGGAGTGGTATTTGAGGTTTAGGTCAGGGCTGTTCTCTCAGCTAATTAGCAAAAGTTGTTTTGTATCTTTTAAGGAGTTATTTCGATAAGGCAGGTTTAATTCTTTTTAATTCTGTAGTTTGATTTAACACAGAAGCAGCTGTAGGAAGGAGCCAATGTATTGGGGCAGTGGTGAGTGTGATTTTAGTGGTGTTCTGTGTTAAGAGAGGGATTTAACATCATGTGAACAGAGTTAGGGCAGGTGTAGTAAGGAATGGAAATACGCTGAAAAGTTTTTCCAGTTCAACTTCTACTTTTTTTTCCCCCCCTAAAGTTTTCTGCTTCCTGTTTAGGTGCTGGATGTTTAACTCAGTGTGTGCCCGCTGTCAGCTTTCCCACAACTCCTTTAACGAGTAAAATGAGAGTTACCTGATAGTGTGGGGCTTATTTTAGAAATGGGATGTTTGCTACTCTACGTTGCGTTAGTTTTTCACTTACAGTCATTTTAGAACTGCTTTAGCTAACAGAGGTATCTCCTGGACAAGAGCAAGAAAAAGCTGCTTCTGGAAGATGCTTTTTAAAATCACCAATGAATATTTAACCCATTTCCTTTTGAAAAGGTCTCCAGTAAAGTGAGAACCTGGAAGAATGACAGTATCTTTCCCCTAAGCCTGTCTCCAGCAAAAGGCTGTTTAAAGGGATCTGGGGATTTGGGCTCCAGGCAGGACCTGGCTGGGCAGATTCTTGTGGAAATAGCTCATTGGCAGGGGCTTCAGCTTGTGAATTATCTGCTTCAGGGTGAAAAATAACCAGTTGTTTAGTAAGTTATGGTAATGTTTGAAAGTGAGCAACTTGTAAAATTCAAACCCATTACTTAGAAGGTAAACTTGGTATTTTATACTTGTGTTAAATAGCCTGAGTGCTTGAGATTTACCAGGGCATTAAATCCACCTGCAGGCATTAATTTCGACAAAAATGTGACCATAAAGTTGTTACTTGAAGCCACCCGAGCAAGTGGCACCAGGCACAGTTTGGGTTTTGCCCTCCCCCTGCCCCAAACCAGTTGCTCCAGTTATCCCAGTGTCCCTTTGTGGCATCCCTGCGTGTGGGGATCCACGTCAGGGAATTGACTGCTGGAAAAGGAATCCCTGATGTTAAACTTGGCTTGGGAATGTTGCTGAGTGATCCGACACTAATGGTTTGTAACAGCCTGGGAGTGTGTCTGGCTTTCTGCTCCTCCTGCCTTTTTCACGTGTTTGCTGAGCTTTTGGGAGTGCTGCTTCAGATCAAACACAAAAATGAACGAGATCTCACAAAGTACCGCCGTCTCGTTTTCTGTGGCGTAGCAAATAGGTCTCTAATGTTGTTAAATGGTTTTTTGCTTTGAAACAGCCTTTTATTTTTCAATGTGTGAAATGCTAGCTGTCACTATTACGAAAATACATTCTGTGAAATCTTTGATTTGTCAGAGCTGGGGCATTATCACCAAGTGTGAAATATTTTCTGCTTCCACCCTTGAGTGGAAAAAGCAAAGAGAAGAGTGAAGTCCGGGATTTTCAAAGCTGTTTAGCAACAAGAACAGTTAATTTAATCTGATGCCAACGTGCTAAGGCTCTTTGATATCAGTGTCCAAGCTTAGGAAGTAATTCTCTGTGGTAAAGAGAGCCTTGGCTGCTGCAGCCAGGAAATTCAGGCAAGTACCTCCTCCTGATTTTTGGGATGAGGCTATTTCGCAGTAACCAAAGTATGTGTTGGCTGAGGACTCATTGCTTTTGTGACTGCTGCTTTTTCTTTTCAGCCCTTCTGGACCTATTTACAGGGATTTTATGTATTTGTTTTTAGAGGGTATTGGCGTTGAGATTTTGAGATGTAGATTATTTTCCCAGGTAGCTGCTGGAAATGAAAAATAAAAATTCAGGATAGTTCAGTGGAGCTGGTTTGGGTGGTTTCTTTGCAGGCAGGGCTGTGTGTTTTAATGTGTGGTTGTGATGTCTTTTGTTTTCTTATTCATTAATAATTATTGCATTGTAAAATATTTTACTTCTGAGAGGCATAATTCTCATTCTCCTTGGCTTGTTGTGTGCCTGGTGGAAAGTTTTTGCAGCACAAGGAAATGTACTCATTCTTGGTAAACCTGGATGGAGTTTTGCTGTGGAAGAAGTTAAGAGTCCTAGTAAATCTATACATCCACATCAATCTGACTAGAACTTGGAGCATCTCATATAATAAAGTTTTAGTGTCTTAAAAAAAATAGAAGGGTTAGAGAATAAACTGAAAGAATGAAGGATAAGTGAAATGCTGAGATGAAATGATGTCTAATTTGGTTTAATTTGTGATAGCGACTTTGTTACTCCTGCAAAACAAAATTTTTTACAAACACCATCAGGATTTAAATTACTTTTTTTTCCATTCCCTCATTGCTGCTAAGAGATACTTGTCAGACACATGGTTGGCCATGAGTTTTATCTTGTAACACTTTGGGCAGGGCTCCTGGGAGATCTTTCTTGCTCTGGGATTGAAGATCTTTGGCAGCCCCTTTTTGCCCGGTCGTACTTGGCTAAGAGACTGATGGTGGATGCACTTTACTTCCTCAGCACTTCCAAAGCCCATGGACCAAAGCAAGATGCCAGCTTTCTAAATTTAAACATGTCTGAACTGGAGAAATCTTTGTTTCAAGGATCTTGGTCAAGGTTGGAAATAGATGTGACTTTCATTCCATGCTGCTCTGCTTAACAAGAGCGACCGTGTTTGCTGTGCTGCTGAAGCAGCTTTTGCTGCTCAGCCCTGAAAGGTTTTGTCAAATAACTTGTCAATAATCCTCAGCATTTGGGGTCTTTATTGTCCCTTTCTCTTGGTCATGTTTGTAATTTCCTGAATGAGATGTGGGTGCCAGCAGTGCTTTCTTCTGGTTTCTTGCTTCCTGCCTCTGCGCTCACACGAACCTGGTTGTAGAATCCCGGGATGGTTTGGGTTGGAAGGGACCCTAAAGCCCATCCGGTGTCACCCCCTGCCATGAGAAGAGACACCTTCCACTAGCCCAGGTTGCCCCCAGCCCTGTCCAGCCTGGCCATGGACACTTCCAGGGATCCAGGGGCAGCCACAGCTGGTTGACAGTGGATGATGAGCCGTTTCCCAGTGAGCAGAGTGGAACAGACTGGTGGCAGGGGGCTGCTCAGACTGATATTCTGTGGGCTCTATCTTTGCTGCCAAGTTTAATAGAGATCTTTATCTCTGTTTTACTCTATTGAAATGGCTTACTGAAATTTGCTTCCTGTTTTCTTAACAACTGAAAGGACCTGAGAAAATTTTCCTTTAGATGACAAACTCTTGGAAAGCTGACCACTTCTAAAGGTATGGCCTTCTTCCATAGTTACAATAAAATCTGTGAGAGGAGAATAATTGTTTGTTGGTTTTTTTTAATTAAAAAAGATATGTATTTGGATTTTCATAAACACAAAAAGTCTAAGTCTTCCATGCTCATTTGTTGCAGCAAAAGTGTTTTATGCCCTTGTTTCTGTGTTCACCCTCGCTGGTAGCAGCTACTGGCATTGTGAATTAAAAAGAGGAAGATTTGGAAGGCGTGAAATTGTTGTGCTGGGTGATGTGAGTTGCCCGATGTGGTGTCACTGATGGATACCAGCTTAGTGGGAGGACTCTGTTAAGTGGGTTTTTGGAGCTGGGATGTGGCCCAGGGTTTGCTTGGGCTGCTGTGTTTTTCTGGCTGAAGGAATAGATTATCAGTGCTGCCTCCCCTCACCCTCCTGTGATGAGGGCTCAGGGAGGCTGGAGGTGAAGGCAGTGCTGTGGTTTGTCTTCAGTTCTTGTGCTGATGGCACAGCATGAGCCATGTCTGATGTTTTTCCATAATTATCGTCATGCATCCCTTGCAGTGGAATTAGACTCCTCAGATAAATGCTGTCTCTTATTTCTATTAAAATAAATAGCTTTAATTTGGAATTGGGGTGGGGTGTGTGCGTGAGGACATCAGGGACAGACACCTCCATGTCATGGTTGAGTTTGTGTTTTGTGGATGTCAGATATTGGTCTTGGAGGTCTGTTTTATGTGAGTTCAGTCTCACCCTCACAAACATCTTCATCTGCTTTATAATTGCACAGCTGTTATTGGGGCAAGATAATAAGGTAGAACTAGGTCTGACAACTGCATCCTTCTGGTGTGTAAATGCCTGAGCCTCTTGAAAATGCATTTTCTGGAGCTTTCCTCTTGCTCTGTCATATTTCACCAAAATCTTCTGATTCTGCCTTTAGGAATGCCATTTGTGGTTTAATGAACAGGCACAGTCACCTATGCTTATGTGTTAAATTCAGATTTTGTACAACAATATAAGTAGGTTTTTTCAAGTCTTTAGCAGCTTTCTAAGTGCAATATGATGTTTTGTCAACTGTTTCAATATTATTTTAACTTGACAGCTTCCTTTGGAAGCTCTTCAGATTCCCAGGGTGCTGGTTATCCTGCCTGGTTGTAGTTTTCACAGGCCTTTGGTCTATCCAGTTGGTAACTGTGTTCTTAATTTTGTATTTTTATTTTTTAAGAAGTATTTCATTCTTGAGCTATAAAATCAATTTTTGTGGCTGCAGTGCTGCCTTATCATATATAAACAGTCACGGATAGTAACTCCCTCAAAGTGTGCTAATATTGGTGGGATGTACTAAATCACTTTGAAAATTCAATTTGTTTAACCACTCACAATTGGCGTTTAAACCATTGTACATTTATTTAAATGTCTGTGTTTAGGGTATTTTTATCATCCATTTGATTTGTGAATTGTAAGCAATGTATGGGGTAGTCATATTAACACAAATGTTGGGGCTTTCCATATTTTTTTCCCTACTAACTGGCTCCTGTACTTGTCCTGTAGTCTTGGCAAAAATTAATTTCCTCATCAGCATAAGAAGTTTTTATATATTTTGAATTATGATATAGTTTCATGCTTTTTTGGCTGTTTAATTTATTTTGCTTTGTAGCCTGTGCACCAGTTCTAGTTGGTTTGGATTCATTTTCTTTAGCATTTTAGATAAAAACCTGTTTATGGGTGAGAAGAGTGAGAGAGGTAGTTTTACTAGGAATGATATAAAAAAAGAAAAATTAGAAAGTTAGTTTAAAAACTCATTCTGGCAGCCAGTATTTTAAGTGGAAATTGTTATTTCCAGTGTCTGAATGAGTGCTCTGGCTCCCTGAAAGGCATACAAGAGCATTAGCCCAAATTTCAGGGTGTTTGCTGCATTAAGCTGTTAGTGAATATGTTGCTTGTATGTGTGCAAGTAATTGTAAAGTAGTAAATCTGTGAGAGCACACAAGGAAAACTCTGGCAGTGTCACAACAGGAGTACTGGAGTGTGAACTGCGGCGAGTGATTTCCAGAGCACCTCTGCCTTGCTCATCTTTCCCCTTTTATAAGGAAAACATTATTACAGTATTGTGTTTTTCTCTTGAGGAATCCAGGTCGAATGTTCAGAGCTGTGTCTGAGTATTCAGGATAATCTGAGTTTGTGGCAGCTGTGCTTTGTGCTTTTTGTAATGTTTATTTTGTGTTGAAATAATGGGGAAGGGGGTGCCTGGGGTGCTGTGCACTGGCTGCAGAATTGTTTGTATACCTCATCTGCTTCACCTCTCCTAATAGACCTAAATATGCCAGGAAAAAATAAAATAAGGGCTTGTGTCCTTGTATAAAATCTATAAAACTTCAAACTTCATCAGTGTAACCAAGTTCTCTCTGAATGTCGCAGTCCTGGAACGCTCGTGCAGACGCTGTGACAGAATTGTGAGCGAGGTTTCACCGCTGAGCTCTGCGAGTATTTGACTAAGATCTGATTTTATTCTGAGCTGCTGTTGGTAGGGGAATACTGGGGTGACCCTTCCTGAGTGTGTTGCTTTCTCATTTAATTAAAAGATCTCACTGGGAATATTGCATCCCACTCTGGAGTCCTCAGCAGAAGAAACATGGACTTGTTAAAGTAAGTCCGGAGCAGGCCATGGAGATGCTCTGAGAGCTGGAGCTTCTCTGCTCTGGATACAGGCTGGGAGAGCTGTAGGGCTCCAGCCTGGAGAAGAGGAGGCTCCAGGGAAGACTTTCCAGTGTCTAAAGGGGGATTATAAAAGAGAGGGGAAGACTTTTTACACAGGCAGATTGCAATAGTACAACGGGGAATGGTTTGACAATAAAAGAGGAGAGATTTAGATGGGATATTGGGAAGAAATTGTTCCCTGTGAGGATGAGGAGGCCCTGGCACAGGGTGCCCAGAGAAGCTGTGGCTGCCCCATCCCTGGAAGTGTCCAAGGCCAGGTTGGAGGGGGCTTGGAGCAACCTGGGACAGTGGAAAGTGTCCCTGGCAATGGCAGAGGGTGGAATGAGATGAGCTTTATTGTTCCTTCCACAAACAGCTTTCCCAGCTATCAGCAGTGAACTTCCTGGTGCAGAAGTGGGGTGCTGCAGGGAACCCTACTCCTGCAGAAGTTCCCATGTTTGAAGAAGTCAGTGTAGTCTGTTGTGGCACAAATGGAATATAACTCTTCCGGGAGAAATAGTGTCTAGTTTCTGTGTGGTGCTGCTGGAATACCTTTGGGAAATGAGCTGTGTCCACCAAAGCCATCTCTGGGGGGGTGTTTTGTTTTTGCCATGCTCAAGTGCTTTTGGTATTCACAGCACCTGCATTTGATTTCTTGGAGCCTCTGCTCTCTCTGACCGGATTTGTGTCCAGTGTGGGTATGAGAAAGGAAGCGTCTTGAGCTTGGGTCGTGCAGGGGTTTCAGCAAACTGGTGACCCTTTCCCGGGGGCTGTGACTATCTGGTCAGCAGCTGTACTGGTGCCCCCTGGGATTTCCCCCTGGGGCATTTTGTGGCAGGTTGGCACTCCTGTAAGAAGAGTCAAGGGTTTGGCCCCAGGGCTGCTCTGCCGAGCTGAAGTTCCCACTATCCACTGGTTGCTGTGGTTGGAGCAAGCCTTGGGCAGCCACTAGAGAGAAACAAAGAGCTCTATTCTGAGTGCCTGTGAAAAAGAGAGCTCTTCTGGAGGGAGACATTTCATCTTTCCCCTTTGTCTTTTCCCTTATTATTCCTTTTTCCCTTAGCTGACATTTGGCAGCTCTACCGGCGTGATGAGAGAGTGCTGGATCCCTTAACCTTGGATTCTCTCTGGTTTTGCCACCCTCACACAGACTTGGTGTCACCTCTTCTCTTTCCAGTTACCTCCAATCTGGATGGGGAAGCCATGGCCTTGTTTTACCATTGCCCAATAATATTTCTGGAGTTAAAAAAAAAGGTTAAAAAAGCACTTTCATTCTGTGTTGGGGTTACTGATGACCCTCCTGCACTTTGCCAGTAGCCTGAGTTTTTTAGAGCTCTGTTGCGTGGTGAATCTCCAGGTTAAAGAGCTGGAAATGCTGTCATTAACACAAAAATGCACCGAGCTGCACAGGTGCCTCATGCAGGGCAGCCTTTAGTCAAATAACTTTTGCTCTGGAATGTGTGGTCCCTCCCTGCCTGTAAATGTCAGCTTTAATTAAGAGAGAATCTCAGCAATGAGATGCAGACTTTTTTTTCCTTTTTCTTTTTTTTAATTTTCATGTAAACTTTCCCTACTTGCCCTTTTCCCTATTCTCCTTTGATGTTTAGAAAACCTCAGCTATAAAAATCAAGGCAGAAAAGTGTCTGCTAAGTGGTGAAATATGAGTAAGCACAAACACCTCGACTCATGGATTTGCATGCGCTGCGCCCGCCGCCGGCTGCCTCGTCTGCCTTTAGTTGACTCAGGATTTTCAGGAGGCAGAACAAGGATAATTTCCTTGTTCGGCGCTGAACAGGCTGGTTCAAACCCCTCGGAGCACGTGTTATCATTATGCATCTTTGCAATGTTCCTTGAAGGAAAACTCTGGCTGCGGGCTGGATAAAGCAGAGCGTGGCCTGGATTCGGTGGGTAGGCGGCAACTCCCCGGCCCCGCGGCAGAGGGTGGGAATGGATCCCTTGGATCCCTCTGCATTTCATTCCTCCTCCACCACGCTCCTTAGACCTCTGTGTTCCTGCAAGGGCTGCCTCAGAGAAAGGTGGGAATGGGCATCCGTGTCCATCGGCTCATCCCTGTGCCTTGTTTCTGTGCGCTGCTGTCATCAGCTGCCTTCCAAAATGAGTTTTCTTGCCAAACTTAGGGGAAGTGGGAAATCAAGGCAGTTGGGAAGTGACTTCTGAGGCCCATCCGGTGCTCTCACCTGTGGTGTTTGAGGTCTTTCAGAGGCAATAAAGCAGAGAAGAGGTTCCTGGTGTGCTGGTGGTAAAATGCCACCGCAGTTCAGCAGAGCCACGTTTATTTCATGAAGCAGAAGTGAGGACTCGGGTGGGCGTTGAGTGCTCTGCAGAGTTCAAGGGACAAAGTGCAGATGAATCACAACTTACAGGTGGCCCCAGTATTCAGTGAGCCAAATATCATTAATTTGCTTAAATGTTCTGTTACTAATGGGCTTTTACCAGGACTCTTGCACATCTTGGCAGTAGTCTGGGCCTACTCAGATTTTCCCTGTTTATTTTTTTCAGTCACAATCTTCCTCAAAGGACTGAGATCCCTTTTGATTTCAAAAATGGCATTTTTGCAGCCCGGTTGCTCGTTTTCAGTGCAAGACTTTGTACATCTGCTCAGTGTCTTATGGAGTCAATAGTTGCTCCAGGTTGTAATGGACTTTGGCAACGGGTTTGAAGAATATTTTCCTTTAGGAAGCCTTAGGAACCCTTTCAAATACCCCTCAATAGGATATTTGTCTTGTGTAACTCAGTTTGTGGTAAGCACATCTATTAAAGTTTTGGCTATTCCTTCTTCTGTGCTAAAGATAATTCCCTCTCTGCTTTTTTTATTCCTTCCACTCAACCGTGATTTTTATCTTCTTTTTTCCCCCAAATCTCTTTATCACTTGGCAATTAAACAGCAGTTATTTGTGCTGTGTTTCCCTTTGATTTGTGTGACTCAGCAAAAATCGTAAGGAAATTAAGGGATTGGAAAAAGACAAATTGGAAAAAATTCAGCTGGGTATGTTCTATGTGTCATCCAGTCTGATTTTGCCAAATCAGGCTGAGGTTCTCCTACATCCTCGTTAAGAGTGGGAATATTATGTTTCCTCTGCCACCTGTAGCAGTAAAGGGAAGATGGTAAGGAGGGACCTGACCTGCTTATAAACTTCATGGTGGTTGCTTTGGTTACTGTGTCCCTTTGTAACTCTTAATGACAAATTGGTTGGGCTCAGATATTTTTTATTTCTGGTTTTTTTTCAGCTGTTCTCTCAACTGCATTGTTTGAAGGCCGACTATCTTGCCTGTTTGTGGTTGTAAATTAGGGAATCTGAGCTTGTTTGGAGTATTTTAGGTTAGCATAGGTTCCTCTGTGCTCCCCATGAAGAAAAGCCAAATAAAAATAACTTGATTTTCACGGGTGTGTGGTTTGGCATTGACCAAATCCTCTTTTCTGAGACCCCCTAAAGCTGGAAGGAGAGGTTCCAGCCCGTGCTGTGGAGGTTGGTACCTGCCTTTCCAGAGGTGGGATGGCTCCGAGTGCCGTGTGTTGCGTTGGAGCAGCTGCAGGTGTTTCCAATAACCGTAGGTGGAACAGATTATCCCACTGGCTCTTCCTGGCCACTATCACAGTTACTCTTGTCCGTGCTTTTGCACGAGTCCTCCCTTGGCAGGCAGAAGATCTGGGGCTACGTTTGCCAAGTCTGCAAGAAAGCAATTCTTTGTCTGCCGCTGCTGGGTTTTTTTGCGCAGTTTTCTCAGTTGAAATGATGAGATAAGTATTTTCAGTCTCTGAAGGTAGTCTCATTCTGTTCCAAAAAACTCCTTTTTGGATCTGATTAAATAAATCTCGTGGATCCAAATGCTTCAAGTTGGAAAGCTAGATATCCCAAAAGACTTGTTTTGTTTTTCATGGAGAAGACAGTCTGAGATGTGCTGGTTTTGTGAATTTTTCTGCAGCAGTGAAATAATTTCAAGCTGTTGAGCTGCTGAAGTAGGAGGCTGTTAGTGATGGGGCAGGAAGCTGTGGCTAGGTAGCACCATCTGAATAAAAACTTGTCAGAAAGCTGCTTTCTGCTAATCCCTGGGAGGAAGTGAGCTATAATCAGCACTAAGTGAGCTAATCACAGGAAATCTATTGCTCAACAGGAGCCTTTGAAAAAAAAAAAAAAAAGGAGGGGGCAGGGAGAAAAGAAGAATACTCATGGAGATTTTTCATTCTGCTTTTGGACTCCAAAATCTGTTTGATCTAAGAAAATCGAATACCTGATGGATATAGAGCCCTCCAATTTCCACTTAAAAACTGCACCTCTTTTCCAGAGCAGTGAAGCATCAAGTCTCATCTCCTCCAGTATGGTGATTTTTGGGTATTAAGAAGTGGTGGTCTGGGGAGGCTGTGTATAAACAAACTACCAAACTCACTGGAGGGCTGGGGGCAGTGGGAAAGAGTCTGCAGGCATTTTCAGCAAGGATTTTTATAATACAAAGCAAGAGTGGGACGTGACTGTCTTAAATCTGCCTTGTCGCGCCAGTCTTTTCTCGCAGCATCCCACATTAGCTCTTGTATTCTTTCTCCTGGCTCTGTGCTCTTTTTCACGTGACATCTTCTGCCTTGGAGATTTGCTTCCTGGACATCTCCTTCGCTCTTTTCCTCTGCTCTGGCCTTGGCTGTCCTGGATGCAGTGACAAGTGTTACCATAAGGCCCCCGGGAAGTGGTGAAGCCGCTGCCTGGAGATGCTGCAGTGGTAACTCACCCTTCTCAACCCTGGTGTCCTCTGCACCCACCAGCAGCTCTTCCTGCATTTTTGGCCTGTTCTCTTTTCTTCAGTTCCTTCTGTCAGACCACAGACAGTTTTGCTGTGTTGCCTTCAAGCTGTATCCGTGGCCCAAGTGTTTTGTAGTTCAGGTGTTGTCCCAAAAGTACTCTGCAGCTGTAGTGGCACATCAAAAGCAGAGTGGTTGTGTTTCTTAATGCCTTGCTAGCCTCAAATTTGGTACTCCTCCTTTTTGGTCAGCCCTGCCAAATGGACTTAAATGTGACGTTTGTGCTGCTCCTTCTGTGTTGTGCTGCTCATAGTAAATGAGCTGAGTAATTTTTACCTGCAGTGAAGAGCTGGGTTCAGTTTGCAGCTCTCTGAGGCTCCTGTCACAGATTTATTTGATGTATTTCACTGATTCGTTTCTGGCTCCTCAGAGATCAGTGGCAGTGTAAAGCAGACTGTTGTGTGCCAGGAGCAGGAATTTAGGGACACGTTATCAAGCAGCTCTGAGCTGGATGTATTTTGTTTTGGTTTCTTTTTTCCAAGCAGTAGTCCAACGTAGTTTTGAATCACATCCCAGGCAGTGAAATACAGGTGCAGCCTAGACTGCTCAAATACATTAATTTGAACATCTTAAGAAGACAAATTCAGGTCATCCTGATGTGAGAACTTTCTACACCAGCTGTTTGGTTTGACACATGGTACCATCTTCCTACCCCTGCTCAGGGCTTTATGAGGCTCGTGTGTAATCTGGATTTAAAGCTGAATCTGCTCAAATTCAAGTGCTCCAGGGAAAATGTGAGTGTGCACTCTAGCAGATAGCAGAATGACTGACTTCTTTTTTGGTTTATTTCCTTTCATCCTTTTCTTCCTTGTTTCCTTTCATTTCCTTTCCTTGTCTGCAAACAAGTTTGAGAGGAGAAATGTTTGTCCTTTTCCAGAAGTCAGAGGAGCTGAACAGCAGCACAGGGAGTGCGTGTGAGGCTCCATCCCTGTCACGAGGGAGCCGGGGCCGGCACAAGAGCCGTGCTTAGGAAGTCCTTCAGGAAGCAGCCCAGCTTTATGCTCACACAAGGGGAACTGGGGGGGGACAAACAACAAAAAAGGGCAAGTCAAAGCCAAAGCATTCAGACTAACGTGCTGCAGCAGTGTGTGTTTGTGAGCTTTCTGAAAGCACTGCCCAGTCCTCGCTTCGGCTTTTACTCACTGTCGGGGTTACGTTTCTCTGGGTGTTTTCCCACCAGTGGCAGTGACAGGAACGGCTGTGCCTCTCCTTTGACCTGGCTATGACCGTGTGTTCTCGGGCCCTTTCCATCCCCAAAAGAGGAAAGCTAGTGAGCAGCAGGATGTAGATTGTAAAAATGAAACTCGGAGCACGTGAACGTGGTGGGCAGGTCTCTTCAGGGGCTGGGAGGGACAGGAGGTGGGTTAAGCTACCCAAGGAGCTCCCTGTGTGTGTCTTGCCTCAGCCTCTCTGGGCAAAGGTGGAAAGGTTAATGGTGCTGAGTTAATTGTTGGACTCAGTGATCTGAGAGATCATTTCCAAGCTAAATGATTTGATGGCAGAGAGGAGTTGCAGTTGTGAGGAACCTGGCTCCAGCTCTCCCAGCGTTGGTGGTGAGGGATTTAGGACACCCAGAC
Organism: Falcunculus frontatus; assembly: GCA_013398115.1. NCBI lineage: Eukaryota > Metazoa > Chordata > Aves > Passeriformes > Falcunculus > Falcunculus frontatus. Next base: position 44,882 of record VZRV01001219.1, on the reverse strand, counting down.
CCTGCTGGACACTTGCTGCTGCCTCTGCAGAAGAGCACATTTGTTCTTTGCCTATTTAGGATGGCGAGAGCACTTAATTTTCACTGCCCCAGTGCAGGGCAAGAAACCTTTGTCAAAAGGAGGGGACAGCGAGTGGTAGGAGTGTCATGTACTGGGGATGAGGACTGAGAATCAGAGCTCTGTGGTCACCAGCACTGGCACCTGTGAATGTGTTTTGTGGGTAAAACAGCAGAACTGTGGGGAGAAAAGCTTTTAGCTCTTCTTGTGTCTGTTTTTTTGGGAATGTGATGGGCTGCAGTTGTGTCCTGTGGTGGGACCGAACCTGTCTGAAGGCTGTAGTTGAGTATTATTTGCAGCTTCTCAGCTTGTCTCTGTGATTCAGTCCATTGCTTTCTAGTTCTTGTATTAAATGTAGTGTGAGTAGTGATTGTGGGGGAGCTGCTGATGTGCTTGAATACATTATTATTACTGGTATTTCCTTCACTGGCAAAGATGAAAGTGAATCCCTCTTCCATGTATTACCTTTAACATACTTCTGTGCGGCTGCACAAACTCAGGTGAACTATTTTAGTAAACGTCTTTCAGCCAAGCTAAAAAACCCCACCATTACTTGCGTTGTCTGATTGTGTCAGAGAAATACAAACCTGACATCCCCTTTGCTGGGTTACAGACTCCTGGCAGGCACTGGAAAAAAATTCCCCATGTCTTTGCAATTCCCTGCACAAGGAATGAATCAGCAGGGCAGGCACGTGGGTGATGGTGCAGGAGTGATTCCATCTGGCTGCTGTGATCTGAACAGGCTCCTTCTCCTCTTTGGGGGCTGAGAGTGCAGAAACAGAGCTTTGGGGGGTATTTGCACTCTTCTTTTTAAATTTCTTTTTCCTTTTTTGAAATCCCTGCTTCAATCATTGCCCCTAAAGCCAAACCTCCATAGCCATTTCCAAATACTTCCTGACATGGTGGAAACTTTCCTTGCACGATGAAGGCAGGATAAGGATAAAGGAGAGGGGAACTGCTCTGTTCTTTGGCTGAGTGCAGAAGAAAGAGAGCTATTTGGATTTGAACCTGGACAAAATGATTGATTTTTCACTTCCGATGATGACTGAAGGATCGGAACTGTGCTTCGTGACGTGCTTGGCGTGAGTGGAGCTGTTGTCATTTATTTAAATGATGAATTCAAAGCTGCCATGCTTTGAAATGGGCCTTTGTGCAAACTAGGTTTGAATTCAGCACTTTATATTAACAATGATCTTTGAAACAGCCACTCAAAAATTCTACTACGTGTTATTAAATAAATCACAGTTTAAATTTTTCCTTAAAGCTGAGGTTTTCTTAGACCACAAATTTAATGAGCTGGAAGGATTTTGCTGCTGGAGCCAGTCCCCGAGATGGGAAGCTGATGCCTGAGCTCTTTCTGTCACTCCAGTTTGTTCCACCAGCCCCACAGGTTGTTTTCCTGCTATGGAGCTCCTGGGCTGTACTTGGAGCGAGGTCAAGGATCTCTGTGAACACTTGGAACAGCTGGCAGCTGATCGGAGCTGCAGCTCTGAGGGTTCTGCTCAGATGCTGCTACACCAGCATCTGGGGTACACCAGTTCCTTGAAGCCCCTGATTTTCTTTTGAAACAGATTTGGATTTCCATATTCTTCCTTCCTTCCAGCTTGTTACTTCACAGTCTCTTCTCTTGAGCACACGAGATACTAAGGAATAATTTGTTTTGGATCAAGACTGAGTATGTGATGAGCTGCTTGTGTCACTGAAAATGAAGGATTTTTACTGGAGTGAGAATTTAACTTTAAAATTACGTCAGCAGAAGTGCAGATGGTTGGGTTTTTTTGGTGGGGGGGGGGGTTTGTTTGGTTTGGTTTTTGGGTTTTTTTTAATCTGTAGCCTAAATACAGTGTTGTTCATTTAGTGACTGGCCTCTCCAAGGGGGTGTGTGGGGAATTACTGTGGGTTCTGAGAGCCAAGTCTGTTCTAGTCCAGTTTCAGATGCAGGTGAGTTGTTTATCCTTACATCCTGCTCTTGCTCTTATCAGACAGCTCAGAAATGCTGCACAGATGGAGGAAATAATAGGGTTTGCTTTAGAAAAATACGAAAGGCTGCTCATGATGTTGCTCTCTTTGCACAGTGTACCATTTTGGCATTCAAGTTATGTGATGCACTTATTTACCTGCTGTGGTTTATTTAGCTGTCTGATTGCATTTGTTGCAAAGAAGGAATGTTTTGTTTTACCTGTCTGTTCCCATCTGGATACCTAAGGACCCTATATCCACCTATTTTCTGAGGTTTGATTAACAGAAGGGACATAGATTATGGTCCCCTGTACTACCATCACTCCAAACCCAACTTCAATATTTATCTGTATATATGTATATACATGTATAGTTTTTTATATATATATATATATGTTTATAAGACAAATACCTTATTTGATTTATACATCTCAGATGGATGGCATGTACTTGCTGCAATGTCTTGTAGGGGAAGCATTTGGAATTAAAATTCCTGTGGGTTGGCTGCTCAGGTCTGCTGCTGGGTTGCAGGATGCTTCATTTTTGTTCCCCATCTTACGGTGCAGGTATTGGAAAACGAGACAATCTTGCAGGTAACTTGCAACATCTGGAAGAACAATCAATAAATGAGTTTGGAAGAGCGTTGGGAATCACTGCCTGATTCACAGCTGCATCCCTGCAGCCACGTTCAGGTGGCAGGTCTGGTTATAATTCTGTCATCAGAGAAGGGCTCCAAGGCAGGGCTGTGTAGGGGTGGGTGCTGCACAGCTTGGAGTGCTTTTCCTCCTGGCCTTCGGGTCATGGAGTAACCAGCCCGTGTCCACTTTCTACTGCACTGCCAGAACATTGTGCTGTTTTTGTCTCTGATGGTATTTTACAGAAATTAGTTCTTTCATGGGGATAATAAATGTTAATCTCCCTTGAACTTCACAACATAGACCAGAGTGCTGCTCCAGTCCAGGACTTGCATCCCTCTGTTGGGGTTTGGCAGCATTCACCCACCCTGTGAAATTCCAGGGAAGGACAGCCCACGTTGTTTTAGTTCTGCTGCTGGGCAGGATGCAGGTGTTGTGTTGTTGGGAGCACAATAACTGAGAGATGATTGCTCTCCTTGTCGTGGCTCTTGTGAATGACACTGATAACATGAGGCATGCCTTGAGATATGATGGGAAGCTGGTGGGCACCAGGAGGCCATTCATTTCCCAAACTGTTGTGAGAGGAGAAGGAGGTCAACACAGATGTGTTCCAAAGAGGTAGCTTGTCATTTGAGTGAACAGAGGAATTGAGGGTACATTTGTTACTGTTTGTTACCTGCCATTGAGAGGTAGCTTCTGTACATCTTTCTTTGTACTCTTTACTCTGTAGCAGGGAGGCTGCCCATTTCCTGGTGATCAGAGAAAAATCTCCAAAATACTACAAGGAGGGAGGAAATGCTAGCAGAGATCTTTCTGAATGGGGAATGTGTCACGTAGATGTTTTATTGTGCTGTGGTTGTAGCTCTAGCAGCTGTTTGTCCATGTTTTCGCTCATGTTTTTGTTGAGGATTCAAAGAAGATTGTGGTGATGCTGTATGTTGTTTTCTGCAAGTGGAGAAAGTTTGGCACCAAGTGGGGAAGCAACGCAAGCCTCATTCAGAAGTGGAGCGTATTCTGTGGGTCTCAGTGCTGTGCTCTTTAATGTAGGTGTGTGATTTGGGTAGAGATGTTCTGAGTGCCACTTAATGTGCATGGTGTGCTGAATTATGGCTTACAAACAGAAGCTGTTCCTTTGTCCCCAAGATCTTGTCTGATAAACGACATGAGGGAAAGCACCTAAGGCTTTTAAAGCTGTTTGGTACTAGAGCATGAAGCTTTCTGGACTAGAGCTACCCCCAAAGGATGTTGTACTTTGGCCCTTTGTGTGAACAGAGAACCAGATCTGGGAATTGTTCATTTGGTCTACTTTTATCACTGGGAATATTTGTCACTCCATCCCACAAATGCTGCTGCTGGCACAAATGAATGGGTGGCCCAGAAGTGGGAATGAGGAAGGGATTTGCTTGCTTTGGTGGAGGCGTCAGTGTCTGCGTTCCTCAGAGTTGAATTCACGCCTCCTTCCCCTCTGCCAGCAGAAGGAATGGTACATTCATGTATTCCACGCTCTTTTCCTGTGTTCAAATGTTCAAATCCCATTTCTCTTGCAGGGCTTCCCTTAGCTATTGAGAACCATGTCTGACAACGGAGAACTGGAAGACAAGCCCCCTGCCCCTCCTGTCCGGATGAGCAGCGCTATCTTCAGTGCAGGGGGCAAAGATCAGTTGGCCACCAACCACAGCTTGAAACCCCTGCCCTCTGTCCCAGAAGAGAGGAAACCCAGGCATAAAATCATCTCCATGTTCTATAGCAATGAAAAAGGTAAGATGCCTCCTTTTTTCCACTTGTATTCCTTTACTCTCCTTGTGAGTTTTGGTGGTGCTTTAGATGTCAGAGTCCAGCCTGTCCAAGTGTAGGGGATTGGAAAACCACCCCCTGTTTGCTGCCCAGTTTAAAGTAATGCATTTCCAAACAACCCTAATCAACGTTTGGCATTCCTGGGGATCGTGTTACTTAAATGTAGATTTCTAGTTTGAACTGGGCACCCAGCTGGTTTGGAAGTTACTTCATGTTGATGATCATTTATGTGGCACCTTGAGGAGAAAAAAAAGCCAGTAGAGAAATAGTGGTGAAGGTGCAGTTGCATGAGGGAAAAGTTGGAGAAGTTACATCTTTTTGTCTGTGGAAATGCACTGTTAGGGTGGATTACTAATGGAGATAAACCTGGGTTGCTGTAAAAAAAGATTATTTCTGAGAAAAAGACTGCTACAATGAATACTAAACTGTATCTGTGTGTTTTTCCTCTTTTCTGTATGGAGAATGCATGTACACAGTGGAGCCCTTCATCCTGGCTCTCCAGAATGTGTGTCCATGCACAACAGAATAGTGCATAGATAGAAATACCTTCTAACATCTGGGATGGTAAAACTGCACAGGGACTTAAGCCTGACCTGAATTTGCTAAGCATTTTATTAATCTACTGGTTAACATTACTTTTAATATGCACCTTGGAGAAGACCCTGCTGCTCTTGATGCCTTTCTAGTTGTACTCTTGGCTCCCCATGCCTCGCTGCTGGTGTGCTGGGCAGGACTGATTCAGTCATGCCGACACAGGTTTGGTTGTTTGAAGAGATTTTGCTCCTCTGGTTGATTATTCTCTTGGCTGAGTGTTTTCCCCAGGGCTGGTTTTTGCTCTAGCTCAGCTGTGTGAGCAGCTCTGCAGCCTTGCCTCTCCCTGGAGATGAAATCCAGAGAGACAGGCTTCCCTCTGTTCCTGAGATCTGGCTTTCCGCTCTCAGCAGTAGGTGTATTTCCCTTTTTGGAGGATGGAGGGATTTGCCCAGTGTAGCTTTTGAAGGCAGAACAGTTATTTCACAAGGTCATTTATTGTGAAATAGCCCGTCTGTGGCTGGGCTACAGCAGTAGCACTGGTGGTCTTTCTACTGACGTGAGTGAGCCCTAAAGAGCAGAATCTGTAAGGAGAACATGAGAAGCTACTACAGGTTGGTGGCAGCACCCTGAGAGAGACTCCAGCCCTCTGAGGGTGCTGAATTTGGGTGCTGAAGGTGGCAGATGTGGGTGCTGGCAGCTCGGTGCGGTGCCCTGTGTCTGGAGGAGGTTCTGCCTTAGCCCTTCAATCCTGCAGAAATGGGCGTTTTACCATTTTGTTGTTGATCCCACAAGGAAATACCCAGATTTTGTGTTGGTGAGTTGTGCAAGGAAATCTCGTGGAAGGATCAAATCTGTCCATCTTCAGGCAAGGAGAACACTTTAAGAACTGGGGTGGCACTTGCCTTTATGCTGTTGCCACTGGTGGTTCTTCAGAGCATTTGAGCCCTTTTATAGACAGGGATGTGATGAAGTAGAACGTAAACCCCACATGAAGGAAGGTTTTCCTTGCTCTGAATTAGTAACAAATGAGTTATGAGTGCAAGTGGGTGCAAGTACAGCTGGAGAGCTTTGTGACATTCCATGACACCTTTTTTCTCCATGGACATTCTCTTTTCATTTTGATGGTGGGTTTGTTCACTGCTAGAATGGGGAGGTGGTTGAAGAATTATCTGAAGTTGTATTGGCTCATCTGAAGTTTCTTTGGAGTCCTTTGACGCTTATTCAGACCACTCTAGATATTGACATGTGCCAAATTTAGGGAAATTAATCTGCATATTTGTTTAGCACATACCTTCTGATACTTAGTGTTGTGAACTAAAAACAGAAAAAAGAATTTCTGCTGAGAAAAGTACATTTTAGAGGAAATGAGTGTCAGTTTGTATTTTCTAGATGTTAAAAAGTAATTCAAGTAATGTCCTCCTGAAAAAAAGCAGGCTTTCTTGCATGGCAAGATATTAGGAAAAACTGGAAATTGAATTACCCAACGTAAAGGAACTATGTGAAAATTGTGGGGTTTTTTAATTTGGAAGAAACTTTTCTATTGGATGAGCTGCAGCAAGGCTAATGTAAATATCCAAAGAAGGGATTTTGGCCCTCAAGTCTGCAAAACTGGCTGTCAAATGTAAGCAGAACAGAAGTGGGCACAGTGTATTTTCTGGCACTCACACAATAGTCAGATGTTAGTTGTTTTGTTCATTAGCATGGCTGGGACGCACCCTCCCCAGAAATGCCCATTTAAATCCCTTTTTTTCTTTAAATTCAGCTGCTGGGAAGCTTTACAGAAATACTAACTTCCTGCTCAGATTTAAAAAAATATGTTGGGACTAGATGCAAAATAATCTATCAACCTGAGGTAGAAGTTTTGTCACAGGAAAAATGTCTCCAGGCAGCACGTAAGTTAACAAATCAGTACAAAAACGTTCAGTTTTCCTTTTCAGAAAATGAAAAAATCCTTGCCATTATCCAGAAATGTTGTTTGGCTTTGTCTGCACATCTCTGTCCATGTGATTTTGCAAGGTCCCTCCTGGCCAGCCTCATCTGCTCCTGGATCCTCCCTTGGGAGGTTCTTGTGCTTTGGGGGACTTGCAGATGAAGAGGTTTAGCAATTACACAGTTTCTGTCCCAAGTCTGAGCTAGTTCTGTGCTGAAATAATCATAAGGGTTTGAAGGGATTATTTAATCACCAGTCATGGAGGGTTTTTTCCCTCTGGTTCCATTGTTTAGGATAAATGAAGTGATAGTCATCTTCTTACTAGAGTACTTTATTGCCATGAATTTTCTTGGCTTGACTTCTGAAGTCAAAGGAACCTCTGTGTGGTTTTGGAAAGCTTTAAAATAGTCCCCTAAAACCAGAAATGTTTGTCTTTGAGCAGAAAGGATTGAAGGAGGTGCTGAGGGCATCACCCAGATCCTGCATGTCACATGCTCAGTGCACATTTTGGTGTGGTTTCAGCTGGGGCTCAGCAACTCCAGGTGCACATCTGGAGTCAGCTGCCTGCTACCTCGAGCTGTTGGGAAACAGCTGTTTCTTGCCTTGTGTATGGAATTTGGCTGGTGGGAAGCGAGGGCAGCCTGAGGATGGGTTTGCCCTGGGAAGTACCGAGGCTGACACCTTGCTGAGTGCCTGTGGCTTCATTTGGGGAGAAGAGTCCAGTTGTATTTGAGGCACCTTCTTGATCAGACAGAGCATTTCTTCAGCTCACCAAAACCTTCCAAAGGACCTGTGTCCCAAGTCCTCTCTTGGGAACAGGGGGACTATGCTGCTGTCTCTGCAGGGCCAAGGGCCAAATTCTGGCTCCCATGACCAGTAATAAAACAGTAACACCCACATCTGCAGGATTGAAGGGCTAAGGCAGAACCTCCTCCAGACACAGGGCACCGCACCGAGCTGCCAGCACCCACATCTGCCACCTTCAGCACCCAAATTCAGCACCCTCAGAGGGCTGGAGTCTCTCAGGGTGCTGCCACCAACCTGTAGTAGCTTCTCATGTTCTCCTTACAGACTTTGCTCTTTAGGGCTCACCCACGTCAGTAGAAAAACCACCACGTGCAGTTTGAAAGGAGCATTGCCCTTCACTGAAGGGATTCCCGTCTGAATGCAGAGCCCGAGCCAGGGGCTGGGAGGCAGCGTGGCCTCGCCGTGGCCTTGTTCTCGGAGCTCGAGGATGTCCTGCCAGCTCGTGACTCACCGGGCTTGCCTCTGGCTGGGGCTGTTTGTTTGAAGTGCTGCTCTGCTGTTCCTGTGGGCAGAGCAATGGGTTTTAGTCTCCTTGCCTTGCCTGCTCATGGGATATGTGTATTTTTGGAAGGAGTGGGTTTATTTAGCCAGCACATGCTCCTGTTCCCTGCATGTCAGGTGCTCCCAAACAGGAGCCTTCCCTGAGGAATACAACTTTACATATATATATATATGTGTGTGTGTGTGTGTTTTCCTCTTTGCTTCTACATAAAAACCTGCAAGAAATAGGGCAGAAATGGTGCTTTCCTTGATTTTCACACCAGCAAGTTTCTCCCGTGCTGTGACCGAGCGCCGTTAATGAAACGTCTGACAGCCCGTTTGCTTTTTGGCTCTGCCCTGTGCAGCCATATTAAAGATATCCTGTTTATAACAGCCGTGTCTTTCCACGGCATTGTTCAGCTGGAGGCAGCCCACATGGCTTTTCGTTCGGGAGTATTGTCCTCGCTCCCTGTCCTTCCCTTCCCGCCAGCGTGAGGGGATTTCAGACGGATTCCTGGCTCTGAGCAGCACCATCTTTGCTTGCCCTGTAGTAACCAAGAGGGTGCTGGTTTACCTGCTTTTTCCCTGCTGAAACAAGAGGACTTTTAAGGTGAATTTAAAAACAAAGCAGAAAAATAAAATAAAAATTAAAAAAAAAAAACCCCAAGCTGCCCCCTGAAAACTCCCAAAACAAACAAAAATCTGAAGCCCCAGGTGTTGGAAAATATCTTATAAATTCAATTGAATCTAGGTTGGATTGTGCACTTGGTCCTTCTAATTATCTGTTCCTGCTTCTGGTACTTATTATGCTTTTTCCCCCTTTTAATTTAAATTAGGTAATTGCTCTGAGGCTATAAACTCTTATCTTCATCACGGGAAGTCCTAGTTTGCATTAATTACCTTGAATTGAAGCAGTGAGGTAACTGAGTTTTAAGTGTCTTTAGGGTGAACTTGAGGTTGAACTGAAGTTGTCTTTTCTGCTGTTCTTAATCTATATTAAAATGTCCTTTTTTGCATTGTAAACATTTAATATGTTTAGATTTCACGTGCTCAACAGAGCACGCTGGTGCTCTTAATCTCTTCTTTTCTTGCTGCCATGGTATAAATTATTTGAACTGAACAAGGTGTTGGTTCTTGGAATCACAGAATCCCAGCTTGATTGGGGGTGGAAGGGACCTTAAAGCCCACCCCTGCCATGGGACACCTTCCACTAGCCCAGGGTGCTCCAAGCTCCGTTCATCCTGGCCTTGGACACTTCCAGGGATCCAGGGGCAGCCACAGCTCCTCTGGGCACCCCGTGCCAGGGCCTCCCCACCCTCACAGGGAAGAATTTCTTTCTAACATTGAGATCTTTGAATGTCTTTTTCAGGAAGCAAGAAGAAGGAAAAGGAAAGGCCAGAAATCTCCCCACCATCAGATTTTGAACATACCATCCATGTTGGCTTCGATGCTGTTACTGGAGAGTTCACTGTGAGTATTCCTGCCTTGGAGCAGCTCAGGAAACATCATGTTTCAGTGCTGCAGTGAAGCCAGGGCAGAGCTTTAGAATAAAGCACGAGTTAGTGTTTGTTTCTCCCAAAGAACTGTTTTTTCTGTGTGTTTGTACAGCACACTGTGACCTGTTGGTGTTTCTGCAGTGCCAGTGTCACATCTGATGCTTTGTGTCACCTGGGAGAGCCCTCCCTGACAAACCCTCTTCAGTTTGCTGTCTTTAGTGGGTAACACTGGATCTGTTGAACGTTTTTGTGTTCCCACTCCTCACATCTGGCCCAGCACACCTGGAAGAGTTGTGTCGGCTCTGTGATCTGTGTTTTCACCTTTGGCTCCCCGTCCTACTTGCTTGTGTGCTTAAGGCTGTGCATATTATGCTGTTATAGAGGGAAAAGATTTGGTTTGCTTTTTTAAAAACTTTTAAAATACTTTTAAAATCCCCTGTTTTTTCAGGGAATGCCAGAACAATGGGCTCGGTTGCTTCAGACCTCAAATATCACCAAGCTAGAACAGAAGAAAAACCCCCAGGCGGTACTAGATGTGCTGAAATTCTATGACTCCAAAGACACAGCAAAACAGAAATATCTGAGTTTTTCTGCTCCAGGTGAGAGCCAAGTGTGCAGGACACTGGAGTTGGGTATCTGGAGCACAGTCTTCCTCTCTTGTCAGAGCAGTAAATCAGATTCAAGTGCTAAAATCAAGGTGCATTTCAATGAGGCACGAATATACAAAGATGGATTTAAAACTGACTGGAAGCTGGTGTTGTCCAGTTAATTTCCTGTTTTAAGTGGAGAGGGGAAGAAAGGGAACTGGATCATTCAGAATAGCAGCCAAGATGAACTTGAATGGGCTGTGTTTATCAAGCTGGGGCTCTGAGACTGGGATGAACTGGTTTTGTGCTGGAGACCTTGTTCCTCACAGCTGTCTCTGAACTTGATGTCACCAGCTGGTGACATCAGCCATGCAGAATAATTTGTGACTCCTACATGGGGGCCTGTGTTGGGGGGCTGAGAGAAGGACTGTCCCACAAACAGGTGCAGTTTTTACCTGCTTTTTTTCCAAATTCTTTCTGAAAGTAGCTTAGTAATGAGGCTCTGTAATATTCTTACCCTGTAGTCTACAAAGTTCACTTTTTATTGTTTTTTTTTCTGATGATTTTATGTATTCTGCTATTGGTCCTGTTTAGAAAAAGACGGTTTCCCTTCAGGAACGCCAACGGTGAGTGTGTTTGCTATTATTTGGATATTCTGTGGTGCATGCATACAAGTTCAGGTCTTCTGTACTTGGTATATCCTGAACCTTGAAGTATTAAACTGTATAAAGATTAGAAGTATAAAAATTAGGAACTTTTTGTGGAATAAAAACATAAATTTGGGTGGTTAATGGCAGATTTCACTGGAGCAACACTATTTGAGTCTCATAATAAAATGTAATAATTAAGGTTAGGCTGAATGGTTTAAGTTATTTTCTTTTGACATCAGTAAGAATTCTTTTATCTTAATGTGAAGAAAGAACATGAAGTCTTTAATACTGTGGGAGAGACAATTTGCTTACCTGTCTTTTTTAAACTTTGGTAAAAATGCAGACCAATGCCAAAGGTTCAGAACCATCAACAGCTGTGGCAGATGATGATGAGGATGATGAAGAGGCTCCTCCTCCTGTGATTGCTCCACGACCAGATCACACAAAATCGGTGAGCAGCTGTAAAAACGGACAGACCTACATTTCCCAGCATTGCAGAACTTCTGCTTTTTAGGGAGGTGTTTTATTGGGGCAATAAGCTGCTGTAAGTTTTTAGGGAAGACTTCTGTGTTTTGAATTTCGTAAGAAAATACCTAATTTCTGAATATCAGTTGGATTAGAAATCCTGTGGTTAATAGAATCATAGGATCTTTTAGGTTGGAAAAGACCTCTCAGATCATTGAAATTTGTCGATTTCTTTGTCAGCTTATGTTGAAGACATCCAGTTATGCTTATTCTTCAACCCAGCATGTGAGCAGGAGGCTTTTTATTCCTAAATAAAACCTGTAAGCAGTTTGTGTAACTTTGCCCAGCACAGTGATGCAGGTGTAATGTATTTGCTTTCCTATATTTGGTTGGATTGCAGTGTGGTAGCCTCTCCAGGCACGTTGCCCAAACCCCAACCAATGCAAATTTTAGATTTCAAAGCTTATTTCACTCACAAAGTTACCAGCACTACAGGAACAGTGAAATGCTTGAGAAGTTGTTCATTGAGTTTTAGGGTAGCCCTGATCTACACACCTTGGTAATGGTGTCCCAGGGGATCCCAATTACTCCAGCTCCTTCTTCTGGCTCTGGGAGCTGTACATTTTGCCTCTCTGTTGCCCACTTCTTCCAGGAGTGAATTATGTTTATTTGTCTAGGGATATTGCTTTATAATTCCTCACTCTTGGGATTTGGACATATAAAAGGTGAGAGGTCCACAGCTGGATATTTCTAGAGTAGCTTTGTATGTCTGTGAACAGCTCAGGAAGAAATTAAATAAAGCTCCAAGAAATTAAATCCCTTAAAAAAACCTTAAATTGGGGACAACTGGGAAATAATTTAGAATCACATCCTTCTTTTCATGGCAATCACAAATCCTTTTCCTTTAGATCTTAGTAGAAGTTGATCTCACTATTAAATAGTGGTTTCTGCTCTGTTAACTAGTATGGGTTATAAAGGAAAAGCAGATAAAAACCTGAGAAACCCACTGTGGAATGTGCTGGCATCCAGTCTGTTCAGGAGGTGCCTGGGTCTCTTTCAGAGGTCAGTAATGTTGCCAGCATCTTGATTTATGGAACTTTAATGCGTCTCAGGTCGGATTTCTGCCTCATACCTGTTATAAAACAATGCTTGGGATCTTTGCAGAGCTGTGATGGGTTTCAGCTGAAGGTGAGTGGTGGCAGAGCAGGTGCTCAGGTCTCTGGTCTCCCTTCCAGATTTACACCCGCTCTGTCATTGACCCCATCCCTGCCCCAGCTGGTGACACCTGTGCCGACAGCGCCTCGAAAGCCGGGGATAAGCAGAAAAAGAAAACCAAGATGTCAGATGAAGACATCATGGAAAAACTACGTAGGTGCCTTCATTTCAGATGAACTAAGGCTTTAGGGCCGGGGGAGGAATATTCCAGGTTTGCCCTCACCCTTGCTCTGTGTGCAGTGCTTGGGTAGCTTTGTGTCCAGCAGCAGCTGAGAGCGCTGCGTTGGCTCGGGTGGTTTGTGATGCTCGGAGCCCTACTGGGTGGAAAACAGTGATAGAACACGTTTGGGTTTGTATCATATGTGCACATCACAGTACCACAGCTGAACTTCAATCAAACCATAGCAACACAAAATAGTTTCTGCTGTTGCTTGTTCCATAACCATCCTGATGATGGTTTTTCACCCTGTTACTGTTCCCGTGCAGCTGTGGCTGTTGGTGCAGCAGCTTTGCTACTTGAGCTGACCCACTCTTGGGTGTATCTTGGCCAGGCCAGCCCTGCTACTGGGGAACAGTGGGATTGGATTGACTTTTTGATTGTTTTTTTTTTATTTTCAGGCACTATTGTAAGCATAGGCGATCCCAAGAAAAAATACACCAGATATGAAAAAATCGGGCAGGGGTAAGTATTGACTCCAACTTTTATTCCCAGTGGGTCAGTGTTAGCAACAGGGTGCTGTTCTCTGTCTCACACCACTTGCTGTGCAGGCAGAGGTGTTGGCTGCCTTCAGCAGTGATAAATCACTGAATCCCACCCTAGTTAGGGTGGGAAGGGACCTTAAAGCTCATCCTTTAAAGTTCTACCCCCTGCCATGGGCAGGGACACCTTCCACTATCCCAGGTTGCTCCCAACCCCATCCAACTTCCAGGGATGGGGCAGCCATGACCTCTCTGGGCAGCAAACAGTAAAGTAAATAAGCAGTGAAGGCATCACACAGTGGTGGAAATTTTGAATTGAAAACAGAAACAGTTTTGTGTTTGTGACTTGGCTGTTCACATGTCTGTTGTTACTCAGGGAGATGCAACTTGCTGTAACATTTTTCTTTCTCTTCACAGGGCTTCAGGTACAGTTTTCACAGCTATTGATGTGGCAACAGGGCAGGAGGTAAGATTCCTGTGTTCATTTTTTGTTTAAATGTTCTTCTGTAGGTGGCCAGAATGATTTGACTAATTTCCTTCAGTGGCTCCCATTGCTGCTATCACCTCTCAGATCTGTTTGTCGCAGTCAGTTGTAACAGTGTGTGCCTTGTTCTACAGTAATCAGATGATGAAAGCTAAAAATAGAGATTTGTCTTTCCAGTGTAAAGCAGAGGGAGTGAGGTGTTCCAGAAGTGAGTTTGGAAAATGGTTTATCCTTCAAGAATTGCAGGCATTGGTGTCTTGTGTTTTCAGAAATAAAATTTTGTTTAGTCTTTGCACGCTTGGCTGTGTCTGTCTCCAGGGAAGCAGCTTGTCTCATGTGATGCCCTGTTGTAGTCAGAATGTCTTCTCTGTATCCTGCTCTTTGCTTTTATCCCTTGGTTTCTCCAGTGAAATTGGTGGCATCAGGAATACTCTGCATGTTTGTCATCCAGTGGCCATATCGTGGGAGACAACCCAGAGGGCTTCTGGGACTTGAATTTTAAGAATTGTCTCTATTTAACTTCAGATTTCCTTAATTTTCTTTTAATGCTTTTATTTCTTTCCTAAATTTTCCTTTAAATATCCACAAGTAGGCATTCCTTAGGTCACTGATAAGTTAATGCCCTTTCAGCAGTGACCACATTCAGCAGTCCTGCAGTGGAGCACCCCATCTTGATAAAACATGAGCCTTGCCACCATCATCTCAGTGTGTCTCTCTTAGTTTGCTCTCGACACACTGCAGTATTTCACGTCCTCTTACTGACTGCAAAGTGAATTTTGGGGTCCAGGGCCTTTCTTTGACCTCCTCTGCACTTTGCCAGGCAGTTGATGGCTTGCAGCCTTCATGCAGTGCTCGTGTTTCCTTAATGCCTGGGGATAGAGTCGGGTCTGTTCATCAGTAAGAGGAACACTCCTCTTAGAGCTACACACTGACAGGACACAGGGAACAGACCAAAACTGCCATAAGGGAAATTCAAGTTAGGTATTAGAAGTGTTTTCCCTCCCAGGCAGGATGATCAGGCATGACACAGGAGCTCAAGAGGGGTTGTGGAATATCTGCTCATTGAGGTCTCCATTCCAAACTCCCACAAGACCCTCAGCAACCTGCTCCACCTCCAGTCGTAGTTATTTCGTCACTCTGTGCCACAGAGCAACAAGAATTTCTTCCTTTAATGTCCCTGGCAATACAATAACAATCATTTCTGCAGGATTATGTTGGTTCTTATGTTTGGTTTTGGAGTCGGGGGCAGGTTGTCTTGCAGAACTCCAAACTGCCTCCTCAGAGTGTTGGAGTTAACAGAGCTGGGACGATTCTTCTCTATTGTAAACTCTGTAGTATTTGTCCTTGTTAACTTCTTTCCTGGATAAGGTGGGCCTTTATCTTCCCTTTTCTCTCTGGGGTAGTTCACTGAGTTAATAGCTTTGAGAGGAATTCCTCCTGTCTCCCAGCATTTCTTATACCCGAACACCAATTCAGTGAGAATAGAGAACAACAAATGGCCTCACCTTGCATTGGAAGGCTCAGATTTTCTCTCTGAGTTGCTACAGGATTCTCTTCTGCTTCAGGCCTGTTGATGTGGAATTGGGTGAATATCTTTTTATGTCCT
The DNA here is from genome assembly GCA_013398115.1 of Falcunculus frontatus. Lineage (NCBI taxonomy): Eukaryota > Metazoa > Chordata > Aves > Passeriformes > Falcunculus > Falcunculus frontatus. The sequence goes on along the minus strand of VZRV01001219.1, from coordinate 29,484 downwards.
GAATATTCCCTTTGCTGTCTGTTCTGGCCTCTCTTATGGTTTGTGGATCCTTTCAGCTTCAGGAGGATGATGTTGGCCATGGGTGCAACTTGTGTGCTGATCAAGCTGCATTCTTTTAGGTGGTATGCTGATAAATAAACAACTTGCCAGCCACAAACTGTTCTAAACTCCTTTAATCCTGTTACAGGATTCCTTCTGCCTTTTCACTGTACTAAGAGTGACTGAAAGGTTTGGGTACTGAGGTTTGAGATTGCTGTTTTATTTTGCCCTATTCAGGTGGCTATTAAACAGATCAATTTGCAGAAACAGCCCAAGAAGGAGCTGATAATTAATGAGATCTTGGTAATGAAGGAGCTAAAGAACCCCAACATAGTCAACTTCCTGGACAGGTAATTGCAGCCAGCTGGCTGATTCCTCATCCCAGGGGTTACAGGAGCTTATCCCTTACACAGACCTGCTCTTCCTCTACCTAAGGGTCTTGGAAGCAAAGGAGGCTGTCTGTAGGCTGTCACCCTGATGGCACAGGGACATGCTTTTGGTTTTTTCTTTGTAGTTACCTCGTAGGGGATGAATTGTTTGTGGTGATGGAGTATCTGGCTGGAGGCTCTCTAACAGATGTGGTCACAGAGACGTGTATGGATGAAGCACAGATCGCTGCTGTCTGCAGAGAGGTGAGTGTGGAGCTGCTGGGTTCAGGAATGAAGGTGCTCTCTATTCCCCTCATTTTTATTTGAGGTTAGCACCAATTGCCACAATTACTGCTGAAGCCATTGAGTAAAGAATGAATGGTACCATGAGCAGAAATCAATATTAAAATTGCAGAAAATAACAAAGGTTAACTCAGAAAGCTGGGGCTTTGTAATTGTAACACAAAAGAGCTACAGTGGTGTTTGAGGTGGGTGTTTGGGAATGTTTGGTGATGGAGCAAATAAAGTCTGTGGGTTTGGTACCTGGGGTGCCTTGTCCTGCTGACACTGTTAACAGAAAGATATTAATAACGTGGACTATTATTAACAGAATAATATGAATAAAGTTCAGGAAGGAGCAATAGAGAAGTTAAGCAGCTGGAAGGAATGGCTTTTTTAACTTGGACTAACAAAGAACATTCAGAGGCACTAAAAAATTTTTTAAAATCTGCATATTCATGAATGGGTAATGTAGAAAGGAGGAAACAAAAAAAGAAAAATAACTTCTGAAAGCTTTGAAGTGTTTTCCAGAAGGAAGAAGGGAGAACTATGTTTGCTCACAGTGTGAGAAAGTGGATCTGCTGAAACAGGAGTACATTAAGAAACATATACTAAAATAACGATGAACTGAATGCAGACTATCCCTTTCCCACTTTAGTCATTCCCACAGTGTGTGACATCTGTAGTTCTGTGCCAGTTAAGCTTTCTTTATGGATTTCTCAGGAAAATAATGCTCCAGAAGGTTGTAGTTGGAATAACTTCGAGGTTGCAGTTAGATTTCAAATGAAAGTGTTGAAAGCAGCTGATACCACAGCTTATCAGTGGTTTCTGCCCTGAGCAAGTGCCAATATCCAGCTCAGGCTTGATTTTATCATGGCAGAAGGAGAATTGTGTTATCTGCTGTGCAGGAGAAACGGAGGCTTTTCAAAAGCCCATCAGACTCCATCAGCATGACGAGTGTGTTTGTGACTCACCCCAAGGGAGGGGAGGGAAAGCAAACTTGCACAGTAACGTGTATGGACAGGGAATGGTTTCCAGAGAAACCAGAGCTGGAAGCAGAGAACCAAAAGAGTAACTATTTACTGTGACTGTCATGGACTTTTCTGAGGAAGAAATCAAATACTGAGCTATTGTATTTCATCAAAACTCTGCTGCCCAGTGTTTTAGATACATTTAATTTTGCAAATCAGTGTTGCTTTGCTAAAGCAAACCAAGATAAAAAAAGCTCAGTGGGGACATCTGTGCCAAGCTGCAGATGGCAAATGTTCTGCTTAGATGGAAAGAGAAAAATCTGGCTTTTTTTCTTTTGCCTTTTATTCTCGAATAACAAAAGTAAATTTCATTATAGTTTTGGGCAGAAACTTAGTGTGAAAGGTTTTCATCTGAAAACAATGCAAACCAGTATTAGTGCCTTTCAGAATGAAGATGTTTTTACAGCCTTCACTGTAGAAGTTGTGTGGATGGTGGGCATGAAGCCTCAGCAATTCCTCTTGATGAGACCTCAGCCTAAAAAGCTCTCACTTAATCCTTTATGGTTCCACTGTAGAGTCTGTGGGATGTACCAAAATTAACATCAGGGATTTCTGAGAGCATCTTGGGTGATGAGGAGTTTAAAGGATGCATTTGTTAAGATGGGAAACTCAGTGGTGAAATGATTTTTGATGTCCTGAAATCCAGAGTGGATTTTTTTAGCCCAAGAGCTTCCTCTGCTGGTTATCTTCAATAATACCTTTCTATTCTTGCATTCGGAGCTGGCTGAGGGTGTGAACATGGCTTTGAATTTGTGTTCACATACAGCAGTTGTGTTTCTGGATTGCTGAATGTTGGTTTTCTCTCCTACCCAGTGCTTGCAAGCGCTTGAGTTCCTCCACGCCAACCAGGTCATCCACAGGGACATAAAGAGTGACAACGTGCTGTTAGGAATGGATGGATCAGTTAAACTAAGTGAGTAGCAGACAGTTGTTTCATGTTCCTTCCCTTTTCCAGGAATCTCTGGCTCGGAGTGTGTAAATCAGTAGAAGGAGAATTGGCAGGGAAATCTGAGGTGGATTTTTATCGATTACGAGTAATAGAAATGCATTCTGTTATAAAATATGTGTCAGACAGCAGGTACTGATACTCTGAGGGCCCCCACACTGGGGCTGTGAATGTGTTGTCCCAGAAGGATGGTGAAGCAAACCTGTGGCCCCATGAATACGTTGGTAAATAGGAAGTAATTGGCCCAGACAGTGAAGCAAAATGGGAATGATTGCAAGAGCAAAGTTGCAGCAAACTGCAGTGGCTTTGTTAGGATGCCATGACTTGATATTAATGCTTTGCCCCATTCATTAAAAGGCCACTAACAAGAAAATTGGCCATTATTGGTCATTTATTGCAGTCTAGTCTTACCTTGTATCTTTCCTTGGACTGGAAGTGTAACACCTTTATTAATATAATCATGACAGAACAAATTACTTCCTTTTTCAGGTAATTGTTATGCATGCATGGGCTCGTAGAGTAAATCCTTTTCTGGTATGTGCAAATAAAAATGATGTGAAAGCACTGGTAGCTGTCAGGACTGTTGAGAGCGAGGTGTATTATCTGCCTTTCTGCCACGTAGGAATGCACAAAACATATAACAATCAAAGAGTTAAGGCAAAAAGGTGTGAAGTAAAAAGTGGTTTTAGGAGGAATTTGAAGTGCCATGAAAATGTCTTAGCAATATTCCTTATTCTAGATGGTTTGCAGTCTCATTTTATTTATGAGATGGAGTGTGAAGAAAGATTACAAGCAACTTAATTTGCGTATCAGCATTGTTGGATGCTTGCTTGCAGAGGGAATTTTTTTTTAAGGATATGATGTGTCCGTGCACAAACTGTGGATTCAGAGGCTGAAGAGAAGTGGACAGTTAGAGCAGAGGATGTGGCTGAGAAGAGTTAGCTGGAGAAGGATCAAAACTGCAAAAGAGGTGTCAAAGCAAAGTGGCCAAAGGGCAGAGTTAGCAGCTGAGTCAAAATCATCACCCCAGCAGATCGGAGGAGGATGAGGAGGAAGGAGACACAGAAGACAGGAGTCAGCTGCAAAAATGCTCTGTATGAAGGGGAGGTGGAGTAATCAGTGCTGAACGAGCTCTTCTGGGGCTGTGTGATTGCATTGCTTTAGCAAAAGTTTAGGGTGGGAGTAGCTGCACCTTCCTTTTGAACTCTTCCCCTTCTCTGAGGGAGTCTGGTGACAGGACAGGTGTCACCACTGCAGCTACACATGCTTCTGGTGGGTGAAACTGGATTCCTGCCTTCTTCCTCTGTGCTGGTGGCTGGTGCAGGAGGCATGGCTGGGAGGTCAGGAGAACACACTGCAGCTGCTTCCCTGGGCTGGTCGTGGAAATGGGCCGTGCTGGGAGGTGACTGTGACACCTTGATAAGGCCAAAGAGTGCAGGAGGAACTCAGTGACTCCTATAGGTTTGAATTTTGTTTGGTTTTGGTTTTTTTTTTTTAAGGCAGCACTTTGACTGTCAGGGTGGGGTAGTTCTTTGTTAAATGGTCTTGGTACAACTTGGCACTTCCATGACTTGGCTCTTTCCTTAGCACTGCTTGGCATAACACTTCCAAAATTACCTTGGAATTTAAATTTCTCTCTCTCTTCTCTCCCTCTCTCTCTCTCTCTTTCTCTAACTTAGTGTCAATGATAAAGTAATATCTGTCTGCTGCCTTAACTGTGTTCTTATTGATGCTTTACATGCCTGGGAAGTGGGAGTGCTGCAGCTGGATAAAGTAACATGATGGGACATGCATTGCTGCTGCACCTGAAGGCTATAGGAATAGGTGACTTTTCTCGTTTTCTTGAGTGTGGTTGTTCTCTTTGGTAGTTACCTTGTGGAAAGGTTTGTTTGTCCAGGTTCCTGCTGCTGAGTGGGGTAGCACTGCACTTCCCTGGAGCCTTGTTTCCATGTCTGTCGGCTGTAGTACCTGTATAGATGGCCAAAGTGCTGTGAAATGTTGACCTCAGTAGCTGCCCAAGTACAATCTGTTTAGCAGGGCAGAAGCCATGGATTGTGGATGTGTTTCTTGTAGTTCAGCCTGGATAACACACCACGTGCAGAACACTCTCTGCCTGTGTTCTGCCTGATTGCTTATTTTGGCTGTTACCATTCTTGGTACTCTTGAAGGAAGGACTGGGCAAAACATCATTCTTCTACAGGGTAATTCTTGTTTCCAGAGGACAAAAGCCTTGTCTTCACTCCACGGAATTCTGCCCTGCTTAAGCACCTTCAGGTTTTGTATCTTCATTGCACGTTGGCTTTTTTAACACGGAGAAAGTAGTGGGGGAGGAAAGAAGAAACTGCCCCCAAGCCCCTCTCAATGAAATGTATGTGTAGCAATAGAGAAGTCTTCTAGGAAAGCCACTTCTTGGGGTGCACCAGTTTAACCTCTTAAACTTGTTTTGTCTGGCAGCCGACTTCGGGTTCTGTGCCCAGATCACCCCCGAGCAGAGCAAGCGCAGCACCATGGTGGGAACCCCGTACTGGATGGCTCCCGAGGTGGTCACACGGAAAGCCTACGGCCCCAAAGTGGACATCTGGTCCCTGGGCATCATGGCTATCGAGATGGTGGAAGGAGAACCCCCGTACCTCAACGAGAACCCCTTGAGGGTAAGAAGCTCCTGGCGTTGCTGGAACTGGGTGTTCACCACTGTCAGTAATTGTTCCTTGATTGTATCTGCATTAAAAAGAAAATGAAATGAAAAAGTCAACAAGATACAGCAGTACAAGAAAATTCCTCCAGAGGAAGAAAGCTGTCTTGAATTTGCAGTCAGCCTTACCCTGACTCCTCATCCCTGGAAGTGTCCAAGGTCAGGTTGGACAGGACTTGGAATAACCTGGGATAGTGGAAGGTGTCCCTGCCCATGGCAGGGGGTGGAACAAGATGGGCTTTAAGGTCCCTTTCAACCTAAAGCAGTCTGTGATTCCGTGATGGTACTTAGAAGATTTGCCTGCCTGTAACTGAAACACTGGACTTTGACCCCAGGCCTCTGTGACAGTTTAGGGAAAGTAAATCCGTGATCTTATGGAAAGTGCTGCTGTGTCACAACCTGATATTTTCTTTGCTAGGGTCAGTATCTGTTGCCAAAAGATCTTGAATATTATTTTATATAATATTATAATATTGTAGTCATGACTGCCTGTACTTCTGGCATTTTTACAGTTCTGTTCTCTGAAGTTGAGGAGAAGTAGGCTGCAGATCCCTCTCATCTGAGGGCTTGCCAGCAGGCAGGTCAGTTTAAAGCTTGGTTTTGGCTATACCTTTTTCTTCATTTTACAGGCTTTATATTTGATAGCAACTAATGGCACACCAGAACTCCAGAATCCCGAGAAACTGTCCCCGATATTCCGGGATTTCTTGAACCGATGTTTGGAGATGGATGTGGAGAAAAGAGGATCAGCCAAAGAATTGCTACAGGTGAGATTCAGCTGCTTCTCACAGCATGAGGTCCGGAAGGCAGAGTCAGGTCAGCCACACCATAGACTGGCACCCTTTCTTTTTTTTGTGTTTTCTCCTGGGAACTGTAGTGGGATCAGTTGGTAGGAAAGATCTATAATACACTCCAGAATTGTTCCATTATAATCTGTGCCTTCACTCTGCCACTGCCAAAGTTTAGGAACTCCCTTCAGGAGGTGGCCATTGATAGCATTTGCATGGCTTTCCGTACTTCCACTTGCAAATGTCCCCCTCAGAACTCTAGATAAAATAATCTGCTGGTCTGACATCAGTGTTCAAGCCTTGAAAAGAAAAGTTTCCCTTCTCCCCAGGGTTCTGCCCTACGAACTGAGCAGCTGGAGCAGTGTCCTTGCCATCGTGCCACCATTTCTCCTTTTAGTTTTGATTTTTAAATACTTTCTGGGCACTGGAAAAAAAGCTGGTTTGTTGAGTGAGATCTGCTTGTAGGCAGCATTGTGTGAAGGAGTGAGAGCATCACTGATGCCGTTCCTGGGAAGAGCAGGAGTAGCTCTGAGGCAGATGGTGCAGAGGCTTTCCCAGTAAAGCCAGCTGCTGCTTCTTATCTTTCTCTAAATATTTCTTCTTTGGATCTTTGTTTTGCTCATCGCAAATGCAGCTTCAGTACTCACCTTTTCCAAAAAAAAGTGAGAGATTCCAGGAGAAACTCCATTGGGCAAGGCAGTGTGATCCCAGCCAGCTTGGGATCATTTTGTCCTTGTAACCTTGAGGAGAAACACACGAAACAAGTCAGCAGTTAAAATGCAGAGTCATTCCTGCTTAGCTCTGTGGAAACATGAATCCTGCTGGAAATCAAACCTTTAAAAAAGTGTCTTTCACTGATTCCTCGTGTTTGTGTCTTCCTGGCAGCATCCCTTCTTGAAACTGGCCAAACCTCTGTCCAGCTTGACGCCACTGATCCTGGCAGCCAAAGAAGCAATGAAGAGTAACCGCTAACATCTTGCCACAGCCTTCTTCCTTTTTTGTTTGTTTGTATTTTACAAATCTTTATAATATATGAAATTGTTACACTTCGGGGGGGGAGGGAAGGGGTTTTTGTGGGGGTGGGAAACGTCTGCAAAAGGGAAGAAACTCTCATCCAGAAGACATGCAAAATATGTTGTGGCAACTCTAGAGATCCCTGTCTGGGGTCCAGAAGGAATTGAGGGCTGAATTACTGGCCTTTGTGGGGTTTTTTTATTCTGATTTTTGTTTCCCAGACAGCCCAGAAATGCCACTTGCTGTGCCCGGGGCTTTAAGGGGTTTTAACGACTTCGCTGTAACAGCTCCCGTTGTACCCTCTGGGTACTTTCAATACTTGAATGACAGATTCAAGCTTTCAGAGAGCAGTACTAATTTTACCTGCTGATCTCTTTGACTCTCCTCTTCCTCCCCTCTACCTGCAATCCCCGTGGGAAGCTCCCAGTGACCAGATTCACAGCAGGTGTGGCGAATGTGAAGGTACATCTTGCCCCTCGTTTCTTTTTCAGGTCAGCTGTCGCTGTGTACTGTAGAATCAACAGCTCGGTTACTTAAGGAATCATAATGTATGGAGACGGTTTTCACTTTTTAAAATGAATAAGGAGAGAGAGAGAGAGGGGGAAGAGAAGTATTCAGCTGTTTCTCATGCCTGTGCTCTGTGGACATTTTTTTAAATCAAAAACGTGGCCTCTTTTTAGAACCGTAATGATCGGTCAAGTCTTTGGATGTGGGTTGTGGATGTGTAGGTTGGGGTCAGATACTTTATTTATGATCAAATGATCAGTTCTAGTCAGGGCAAGAAAAAATTCCAGCTGTCTTCCTGTCTGCTCTTTTTTTCCCTGTTAGACTTGCTGGCCAGAAGCTTGAGGGATAACGTGCTTGGTGCAGTGGGTGGTTCATAAACATGTATCTGTGCTCTGACCTGGGCTTTGGAAGTTGTGCTGGTGCCTTTGACTTTTTTTATTTTACATTTCCCTTCTTTGTATCAAATACATTTTTGTATATGTTGTAATTCCCTCCCCCCCTCTTTCCCCCTGCCAAGCAAATAATGCATCAACCTATGGAGTTGTCAGAGTTTAAAGTATTAGAGCTATTTTTTTCCAGTTTTGTATGTGCTCCATTTGTACTAATGAAACCAGAAGAACAAATAAGCAGATCTGAGGACACTGACGATACAGGATTTTGGAAACACGATCTGAACAGAAGATGATGAACACCTGGAGATGCCAGAGTTGTGAGATGAAGCAGTGGCTGTCAGACCGTCGTGGGGCCTGTTGGACTGGCTGGTGTCACACTGAGCCTTGTCACCAAGGATGTTTTACCAGCCAGGAGGGCTGCAGGCAACAAAAAGTGCCTCCTTCTGAAGGACAGCGACAGCCTGAGTGGTTGAGTTCTTGGGGTGTTGCCAGGGGTGAGTTTAGCAGAGCCTGTGCCCCTTCTGGTGCTACAGTCTGTGCATTTCATCCTCCCCGAGTGTTTAGGGAAGAGCCAAGTAGTACCAATGTGCCAAATGAGTCTGTGAAAGAACAACCATGACTTCAGTGGGATTGTGTTGCATTCCCAGCGGGGCAGAGCCTGGGACAGACAGAGCTGTGGTTGGCTGTGGACAGAGGACCCTGAAGAACAATTTTTGCACACTTTCCCAAACATTGCTGGCAGGGGATAGAAGTAATTTTCAGAGAATTTCAGGATCTATATAGAGAGAGAATGACATTTTGGGGACTGGTAGCCAGGGTATGACAAAACAAACTTCCAGGTGAGAGTGGCCAGGCAGGACAGCAGAAGCAGTTTGGGGGATGGTGGAGGGGAGCAGGGCTGGGGTCTCACAGCTCCTGGGGATCGTGTGGGGCCAGCAGGGTGCCTTGTTGGGCAGGTTCAGCTTGTGTTCTGCTGCTGTGTGGTAGTTAAAATCTCTGTTGGGTGAATTATCTTAACTGCTCCTCACAGGGATAAATCTCTCTAGCTGTAAATGTAAGAACAGTTATGGCTTTAAATTTTAAATTCAAGGAAGTGTCTCATTCCAGGTAAGGAAATCCAAGTGCATTTCCCTGGAAAAAAGTTTATTATGAGCCATGGACACTGTAAACAGCCTGGTTTGAGTGTGTCCTGGCTCCCTGGTCAAATGGAGCAGTGAGGAGGCTCGGCTGAGGAAAAAACCTGTTGTACCAGTGGTTCCCTCTTTGTCCATTGCTGGCAATGGACTTGGTGAAACTCCTTGTGCCAGAGTTAAACTGGGAGCTTTTCTTTCTTTCATCTTTTTGTTTTGTTGGGGTTTTTTTTTTTAATGGCACAATCTAGATAAATTTAGCTTTTTTTTAAATAGAAAACAAGAAATCATAAGTAATTTTAACTTATTAGTTCACTTTTATTGGTGTATGAGAAACGGTTTAAAACATATGTTGCAAAATTTGTCCCATTTAGTCTGCTTAGGAGACGATTTCCGAAGATTCAGCCATCCTAATGCACAAAACTTGGCCCAATCCCGAAATTCCCAAATTGTGTGTGTGACCTGGGTGTTCAGCTCTGTGGCTGGGAAGTGCCAGCATCTCCCTGACCCCATGTAGCTGTTCTGTGGTGAGGTTTTCATGGGGATCAGGGCTGGGGCTGGCAGGAGAGGAGAGCCAGGAGAAGGTTTTTGTGCTGTGCTTTTGTGTCTGGAGGGTCGGGCATCGCTTTGCTGAGGGTTTCTGCAAGGTGAGAAGCTCCAAGCTGTGGGTGTTCCCAGGTGGGAGTCCTTGGGTGGGTGCAGGGCTGTCAGCTCTGCTGTGTCACTGGGGCAGGTGGGGACCAGCCAGAGCTGGAGGAAATGATGGGAAGGGACGAGCTGCATCCGAATTTGGGGATTCCCGTGCATCCCTCTTGGGTGCCCACCCGAGATCCTGAGTGGGGATCAGCCGTGCACGTGATCCCTGTGAAGTGTCACTTGGGCAGCTTGTGGCTGAGGTGCAGGTGTGCAGGGAGTGTGAGATTCCTGGGATGTTGTTATCACAGAACGAACCGGAGTTCTCTTTAAAAACAGCCATGGGAATGTGCACTTTGCCCTGCCTTAGGTGTTAATGAGACTAATTGGAGCCTTCCCCCCTGGCTCTCGTGCAGGGAGGTGCAAAGGTTTGGCTACAGCAGATGGGTCCCGTTGTCACAGGGGCTAGGGAGGGAGCAAAAATGTGATTAAGGGTCTCTCCAGCTGGAATTGAGTCAATAAATCTCTCTGGTCTGTTTTTCCCTCTGTTCCTTATGCTGTTGATGGGAATGGAAGTAGGTGCAAGCTTTCTTTTTATTTTTTTAACTGTCTTCAGATGTTAATGTTGCCTTTTGTGTAATTTAATCCCATTATGTTATTTAATTGTTACTGCAATATTAACTACTGTATTTGTTGACTTTGTTTAATAACTGTTCTTTCAGGGCTAGAAATAAACTTCTAAAAAACATTTGGGGATTTCCCCCCCCCCTTTTCCCTGTCATGAGTTTATACTTTTGAAGACAAGAGTATCTGAAAGAGTTCATGTGTCGGTGTTTTACTGAGAGTAACAGAATGTATTTGTAACTAAGCTTCTTAGGAATGCTTTAATGATGGTGAATATAATTTTATGCTATACCAGCCTGTTTCTTTTAAAGTTTTATTATTCATCAGTGTCAGTACCAGCCTTGGGATCACCACAAGCTTTCCTTGCTGCCGTGCACTGCTGGCTGTGCCTCCCAAAAAACCTCTGGATCGTGATGGGAGGAGAGCAGCTCCCAAACACCCTTTTCACCCACCGTGGGAGAGAGATCCCTCGCCCTCCATGCCAAGGGAGCAGAGAAAACGCCAGCTTGGCCCATCCCAGCTGCATCTTCCACCATCCACTCACCAGTGCTGGGGTGGCACTGATGGGCCCAGCAAATCTGGCACTGTGGTGATGATCCAGGAGCTGCTCCAACAGCTCTGCTTTACTGCACCATGGCTACCATCCAGTATCCTCCTTCTAAACATTACAGCACGGGATCCATGGGAACTGAGCTGTCCTGCTGCCTGCTGGGAAGATCTGGCTCCTGGGTTTGCACCGTCGCCGCTGATCAGTTTGACCCTGGCAGTGAGGGCACTGAGCTCTCCGAGGACTTGGGATGAGATCCATGGTGCCTCCAAGGCTGCAGAGAGCCACTTTTGTTTTCCACTGAACTTTAAAAAAGGCTGTGGGATATTGGCCTGCCAGTCCAGCTAAAGCCGAGGACAAGGAGGGATTTACCTTGGGGTTGAGTCCGGGTCATTTGGTTCCGGGTGGAGTTTCTGCCTCGCCATGAATGGCGAGGGCTCGCCGTGCCCTGTGTGTCCCCTGTGTTACTGGGAAATGGGCTCTTCCCCTTTTTGCATGTTATACAGGGCTTTACTTGTACCCTGACAAAGGGAAACGAAGGAACCACTCATCTCCAGCAGCTGCTTCACCCAGATGTGAGAATGTTGGTTTGCACAGAGCCTGTCTCTTCAGGGTTATCAATTTGTTGTAGTATCTTTCTCTTTATATATAATCGACCCTTTGTGCATTTAAACTGGTGATTTGGCATTTAATTTCTGGGGGAAAAGTGGACAGGAGGAGAAGATGCTTAGTGGAACTCAGGATTATCAAGATTTTGGTACTTGAAGGTGAGCAGGGCTTTGGCTGATGATTTTGGTTTGCACGGCTGAAAGTTGCAAGTCCTTGATAAAACCTCCCCAGTCCCATGTGAATTTGCTCATCCCTTGCACGAACCTGCCTGAGACTAAACCCAAGGGCAGCCCCATTTTTGGAGGTCAGTTTATTCAAGATTGGGTATTTAAAACATAATTCTTGAAGGCAGTAAATTTGGGGGCAGCAGTTTCTCCCTTTCAGGGCTGCTGTTTGGCTGCAGTGAGTTACTGCAAAGCTGAGCACGGCTGTTTGGACTGCACCAGCAGCACGCTGGTGAAAACCAGGGTGGGTGAAAAGTGAGGATCCTCATGAGCAGAGGGTGTTTTCACAGTGGTGCCTGAAGAGTGTTGCTGGGTTTCAGTGCAGTTCTGCAGTGGTGTCTGTAGATCCTTGCTCCCAGGGATTTGTACAGCTGCATTTCCCCCCTTTTTTCTAGAACTTGCATTTTGCTCTCAAGGCTATTTTTAATAAAAACAGCCATCCTCAGTCATGTGAGAAAGCGATGTGGAATTTTGCTGAGCTCAGCCAAACTCTGATTGTTGCTCTCCAGATGTGTGGAGGAGGCAGGATTTTCCAAGAGCTGTTTTCCCTACTTTGAATCCAGCCTAAGGAAAGATTTCTTTTCCTTGAGGGGGGGAAATACCACCAAGTGAGAACAATGACTTTCTGTGACTTCTGCACCTGCAGCCTGTCAGGAAGGAGCAGGGCAGTGCTGACACAGCTCCTCGTGCTTTTCCCAACTGCTGTCTGCAGTGGGAACGTCCTCCAGCACATCATCACTTAAAATCATGGAATCGATAAGGTTGCGAAGGACCTTTAAGATCATCAAGTCCAACCCATCAAGATTTCAAATCCCAGTTGACCTGAGTGTTGAAACAGCCCGTAGGGGACAGATGGTTTGGGTTTTTTAATGGGATTTTCCCGGTGGGAAGTTAGGGATTGCTCATTCTCTTTCAAACACATAACAGGCCCCCAGACTTGTGCTTTGGAGCTGTGCTGAGTCCGTGCAGAGGAGGCTGGGACAGTCTGTGCCAAGGCACAGATCTGGCTCAATGCACAGGCTCCAAGTCGTGGTGTTTCCTGGAGGGTTGTGAGCAATGAATCCAGCTTGGTACAGCTGTGGCTGAGGGCACTGATGGGAGTCAGGGCAGCTCCTTGGAGTGGTCTGGAGGGGAGACATGCCCACACCTTCCTCAGGACAGATGTCTTCTGGAATTCCCTGAGGTTTCTAGAGCCAAGGATGACCCCTCTTTGTGATTTTTTCCTTTCAGTGAGTGCTTGTTCTAAGGATTCAGGTCTTTTCACGAAGCACAGTTAACTCCTGGATCTCCTGGAGCCCTTTTCCCTGCCTGACCATGAAAGGAAACCTGCTCTTGGGTTCCTGCTGCCTTGTCACAGCAGCTGGGAACAGCTCCTGGAAAGCTCTAATCCACCCCCCTGCCCAGTGAAATTTCCCTTAAATAACCTTATAACTCTTTTTTTTCTGGAGCTGTTGCCTCTTTGAGGGTGAAAATAGCGAGGGAGCTCAGCTCTTGTGACCCTTCAGTGTTTTTGGGGAGTGTTTATTTTGCTGAACTCTGGCAGTACCAATTTATTCTGATCTTGTGGCTAAAACCCCCCCCCCCCCCCCACTTAAATATCTGCATTTTAAACCCTGAAAGCATGTTTGGTTTAGGAAGACACTGATGTTCCAGCTACAAAAAAGGGGGTTTTGGTGGGAATATTTAGATAGTTTTTTTCCTAGAAGAGCAGCCCTGCAAAGCTGTGTGGAGTCTGCTGTCAGCACTAACACAAATGAGGGAACGAGCCCCTGGCATTGTTTAATCCCATAGTTATCCTTGGAATCAACAGCTCCCAGCTCCTCCCAGCCTGGGTTAAATGTCCCACAATTGCTGGATGTGCCATGGGCAGAATTACAAGCAATGGGTGGGAAATAGTTTTTAAACCTTGGAATGTTTATTTCTTAAGGCTCAACTCTTTCAATGCTTGAAAAGGAGGGACAAATCCATTTCTGGGGGAAGGAAAAGATGCTGGAATTTCTTTCCCAGTTTTACCAGTCTGTGTGCCATAATCTGGTGGTTCTCTTCCAGGGACTGGATTCAGGCTGGGTCCTTGTGAGGTTTTGTTTCTAAAGAGAAAGCCCCACTGGTCTCTGTGCTCCTGAGAAACAGAAGGAGGGGAGGTGAAAAGAAAGGAGATGGATTGTGATGTTAAGTATTTTATGGTTGGTTCTGCAGTGGTGAGTGGCTTTGACCAGCACTTTGTTGCTGCCAGAGGTCAATTTTCATGAGGACAAAATTACTGATTCATGAGACCCTTAAAGAGTGTTTCATCTTCTGTTGTTCAAGCGAAGTCATTTGTTCATTTGAGGTGAAAGATGGGTGCTTGTCCTGTCACCTGGAGGGAGAATTGGGGTAAAAAGTGTCAAGTTCTGAGGCAGGCTGACCAAAAGCAGGGCAGTTTGGGGGGAGGAGAGGAGGGCTCGGATGATGGGTGCTTGGCAGGGTGGTCCCTCTCCTTGCCCAGACTTCCCATGGTTTCCAAAGCAAGGCCTGTGAGCAGTGATCCCAGGGACCCTTCCCAAAACCACTCTTGGGGATGGAAGGGAGAGGGGAAGGAAGATGAAAGGAGGGAAGGTGGGGCAGGGGGAGATGCTGAGCTGTGGTTTTCACAAGCATCCCCATAATGTTGTGTTTCTTCTCTGCTGTCCAAGGCATTTGGAGCATCTCCTCCTGCTTTTCATGGCTTGGGCTGCGCTGCTGGGGCGAGCTTGAACTGTATGGAGAGCCTCATCCCTGCTCAAGTGTGCCTCAATCCTGTGTTTCCTGGTGATTTCTTTTATAGATGACCTGTGGGGGGGAATAAAATGGCCCAAATCAAAGCTGTTGGCTCTTTGTGTGTGACAGGGCAGTGAGAGGAGCTGGGTTACCCTGGCACTGCCCGTCCTGGGGGTTCAGGAGAGCCCCTTCTGCCTGTAGGGATGGGAAATGTGGGCTCAGGGTCGTGGCACTTCTGCTGCAGAGCAGGGAAATGACCCACAAGACACATCATGGATTGTTTACCATGGAATCCCAGAGTGGTTTGGGTTGGAAGGGGCTTTAAACCCATCTCATTCCACCCTCTCTGTGGGCAGGGACACCTTCCACTATCCCACATTGTTCCAAGCCCTGTCCAACCCGGCCTTGGACACTTCAGGGATGGGGCAGCCACAGGCATTGGAGCCAAGCAGAAAGAAGGGGAAGTGTTTTGTTCCTTCTGGAAGAGCTGTCAGCTCCAGGGAGCTGCAGTGGGCTCTCAGGTGTGACTGCTGGGGCCAGGGGCTCCGTGCCTGGTGGAGATAACACCGGGATTTGCTGGGACAAACACCTTGGTGGCTGCTCCAGCTGCTGGGAGTCCGGCAGCTCCCTGTGGCAGTGGCATTACCACATGTGTGCCCTTTCCCAGGCTTGTCGGGCTGTGCCACGTTGGCTTAGGCTTGGCTTTATAAAGAGGAGGTGCAGGAGCTTCCTCTGCTCTGTCCCACGTTTGGTCCAGGCTCTGCCCCCAGCACAGCCTTCGCTATGGATGGCTTGAATGTCTCCATTGCTTTTTTCTTCCTGGTTGTTGGCATGTGCCAGGTGCTCAGGTGGCTTTCCAAGAGGCTTCTGTCCCCTGGAACACGTGGCTGCCTTGCCAGGGAATTTGCTGGCTCGTTCCAGTTGTGCATGAGCTGCCTTGAGCTGAGGATGCTGATGGACATCGGCCCCTGGGCTGGTGGCTTTGGCCTGGACGTGGTCCTGACCCTGCTCTTCCTCCTCTCTGCTGTCCACGGTGCCTCTTTTGACGGAGCCTCTGCCAACCCGACCGTGTCCCTCCAGGAGTTCCTGCTCCTCGAGTCCAGCCTGGCAGCCACGGCGGCCAAGCTGCTGGCCCAGGGCATGGGCACAGGGACGGGCTGGGCCATCACCCGCCTCTACTGGTCCTGGGAGCTGACCCAGCTCCACTTCATTCAGAACCTGATCGCGCCGGAGTGCAGCTCCTCCATCCGTGCCTCCCTGCCCCACGCTGCCTTCGTGGAGGGCTCCTGCTCCTTCCTGCTCCACCTTGTCCTGCTCAAGGTGCGACAGAGTCACCCCCTGTGCCGGGTCCCTGCGCTGGCAGTGACTGTCACCTTCCTGACCTACACAGGTGAGCAGCACCGGCGTTTCTTTTTCTGAGTCATTTGGAAAAGTACCTCATTTGTGGGGGAGGAACAGCCCCTTTTTCATCATCCAGGACTGGAGAGGTAGGGATTTACAAGGTAACGACTCCTAAGGTGTTTGTTTTCTGTTATTTTGGGGAATATTTGCTTTGGGATGAAGATGGCAGTTCAGGGTATCTGGGCTGCAGGTGAATGTTGGCTCACAGCCATAGCTCAAGAATGGGATTGCTCTCCTGGAATGTCCCCTGCTGCAACCCATCGGTCCTGCACTGATCTTTCCTGCTTCCCACGAAGTTCAGGGTGACGAGGGTGGGATTTCCCTGGTCCAAGAGCTGCCCCAGGCAGGCAGGAGGGGTCACAGCTCTCTGTCAGTGTTCCAAAGGATGCCGTGGGACTGTTGGCCACCTTTCTCTTCCCACACAGCCGGACCATTCACGGGGGCTTTCTTCAACCCTGCCCTGGCCACAGCCACTACCTTCCACTGCTCGGGGAACAGCTTCTGGGACTACATCCAGGTTTACTGGCTGGGGCCCCTCGCAGGTGAGACCTTCCCAGGGAGCAGGAGCAGGGATGGGGGCAAGGCAGAAGTGCTCAGTTTAACACAGACTGCTGTGGCAAAGGGCTGGACTTGGGGTTGCCAGTGGCAAGTGTCATTTTTCATCCTGCCTCGTTGTCTCTGGGGTCATCTCTTTGCTATCCAATTTTTTTAAATCCAATTTCTGCGCAGCACAAGGGCAGGAATCTCCCTGAAGCCAAAGCCTGGGGGAGGTTTAGCAAAGGTGTTTTAGGGTAATGGCAGGCTGAGCTATGCTTTGAGGTTGTCCTTAGCTCCAGGGTAGTCTTGGGGAGCTGGATGTGTGCTGAAAGAAGAGACAAGTCCCTGAGGGTGGGGCCAGGTGGGAACTCGGCTCTTGGGACAAGAGGAAACGGCCCCAAGTTGCCCCAGGGGAAGTTTAGGTTGGGTATTGGGAAAATGCCTTCCCTGAAGGGTGGTCAGGCACTGGTGGAGACACCACCCCTGTAGGGATTTAAATCCCCACGTGGATGTGGCACTTGGGGACACGATTAATGGTGACCTTGGCAGCACTGAGGGAATGGTGGGACTTGATGGGCTCAGAGAGCTTCTCCAACCTTAATGATTCTCTGCCAGAAAACCACTGGGGTGGTTTATGGCCCTTCTGGGTCAAAACAAGCCTTGGTTATTATGTTAAGGACACAGTGGTTAAATTCCCCTTAAAGCAGCACAGTGAGGCTCCCTCAGCTCTCGGTGGGGATTTCAGTGGTGCTGAGCTGCCTTTTGGTCGTGGTGGAGGTTGTGACAAGGATCCAAAACCGCTGCTGAGCCGTGGGGAGGGTGGGGATGCTCGACACAGCGCTCGGAAGGGGTCTGTGCTCTCATTCCAGGGATGCTCGCTGCCCTCCTGCTGTTCCAGGGCAACATCCCACGCCTCTTCCAGAAGAACCTCCTCTACAGCCAGAAGAGCAAATACAGGGTGCCCAAGGCAAAGGTGACAGCGCAGGTGGAGGGTGACAAACCCCAGCGGAAGAGGAAAGGGGGGAAGAGCAACTCGGAGCCCCGAACCTGAGCCCAGGGCTCCTGGCAGCCCTTTTCCTGGGAAAGGCTTTCCCGGTGTGGAGGATTTTGCTGCTTGTTCAGTCCTTAAAGCATCACAAAGGAATCCCTTGCAGGATGCCTGAGCCCCTGAGCTCCTTTGGGAATTGCTTTGAAAGCCTCTCTGGAGAGCTGAAATGTTCCAAGCCCACAGAGCTGCCTCAGAGAGAAAACTCTGAACACTTCTGCACAAATTGCTGGTTGTCTTCTACTGCCAGGGGTCTTACAGAAATTTGGGACCATTCCACGGGCAGGCTTGAGCAACTCAGGGTTATTGCATCGTGCAATGCCTCAAATAACCCCACTGGGTCTCTTGCAGCCCTAAAAACAAAGTATTAACCAGTAATTGCCTTGGACACTTGGGATGGGGAGGAAACGGGCGTTGAGCTTTCGAGTTATTCATGGATACTGGTTAAAAATTGGTGGTTTTTGAGTTAAACTTGACCTGAAGTCCTTGAATTGCACAGGCTGAACCTGGCAAGTCTTGGAGAGGAATTAAAAATGTTCCAAGGCAAGAGAGTTCACTGGCCACGGGAGACCCTGCTCCTCTAGGGATGTGCCTAGCCTGGGTTTTGGTGCTGTGAAGCATCAAGAAATGGTGCACAAAGGGTCTGTGCTTAGGAAAACGAAAAAGAGACCCAGGCAGCTGCTGTGGTTGAGCAAGTGGATCCCTGGGCTCTGCTCCATGTCTACATGAAATACTCCTAATTATAAAATTACCGTTTGTGGAAAAAAATAATAAAAATCAATGCTGTGGTTGGCATTTGGGCGAGTGATGTCCTTCCTGTGAGCCCTGCTGGGGGACATCCCTGAAAATGGGAGTCGCTGGGATGCCCAAACCACCTCTGCTCTGCTCTGCCTGCTCTGGAAAGGGGAGGGGTAGTGTGGGGGGAAACACCTGCTGGGAAATGGGGATCCCCCTGGGCTGTGCTGGGGCCAGGGCACCCCATGGGAGCTGCACCCTGGGTGCTCCTCAGGGAACAGCACGGGGACATTGTGATGCTCTGGCTGTTCCAGTGTCTCTGCCCTGGGTCACCTTGGCAGGAGCTTGAGCAGGAATGACCTGCTCCTGTTTCCTGAGGTCCAAACACAAATTAAACCCAATTAAAACCCGGAGTGGACGTGTCAGATGCAGGTTTGGTACCCAGTGTCCAGCCCTGCTCCTCCCTGCACTCTGCTGTGTCCATGGGGGACAACCCCAGGGTGCTGCACGGCCTCTGGGCTGCCCATCCCACTTGATTTCCTCTGGGATTGCCCTCTGGATGGACCTGCAGGCCCCCCAGGAACCCCAGACCTCTGAAACCATGAGCCCACCCCACATCCCAGTGGGAGAAATGAGGGAAGGGATCAACACAGCAACACATGGATGTGCCTCAGAGATGAAACTTTACGGAACATGCAGCACCCTGAAACCGTGCAGCAAAACCCCCAAATGGTGCCCTCTCCTTGTCCCTTGACACTGCCCCAGGAAGGGCACTGGGAGCACAGTCTGGCTTTTTTCCTGGCTAAACTGAGCAGGGGACCTTTGGGTGGGAACTGAAACCTTTGAGGCTCTTTGTACCTGCCCCAGGGAGAGCCTGGGATGCTCAGATCCCCGTGGGTAACTTTTTGGGAACCTCTTTCGATTTGGAAATTGTGCTGAAAAGCCAGAGATGGGGCCTCTGTTTATCCCAGCTGATTTGCTGGCTCTGCTTTTGATTCAAGGAGAGGTGCAAGATGAGAAAAGTCAGGCTGAATTGCCCTCCACGAGCCATTCCTGCGGGATCTTTCCCCAGGCGGAGTGTAGGATATTCGAGGGTTGGGATACCTGGCTGCAGAGAGGCTCACGAGATGTCTCACGGTCACACAGGGCTGGAACTTGAGTCAGACACTGCAGTGTCTGTGTCAGCCCCAGAGTAGGATGCTGATCCTATAAATGCAGCATCCAAAGGCAACCTGTAACCACAGAGTCAGGGCAAAATAATGCTGGGGTTCCCTTTTTTTTTTTTTTTTTTTGTGTGTGTGTGTGTTTTGTTTTGTTTGTTTGGGGTTTTTTTGGGGGGTTTGGTTTGGGGGTTTTTTTGGTTTGTTTTTTGTTTTGGTTTGTTTCTCGTTTTGTATTTTTTTCTTTTCAGGACATATTCAGACGTTTGGGGTGTGCTTCTGGGAAGGTCGTCTACTGGGCAGACTGATGTAATTAAGGGGAATTTAAGGAGTGACAGTGAATGTTGTTATTTTTAATTAACAGGCTGCTTTTCCAGCACCGTAACAGAGCAGGGGAGAGGTGCAGCTGCACAGACAGACAGACAGACTCGTTCCCAAGCTGGAAATCAAACTCCACAGCTCTGATGAACAGCTTGGCCCTCTTCTGTCGCAGTCTCTGGTGCGGGGCCGAGGATTTGGGCTGCCCTCCTGCATCTGCTCCTCGCTGCCGGAGCGGGTGCTGTGCTGAGGCTTCAGCTGCTGACGGGGGGTGGATTTCCCTCTGGAAAAGTCCTGTGGAGCCCCAGGGATGCCCGCTGCAGCCCGTCCTGCTCCCGGCAGCGCGCAGAGCTGTGCTCGGGGGTGCACGGACAGAGGTGACCAGGGTGGGCAGCACCCCCTGCCCCTCTGTGCCCCCCGGCCGGGAGGGCTGAGCCCCCGGATGGAGAAGGATGCCCGATGGGGCCAGGGGGGGGTCAGTTTCGGGTGGCCTCCACCGAAGGGGCACGGTCCGGCCGGGGGGTCTCGGGGGGCTGCGGGGGGAACTGCTTCTTGTACAGGAGGCTGCTGTACTGCAGCTCCGGCGTCACCAGCCGCCGGCACGTCCGCTCCAGCTCCTGATCCAAGCCCTGCTTGAGGTTATAGCCCAGGATCCTGGCCCCGCCGTGCTGCAGCGGCCGCAGGGAAGAGTCCTTGATGTCCTTGGGGGCCACGCTGCCCGTGCCGTGCAGGCAGGTCCGGGCCAGCTCCGCCTGCCGCTCCCGCAGCGCCCTCACCTCCCGCCGCAGCCGCTCCCGCCCGATGGCCCGGTCGATCCTTTCCCAGAAGGTCCTGTTAAAGTGGCTGTAGATTTCCCAGTCCAGCCTGTTCCAGGCTTTTAGCTTCTCCACCACGCTGTCCGGGAGGGGGGACTTGGTGCTGCTGTCCCTGGAGTTGAGCGGGAAGGAGACGACGCTGTCCAGGTCCCAGCACAGCATCTCCTTCAGCAGCACCATGGACTCGTCGAAGTACTCGGAGATGAGCAGGAAGTCGAAGGACGCCTCGATGGCCTTCAGCATGAGCTGCACCCGCTCAGGGGACACGTCTGCGTCGGGGTTGAAGCCGAAATCGAAGGTCATGAGGTTCCTGGCGTAGTGGCGGTCGCCGCTGTTGGGGTTGTAGTAGCGGTAGGGCTGGCTGAGGAACTCCTCCAGGCTGCGCACGCGCGAGAAGGCCGACGCTCCCTTGTAGTACACGAAGGAGGACTCCATCAGCTGCACGGGGTTCCTCAGGATGGAGAAGTAGATGGCGGAGCTGGGCACCACCTTCTGCACCTGCGGAAGGAGGAGGAAAAGGAGGGTTTAAAGGTGGGGTGGGGAGAAGGGACCCGCTCGCCCACAGTGCTGGTGAGCAGAGGCACCCGCTGGGGCTGGAGATGGGGGGTGCTGGGGAGGATCTCAGGGTGCAGCTCATCAGAGGGGCTGTGGGGAGCTCCAGAAGAGTCACATGGGGAGAGAGCAGTGACCAAAGGTTCTCACAATGGGCTACCACAGCTGTGGAGATACTGCCCGTCTCCTTCCCTTTCCCCATGCCCACCTGTCCTCAGGTGGCACCCAGAGGGGAGGATGCTGGGCACGGCTGACCTGAGCACTTTGGATGATCTCCTCTTGCAGCTGGTCCCCTCTGGGCCTGTCCAGGGAGCAGGACATGTCCCAGGGCCCACCAGACAAGAAAGAGATGAGAGTTGCTGCCTGCTACAGATGCTGTCTCCCATCTTGCCATGGGTCACAGCAAAGGGATTCATCAAACCTGCTCACAGAAACTCTCAGGAGATGCCAGCGACGTGCCAGGTGCCCGTGGGCAATCCTGGCTCTCTTTAGCTCATCCCTGCAGAGTTCATGTGCTCGACAGGTGCCCCTCCTTGTGCCCCACGAGCCCCTCTCCCCCTGCCCCGCCCGTCGCTCCCAAGGGCACAGCTTTGCCCGTACCTCTGGCTGCAGGAAGCGCATGTGGTGGCAGAGGATGTTGAAGCGCCGGGGGCTCTGTGGGGAGAAGCCCTGCACGAACCTGGCCAAGAAGTGGTGTGGGTAGTAGAGCTGGTAGCCCCCGCCGAGGGGGAAGGCGAAGGTGAGGTTGTGCGTCTCCCCGAAGCGGAACAGGATGTTCATGACCGTGCTGCTGGCGCTCTTGTGGACTTTCAGGAAAACAATGTCAGTCTTGGGCTTGCACATCTTCCCTTGAGAGGTGACCCCTCTGGCCTGCTGACCTTCTCCAGCTGTCACCTCCTTGACCTCAAAGGCTTCTGTCCAGCTTGGGAAAAGTCCTGTCTCCAGGTCTGTTTTGTAGGAATCCTCTGCCTGCAGAGGTTGAGCTGAGTTTGGGACAGGCTGTGTAAATGAGATGCCCCACTCAGAGTGGGGAGAAGCCACGGCTCGAGGCTGAGTCTGGCTCTGCACCTCCACCTGCACCGTTCCAGGTGGGGATATTCCCCTCTGCTCCTCCGTGCTTGGCCTGTTTGCAAAGATGATGAACTTACTGGTGACAGCTTCTGCCAAAACTGCAGCAATCCTCCCGGGAAGGCTTGGAGAAGGACTTTCTCTGGCTGCTTTTTCCAGGCCAGGAAGCTGGGGTTTCAGCTCCATGGCTGACAGATGGGCTTTCACCTTCTCGCTGCTCTCCTCAGGCTGCTGCATCCAGCGCTCCCCTCGGCTGCTTTCCGGAGGGGTCTCCTGCCTGAAGTACAGGTGCATCCTGAAAACATCCTCGGTCACAGCAGGGTCTGGCTCGGCTTCCCTCTGCCCCTGTGGGGACTCATCCTCCCACAGCAGGTCGGGGCTGTGCAGGGCAGAGCCGAGCCCGTGGTCCGTGGTCTGCTGCAGGCCACGCTCCAGCTCACACTGGCAGCTCCTGTGATGGGGAGGACACAATGCTCAGCTGCAGGAGATTGGAGGGCAGTGCAGAGGGAGCTCCTCTGCAGCCCACAGAACCCCCTGACCCCCACCAAAGTCACCCCAAAACGTGTTTCCCTCTTTTCTTGGGGTGGGTGGCATTGCTGATGGGTGTAGGGGCTTCACTGCTGCCCTGGAGGTTGGGAGTGGGTGCAAGAACTTGGGCTTGATCATCTTGGAGGTCCTTTACAACCTTAATGATTCTATGAAGAAGAGAAGGACAGGTCAGCAGTGATGTGGCAGTGTCTGTCTTGCTGGAGCATGACAGGCTGGTGGAAGGGGCAGAGCAAGAGGAGGCAAGGAGAGAGAAGAGCTGGTAGCCTGCAGAAGCTGGAGGAACAATTGCAGATAACCCCAGACTGGGCTCAAGGGCTGTAGGGTGTTGTGGTGAGCCAGGACAAAGCCCAGAGCAGCCCTGTCTGACCCCAGGGGGGGCTCAGCTCTGGCCAGGGCATAGGGGTGAGATGTGGGACCCCCAGAGGGTCCTCTCTCACCTGGATTTTCCTCCCTGTCTAAGGAAGACCCTGCTGGGTGGTTTTCAGGAGGGCAGTTCTGAGCCCACCTCAGTGGCCAGCGAAAGGCTGGAGGACGAGGTGCAGGTTTATAATTCTGCTCAGGACCTACCCAGGAGGCTGCAGCTTCTCCACAACCTGAAGTGTGACCAGGAGGAGGATGAGGAGGCTGAAGGAGATCCAGAGCCGACCTGGCTGGCACCTGTAGATTGCACTCAGCTTCCTGCAAGCAAAGAGACATTTGAGAGCATTGGTGAGGAGGAAAAGCCAAGCCCATTGGTGTGTGTGAGGCAGGCGGGAAAGGCGCCTTGAGGCTTTTTTATTATCTTTATTTAAGGTAAGGTCACGTTTTCAGGGGCGGAAGTGTTGCAGAGACAGCGATAACCGAGGAACCTCCGAGGCTGTGCCCAAGCAGTGCAGCCTCGTGGAAATTTCCAGATGGGCCACAGATATCGTGCTGAAAAGCAAACAGTGATAACCACCGAGTCCCTTGGCTGCTCAGGGACGCAGCCTGAGCTCCCCCCAGGCAGCAGGAACAGGGCAGTGCCTGTGTGTTCCCTGCCCTGCCTGGCCTAGAAGGATCAGGATCCTGTCTTTATCGACACGGACAATAAAACTCTTCTTTCCCTGCTCTCCCCACTCTCTGCTGTTGGACTGCCATCTGCACAGGCTCCAGCTGGGGCTGCAGATGTGATGCCACCATGGGGGCCCCAGCAGTGCCTGGATTTTAGTCTGATTTTAGCCACGTCTGCAAGAGCAGTGTGATTTCTTCAGGCCATCAGAATTGTGCCGTCAGGGTTTGAGTTGTGTAGGGCGACGTTCAAGCCATGGAAATGCTGCTACAGGGCTCCTGCTGCTTGTAGGGCTTGCTGCAAACCCTGGTGGAGCTTGATTGTAGCTTTAATCATCAGTGGATCGGTCGAGGGACTAAATTTCCTGGAAAAAATGATTTGTTTGTACTTTATTTTTTCACAGGAAGGTTGTCCAGTCCCAGCAGATATGGCACTTGGAATCACGAGTTGGTGGTGGCCTTGGCAGTGCTGGGGGAAAGATTGGACTCTATGATCTTAGAGGGCTTTTCCAACCTGAATGATTCCATTATTCTGCTGGTTTTTCCCCAGGGAGCTCATTGTTGCCTAACAGGAGATAATTTGTACTGAGGATCTGGTTAAACCCTCCAGGACTGGGCTCTGCTGTGGGGCAAGTCCATCCTGCCAGCCCCAGGTGGCTGCTCTCCCCTCTCAGGGAGGGAGAGTCAGAGGCAGCAAAGATCTAAATGGCAGGAATTAATGAGAGCAGAAATTTGGGCAGAGCCTGCTCGGAAGCCACGTTCCAGCAGCCAGCCTGGCTTTGTTGGCATTGCTGCTTCCTGCAGTGGTCTGCTTGGAGCCAAGACAGTGGGACTGGGACTGCACAGACCTGCTTGTCCCAGGGCTTCTTCATCTCCGTGGTGCTTCATCTCCTACTCCAGGCAGTCCTGTGACACGTGGGAGCAGAACTGGCTCGGTGAGGCAGCAGTGACACAAACGTGGGCTGTCCGAGGGGGTCCCGAGGGGGTTCCACTGGTACAGGGCAGCAATTGAGGTTTGCTATTGAGAAACTGGATCTGTTCCAGGAAAATCATCAGCTGCTGTGATTAAGGAGTGGTTTGATAACGACAGCACTGCCTGCAGTGGTTGGACACTCGTGGACACAGTTCTGCTCCCAGTAATGTCCCTTTACTGAGCTGAAAGTCTCAGCTCCTCCCAGGAGGATTTTAGTATATAAAGTACTCAGGGCTGGAAGGGCTGGGAGGTCTTAGGCCGTGGCAGTGCTGCTGAGGATTCAAAAGGTGTCATTACTGCACCTTTTGATGCTGCCCATCAGCATCACAGCATCCCCAATCCCCGTGGCAGCCTGGCGGGATCCGTGCTCTCTGTCACTTGAGGAGCAGACTGCCGAGCTCGGATGAGACAGGAGGTGGCAAACGTGTGTGTGGGTCACTGCCTGGCTGTGCCAGCAGCACAAGGAGACCCTCGTGAGGTCAGAGATAAACAGATATGACAAATAACGGAGCAGAAAAATGCCAAATGCTTCAACAGAGCTTATAATGCCAAGAGGTGTTAAAGAGGGAGGGTTGTAGCAGAGACCCGAGGCTGCCCCAGAGCTGTGAAATAACTCCGTGTGCAAGATCAGAGAGACCGTGGAGGGAGAGGGCAGTGAGGGAGGAGCTGCTCCAGAATGAAGTGATTCCTCTGCAGCTGGTTGGAGACTTGATCCAACTCTCCCATCACTCAAGGCAAGGCTGATCATAATTTTGTCTGGCTGACCATGGTACGACAAGCAGCGAGAAGGGAATGAAGAGCTGCACCACTGTGATATTTAGTGATACACACAAGCTCCTGGGGGGATCTGTAGGATCCACAAAGTGACCCACAAAGGCAGAATGGTGGGACACTTCCCCCCAGGCAGTGATGGGAGGCAGCGCCCTCTGCCACTCCCATATCTGTATTTGGTGCAGGTGTAATTCTGGGCTTGTTTCCTCAGACATCCTAAACTTTCAGCCTGTGAGAATCTGTGAAAGATCCAGGTCCTTTGGCTCTTTTGTGGTGGCTGTTGTGTTGGTGGAACACCCAGCTGAGAACACACAACTCGTTTCAGGGCTGGCCAGGCTGGCACAAAGCCAGAGCCTTTCCTTCCCTCCTCCGGGCTGGCTCTCATGGGATACACGAACATCGAGGAGGGTGTGCTGAGAAAGCGGCAGTGCTAAAATTTGCACTGAAGATGCCAAGAAGTTGCATTGAAGGCAGCAAAACATTGATGAAATGGCACACGGTGCATGAGCAGCCCTTGTCTGGAGCAGGTTGGTAAGATGTAACTGAGCACCAAAGCTTCCAAAGGCTCAGCTGCCTTCCGTGGGTAACCCCTGCACATCCTCCTGTCCATTTACACACCAGGATGGGATCAGGGCCGTGTGTGTCTTGGGGCAGGGTTAAACACCTGAGAGCAGAGCACCAGGAAGGTGTCCAGGGTGCACCTGGAGCCCTGCATGGCGAGTTGGGCTGTGAGAGCCCAGCTCCTGCAGAGCTTTTGGAGATGCCTCCATCTGCAGGCAGGCTATGGCTGAAGAACCCCCTCAGACCAGAGCCTGTGTGCTGTCACCTCCAGAAGTGACAAACAGGGTGCAGAGCTGGATGCAGCACCCCAAAGATGCCTTTGGCTGCAAGGGCTCAGTGGAAGAGCCTGAGCAGCTGGATCCTCCTATGCTGGCTCAAGGAATTTTATCCAAACCTGAGCTGATGGTCAAATCTTTGGTGCCCCAGCTGTCTCAGTGCCAGCCCCAGCAGGGGAGAGGGTGCCTGGGGTGCTGCTTGGCACTTGTTCTCAGTGGCACTACAGATTTCCCATCTGTTATTCCCCTCCTGCACCAAGCAGAGCTTCCCTCCGACCTGTGCCCCTTCCCTGTCCAACACAGAAACAAGTGCCCCAGCCAGGATGGCTCTGTGGCTGGAAGTTTCCAGGCCCTCGGGGTCCCAGCCGGCTGTGGGTGCTGCAGGAGGTGCTGAGGCTGAGTTCACCGGGCAGGTGAGTGACAGAAAAAGATTTTCCTGTTTTGCTGTGCCCAGATACTCTCCAGGTAGTGAGAGGAGTTGCACAAGGAATTAATGTGTACAATATGTATCCCAGCCACAGCCTGCTCCCTCTGACCAGTCACTGGAGCCATTATTTTGGCAGTAAATGAGAAACTGGGCAAAATGCTCATCAGGATGCTCAGGTAGCACAGCAAGGGTACAGTGGCACTGCCTGCCTGTGTCAGTGCCCACCCTACCCTTGACAGCTGGGTTGGGAATAACCCCGAGCCCTCCCACACTGCAGCTCTCCCCCAGCCAAAGGGCTCTGCTGCAGGGTCAAGCCTTGCCCTTCCCTCATCCCTCCTGTCCAGATCAGAGGCTGTGGAAGAGGGCACCTCACCCTAGGCACACTCACTGGGGTGGCCATGTGAAAAACTTGCACAGAGACATGTTCCTGCTCCACACCTGCTCCTCTGGTGATCCCTCACCTGGGACCAGCAGGAGGGACCAGCATCCCATTGCCCTGCCAAGGTCTGTGCCACTCTCCCTTCTTTGTGGCAACAGCCTTACAGAAGATGCTGTTTTCCAGCTGCCCCTGGAGCATCACCAGAAGGGAAAATCCCCATCACCCCAGACTGCCCTGCACTGATGTGAAGCAGGAACACTTCCCTGCCCATTCCCATCACCACTTCAACTGCTTCCCAACACAGAGGGATCTGTCTGCAAGGACATCACCTCTGAGGAGGATGGAAAAAGAATTTTACTTAGGGAAATAGTATTTTACTTAAATCAATACATTAAAAAATTCCACTTACGTGATCAAATACCGTCTGAATTTCAGCATGGTGAGCTGGAGCCTTGGCTGGGGAGCGGGTGGTTATCATCCGCCCGGGAGACTGGAAAGCAAACACCGGGAGCCTGGATTGTGTGCTGCAGCCAGAGGCCCCTCCCCGGGGGGGCCACCGGGATGGTGATCCCATCAGACCTTCCCACCAGTGCCCTGTACCTGCCCCAGGGAGTGCCCAGCCTCTGAGAGGGCGACTGGCACCTTCACCCCTGCCAGGCACTGCCACGTCACGCAGAGCGGTGGGCAGGCTGTCCCTGCCTCGTTCCTTGGTTTCACCCATGGCTGTTGGTGCTCCACTTTGACCCCTTCTTTTCCTTTCTCATGCCCTGATTTTGCCTCTTGACAAAGCTGAGGGCAGAGCTGGTCGTGACTGCCGAGCTCTTGGTAACCCTGATGTCTCCGGGTCGGTGGTGCTGAGGCTCTGTGACAGCTGGGTCACCCCTGCATGGTGGGGAGCTTGTCCTCTCCAACGCAACCTGGCTCCATCCACGCTGGGCTGGGGCGTGGCAGTGCCCAGCTCCCTGCTTTGCCGGCTTGGGGGGCCACAGGGGGCCAGTCTGAGGATGGCACATGCAAGACATCGATGTGTTAAGTGGTGTCTGGAGCAGTGAATGTGATGAGGGGAAGCAAAGTCCTCAACCCCCCATGCTGGGACTGTGCTGTGCCAGGATGACCAGCACAGGACAGCCCTGCTAGGAAGTCAACTGGCTTCCAGTCCCAGTGGGAAAGTGGTCACTGGATCTGCTTCTTGCTGGCTGGTGGATAACATAAGACAACTCAAAGGAGGACAGGCAGGCTGTCCTCCACGATGGAGGTCCTTTGGCCACATCCTTACCCTTCAAGGCTCATCTAAGCATCCTGCACAGCATCAGCCATGCCCTTGTGTGACCAGGGGCCCAGGTAGTTTGGCAGGGACCGTGTGCTTCTCGTGCTTGGGCACAGACTCCTGGGGTGGTGTGGAGGTGGAGAGGGTGGCTGGGACGTGGGACACGAGGGCCAGTGGCTCAAGCTGTGCCACACGCAGTCTGCAGGACCAGGCACCTCATGTGCAGAGGAGAGGACCCTGGCCATGTGTGCTTTCCCTTGGCCTGTGTTCACGGGGCTCAGGAAGTGCACAGAGGGTGGATAAGTCACTTCCAGCCTGGAGCTCGGAGGGACAGCAGGGCCCAGCTCCTTCCTTCCCTGTTGCTGGCAGGGAGGCAGCCGTTCCCCTCACCCTGGCACAGGCAGGCACTGCCTCTCCCTGTCCACCTCATCAAAACCACAAGTTTGCTGTGGGGCTCCCGTGTTCTCCACCCATCCTGGGCTCCAGCTCTCTGCCTGGGCTGGCAGCTTCCCTGGGAGTCTGGGGCTGCCTGAGAGCCATGCAAGAGCTTGAAGGGATCAAACCCTCTCTGATGCAGGGACTAAGGGTCAGGGCTTTTCCCCTCTGCTTCCCTCTGCACAGCCATGCTCTGTGCAATCCAAGTTGGATAAGCCTGCCTGGGGTGGATGGCTGGGGGGTCTGTGAGCATCCCCCATGCAGGATCTCCAGGGAACATCCTATTGCTGCAGGGCATGGGCCACCATTGCTTGGGAGTATCCAGAGGCTCATCAACATTACCGTGTCCAGACAGGCTTGATCTTGTTCCTCTTTGATTGTTTCCTCTTGCTTGATGGTCACTGGTGGGATTTGCCACTGCTCAGCTCACTTGTTTCCTTAAGGACAAACCTATTTGTCCATAGTGACGTCATGGAGGTCTAGTTTCCACGTGTAATCCTGCTCAGATATCCTCTATTCCTGTCTGCAGCCTCTCCTTGGGCACGACTTGAGGCACCTGTGGAGGAAAAACTCAGAAGGCAAAGTTGTCTGTTCCTGCAGGAATGACAGGGAAGATGAAACTGCTGCAGGG